>JAODUO010000184.1:117500-257500 GCA_025642075.2 Ridgeia piscesae
AGGGAGAGAGAGAGAGAGGGGGGGGGCAGGCAGGCAGGACAGAGATCTGATAAAGCAAATAGAAACATAGAGAGATATCTTATAATGCAAACACAAGAGACACTCTCGTGCAGAACGTTCTGTACAAATAGCATAAGAATGTTTTTCACATTTTACACATCATAAATGGTTTAGGGATGCATACATGGGCCGTCTATACAGTTTAGAATAAGTTAATTATAGGCTTGCTGTGTGTCTTATTCCTCAAAGGAGAATGGACCACATTTGACATGTGTATGGTCATATGTCACACATTTTTTGGTGGACACTACATACATGTCAACTGTTAAGCCAGTTTACAAACTTTAACTGTGTTTTTTGACCAGAAATGGACTACAAACACACATGTGACACCATTTACATTCGTTTCTAATTCTAAGGCATAACTGACAATAACTATGATTTTTGAAGACCTTTTTTAATTGTTGTACCCATCCACCCATATTCCTACCCATCCAAAACAGGTTTTACATGTCCAAGTGACGGGTGGACGGGTCTCTGCATAAA
This sequence comes from Ridgeia piscesae, assembly GCA_025642075.2. Lineage (NCBI taxonomy): Eukaryota > Metazoa > Annelida > Polychaeta > Sabellida > Siboglinidae > Ridgeia > Ridgeia piscesae. Next base: position 118,047 of record JAODUO010000184.1, read on the forward strand.
GCTATGGTTGTATCCTGTTTGTAAGGAATGTGAGGTGAAATGAGAAGAAAGTAACAAAATTATTACATTTTGTAGCAATCCGTATTAACTGTTTGATACTGCATGATTTAAGTAATTCTTTGACCGTGGTTGTCTTGCCAGCTACCCTTTACACACAAGTGCATAGATTTAGTGGCTGTCTGTGTGTTATAATGCCTGAAATACCTGTGCATCTGTACATCCTGTTGTTGTTGTTGTGTCAATAATTAACCATCCACTTAGCAGCTGTAGTGCATTGTGGTTTAATTACACTGATTACAATCCATCAAGTTAAGTGACAGTGACATTTTGCAGGGAGGGACAGACAGACGGGGGAGGGGGAGGGAGGGAGATTGAGCTCTGATAATGCAAACACAATCAGGAATCTTTTGACACTGTATGGGAAATAACTCAAGTCGTAATTGGATTCATGATGTGATTGCAACTCATGAATACTGGAATATTTATTGCTAGCATATGTATGACGTATCATACCAAATGACCATAATAACTATCATCCTTTTACATGTTAACTTTTTTAAATAATGCATGGTGCTTTAATATTCCTCTCTGCTCATTTTAACATAATGAAAACATACTACTGTATTTTGCCATTTACCCCAAGTCTTCCAAAACATTTGATATTCCGCTCAGGCAGCCAGTCCTATCAAATTCATGTACACAGCTTTTTTATTAACCCATCAAGTTATCCTGGCACGCTTTAACCTTACGGTACACATGCAATATTTGCAATGATAAATCGGTGTTGATTTCCAGAGTTATTCATATTTTATATGTACAGTAATGTACTAAGTGACGTGCTTTTAATTAATCTCTGTGTAGTCAATAACGCTCCAGATGACATCCCAGGGTCCTTGTGGTTTAGAAAATTACACTGCGTCAGATGTCTGATGTAAGGATTGCGTCAGTCTATATATAGAGTGTGTTAGAGCACGTCTCTGATGCTGTAGGCAGTGACAGCATTGGCGGATGTGGCCACTTCAGTGACAGTCGTGACAGTTGATGCTGATGCTTGCGACGAAGAGACTGGTAGGGCTGTTTCGTCCAGCGTTTGCCTCCATCACCAGAAACATGAGCGGAGCGATCAAACTTCTCAGGTAGGCTTCTGGCTCTGTGGTGGCCTCACGGCGTAATGGGTATGACATTAATCGAATCGTGATATGCCACGGCGGTTATTACTAAAGATGTAAGTAAATGTTTTTGTGTATGGGTAAAAACACGGTAATGCGTTGTTTTTGTGGGCGGTGTTGTAGTGTTTGCAAACGATACTATAAGCAGTTATCAGATATGGTTTTTGTTGTTTACAAATGATACCTTAAATCGTTATCAGATACTGTTTTACACTTTCTGTTTATAATGTCATAGGTTATTTGGTTACAGTAAGAGGAAAAGCAAATTTTATTTTATTTTCATGTTTATATTGATGAAATGTGATGGAAAATGCATGAATATTTTATAACATGCTCAAACGGTTCATTCCGCATACAGCTAGAAAAAATTTTAATCACTATTTTGCAATAAAGAATTAGTGACCATTGTGAAACAAATGCATTAGCTTGATCATTTCATTTAGGTCGAAATATATTATTGTTTGTAATATTATTGTTTGGCTTGTTCACATTTGTCTGTCAAAACATTTAGTAAATGTCTATCAACATTTGTAGTAAAATGTGGCAAGGATTTGACAAAATGCTCATGGTTAATGTAATACAATTATTAATGTTTGAATTCAGATGTTGAAAATAATTTTCATTAGACATTTAAAATCATGTTCTACAAGTGTTATGATAAACTATTGCACCAGATCGTCTATCAAGTGAAACTGCAATATATCCCACAAACAACGGCCACAAAATCGATGGCGTAAACAGCTGGTGTAGATTTTCATATATCATTGCCAATGTCAATGCCATTGAAGATTATTTACATCATCAATAGATTTATCTTGTCAAAAAAATGCAGATCTATCAAAAACGAAATAAAGTTATTATTATATGGTTTTCTATAACACTCATAAGCTTTGGTCTCATCATCAACTAGTATAATGTGTTATTAATATTATTACGGGTTCTGCTATTATATTACTATACCATTTTTAAAATATTTTTCCATTTAAATATATACCGGTATTCAATGATATGTTATTGTATATATTAGTTTGATTTAATTTAACATTGTATTTAATTTATTTTGGCTTACAAATTTACTATTATAGTCTCACTTTATTTAAGAATATTCGTATACAAGATTCATAGTCAACATTTCTAAAGAAAACTTTTATTGGGCTGAATTTATATATAAATCACTATGTTTTATTATGTATATTGTGTATATTTATGTTTATTATTGTGACCTGTTTTTATTGAAAACTCTGGGAAACTTTTTTGAAGAGAGTCTTACCTGTGTCTAAATGAAGTTCATTATGACGGGAACTTGGGAAGACTGTGTGAAGAGAGATTTGGAGAGAGAGGGATGAAGGGAGAGAGAGGGATGGAGGGAGAGAGAGGGATGAAGGGAGAGAGAGGGATGAAGGGAGAGAGAGGGATGGAGGGAGAGAGAGGGATGGAGGGAGAGAGAGGGATGAAGGGAGAGAGAGGGATGGAGGGAGAGAGAGGGAATGGAGGGAGAGAGAGGGATGGAGGGAGAGAGAGGGATGGAGGGAGAGAGAGGGATGGAGGGAGAGAGAGGGATGGAGGGAGAGAGAGGGATGGAGGGAGAGAGAGGGATGAAGGGAGAGAGAGGGATGAAGGGAGAGAGAGGGATGGAGGGAGAGAGAGGGATGAAGGGAGAGAGAGGGATGGAGGGAGAGAGAGGGATGAAGGGAGAGAGAGGGATGGAGGGAGAGAGAGGGATGGAGGGAGAGAGAGGGATGGAGGGAGAGAGAGGGATGGAGGGAGAGAGAGGGATGGAGGGAGAGAGAGGGATGAAGGGAGAGAGAGGGATGGAGGGAGAGAGAGGGATGGAGGGAGAGAGAGGGATGGAGGGAGAGAGAGGGATGGAGGGAGAGAGAGGGATGGAGGGAGAGAGAGGGTGGAGGGAGAGAGAGGGATGGAGGGAGAGAGAGGGATGGAGGGAGAGAGAGGGATGGAGGGAGAGAGAGGGATGGAGGGAGAGAGAGGGATGGAGGGAGAGAGAGGGATGGAGGGAGAGAGAGGGATGGAGGGAGAGAGAGGGATGGAGGGAGAGAGAGGGATGGAGGGAGAGAGAGGGATGAAGGGAGAGAGAGGGATGGAGGGAGAGAGATAGAGAGAGGAAGGGAGAAGAAGAGCAAAAGATGGAGGGAATTAGAGACTGTTGGTAGAGAACTTAGTGAAAGAAAAGTGACGAAATAGAACTGGAGGAAGACAAGATGACTAACGAAATCCATGGCCAGCCTCACCCTGATGACAGGGATCCCAGAGACGAACAACATTATTATTATTTATTAATATTGTACAGCCGAGAAATCTGCACTAACTGATGTGTGGTATTAATCCCAGTGTACTACATTGGCAGTGTGTATTCGTGCCATTGTTTTCATGGCTAGTTCCCCACTAAAATAGCAGGTTATTTTGCAGCAGCTATTATAATGTATATGCTGCACCTGTGTGTGGGTTTTTATGTCACAGTCACAGAGACAATGGTTTTTATCAGAGACATTCTCCAAGTTCCATTTTATGACATCTTTTACATCCCCTGGCAGAGATGCGAGGCAGAAGGAACTACTGTACCCCCCTTGTGGTGTCTGGTGTGTTGACAGTCTGATATAATAATAATAATTCATATGTCCGTGCATTAACATGGCAGTGGTGCAGTATTTTAAAATAGAGTGATATCCAAAATAATACTGTTGACATCATCATTGTATAAAATCTGACATGTCTTGAATCCATTTCTAATGCCTATCATTTCTGATAAAACATTCACATTAGCCATGACGTTAGACTGCCTGCCACGTTGACGGGCTCTTGTGTTGACAGTTTCATGTTTTGACAGTCTGATGTGTTGGCACTTGGCAGTATATGTTGGCAGTCTGATAGTGATACATACACTCTTGCTGGTATATTGACAGACTGATATTGGCAGTCTGGTAGTGATACATACACTCTTGCTGGTATATTGACAGACTGATATGTTGGCAGTCTGATAGTGATACATACACTCTTGCTGGTATATTGACAGACTGATATGTTGGCAGTCTGATAGTGATACATACACTCTTGCTGGTATATTGACAGACTGATATGTTGGCAGTCTGATAGTGATACATACACTCTTGCTGGTATATTGACAGACTGATATGTTGGCAGTCTGATAGTGATACATACACTCTTGCTGGTATATTGACAGACTGATATGTTGGCAGTCTGATAGTGATACATACACTCTTGCTGGTATATTGACAGACTGATATGTTGGCAGTCTGATAGTGATACATACACTCTTGCTGGTATATTGACAGACTGATATGTTGGCAGTCTGATAGTGATACATACACTCTTGCTGGTATATTGACAGACTGATATGTTGGCAGTCTGATAGTGATACATACACTCTTGCTGGTATATTGACAGACTGATATGTTGGCAGTCTGATAGTGATACATACACTCTTGCTGGTATATTGACAGACTGATATGTTGGCAGTCTGATAGTGATACATACACTCTTGCTGGTATATTGACAGACAGATATGTTGGCAGTCTGATAGTGATACATACACTCTTGCTGGTATATTGACAGTCTGATAGTGACACATACACTCTTGCTGGTATATTGACAGTCTGGTATGTTGACAGTCTGGTATGTTGACAGTCTGGTATGTTGACAGTTTGGTATGTTGACAGTCTGGTATGATGACAGTCTGGTATATTGACAGTCTGGTATGTTGACAGTCTGGTATGTTGACAGTCTGGTATGTTGACAGTCAGATGGGTCAACAGTTTCAGATTTTACCTTTTAATAAAGTATATCAGTCAGCAATGGACCTTTTATAAATAGTTTCCTGAATATCCTGAATTATTGTTTAATTACTTGTTGTTATTATTATTATTATTATTTTTATTAGTCTAGTGTCTTGATTGATGTGTGCTGATGTCCCCAATGCTAACAGTGGACGGTCTGAAATTGTCTAATTGGTCATAAAATACCCATCATCCCTACCTGTGTTGGTCTTGCACCAAATATAAATGTCCACAATGTGCTCAAAACTGATTCACAGAGGCTCATCACTCCTTCTAAAGTTATCACCAAACTGATAACCATAATTAGGACGGTTATGATGAGACATTTTCCTCCTGTGGCAATGAAGATGTTCCAATAGTTGTCCCCACGGGCTATACTCAGTTTAATGTGGGTCGAGCACTCGTCTCAGTACAGTTTTTATGGATGACTTGTTTCACCAGGTCAGGAATTTATCCACCAAGTACAGTTTCATTAGTGTTGCTGCACGTTTCATAGCAAAGTAATTCACGACTCTCCATGGAAAGCAACGTGGTTCTTATGATGAGTAAATGTATCGATATATCGGTTCTACATTGATATGTGTCACGGCAAATTATATATTGCTAAAGTAATTACAATTAACCTTGTCTCTCACCGTTAGTTTAATTGTTTGCACAAGATTTGGTTACATCCAATTTAACAATAAAAGTATTTAATGCTTTAGAATAGGTTTCCTTATATCAAAGTTTCCCTCAAGTGAAAATCAAAACATACCTCGTAGTTACAAATGCATAGGCCATGATCAGAATTTTTTATTTCAGTTGTTTTGTTCAATGACAACAGTGTAATCAGGTGTAGTTTTTGACACCACTATTGTCACCTAACGGTGGAGGTAATGACATAATGGTTATTAGAATTTTCTGACAGTGACATAATTATTGTTGTAGTATATCTGAAATAATTTATTTGCATTTTCTGAGATATCTATTATGTTTCTGACACAACAATTATTCAGTCTTAGCTGACATTCAGGTTATTCAGGTTAACCTGTCACCATGCTGGTCTCACAACACTTGACACTTCCCTTGGTCACATTCACAACCACAGGTACTTGTGGGTTTACAGCTCATCAACGCTGGATAAGTAGAGAATGTCTTCATAGTTTATACATTGTGAAGATAGAAGAAACGATGTATTCAAAAGAAACTTGGCAAGGTTTTGCTTATACAGTGTATATTATCAATATGCGTTTTAATTGTAATGATCATCTTTAGTTGTAACTTATTTAGTTGTTTATTTTAGCTGATTTAATAGTGTAGATTTTATGTAATATAATGTTCTGCATATTATATACATATGTGTGTGTGTATATATATATATATGTATATATATATATATATACATATATATATATATACACACAGGTATGTAGTCAAAGCACCTCTTAATGGATTGATCTAGATTTATGTCGCTAACTCGCTATAGATGAATTTATCTCGACTTATGTCGCTACATAAGTCTTCTTTTTTATTATTATTATGGCTATATCCACGGATGCTGGAATGCAATGCCTGGTGTAACCTGACAGAGACCACCTGCAGAGTTCTGTTCTTCCTTGTCAATTACAGCATATTACCTGAGAACACCATCAGATTACCACAGTTCTCACACTGTCCAGAGCCAGTCTGCCCAGCCCCACTTTACCACACCCATCTAACTGACCTGTAATTATGTGGTTTTATCCGCCCTTGTGTTAATATTTTACTGCAATTTGTCTTAACCATGTTAATGGTCATTTAACCATCATCCCTCTCTGGGTTATGCATCAGTTTCATTGCAACATTAAGCGTACAGGGAGATGCAGAAATTCTATATTTACTCTGCAAACCTGGGTAAGTACAGGGGAAATGCCACAGATCATTACATCGCCATTCAGCCAAGTAACAACTCCACAGTCTGGGCGTCTGAAGGCAGATCTAGTGTGTCGTCGCCGAAGTGTGGAATCAATATGACCCTGTGTCCCTGGTGGTTGGCTCGCTGGACTGGCCCTCCCTGACCAATCACTGGCCAGGAGGTGGAGCGTGACACACCGTGTGTCGTCATGACGCTGGTGACAGTCTTGTCTCTGTCGCTGTCACACTGGTTGCGTGGCTGGTGGGTGTTCCAATGCATGTGTCGTGCATCGACAAGACTAACTTGACCGCTGACTGACCACAGCGTCCTCTACCCATCCACCCGACTGTAGCACATGGCGATGGACAAACTGTCAGCAGCAAAATTCTCATTTCGCCGCCGAGGGAGCAACCGTTGTAGGGATAAGACACAGCTGATCGAGGACTGTCAGGGACCCATGGTGTCATACGTCAGGTAATTAACTCCGCAAGTTTCTTCACAGTCATTTCATATGTAAGGTTTCTGCCGTCAGGTTTCCGACATATGTAAGATGTTTGTCATGCAGTTAGAACAGTTTGTGTCAGAACTATCTCCATCAGAATCGTTTATTTCGGTGTGTTTTTTCAGTAAGATTTCCGCCAGAGTGATATCTCTCACATTAGTTTTTTGTCGTAAGACTTCTGACACAATAGTTTCCGCCAGAATGGTTTCTATCATGAGGCTTCTGCGACAACAGTTTCTGGCGGGATGGTTTTTGTCATCAGGCGTCTGCCATAGTGGTTTCTGCGAGAGTGGTTTAAACTGCAAGCTTTGAATGCCACCAATTTCATTCTTTAAAATGAAACCATTTTAGATGTGAATCAGTTTCTTAAATGAATAAATAAATGACTTTAACCCATTAAATCAATGTTTCCATGTCTCACATTGTAATAAAAGATCTCCCAAATTTGATTAAAGCAACAAAACGTCAATTCCTTTTAAGACAAGTGGACAGATCTCTGCATAAAGCTATGCTTCGAAACCAAACTCAGAGTCACATCAACACAAATGTCTTAGTCAACCATACGGTCAATAAGGAAGGTTCCAGTTGTCATCAAATGGACTGATACACCAAGGAGCTATGGTGGATAAGTGATGTAATAATAGTAATCTTTAAATTATAGTGGAATTGTGTAGTAGTTTCAACTGGTCTAATACTAAAATTGTAAGGTTCATAGTAGCTTAACACGTGCAAAAATTGCAGGTTTTTTATTTTGTAATAATAAAACACCAAACTCGTTTTTTTCCAGTTTCCTAACAGCTCTGGACAATGGATCGAGCTGGACCAGTGATGACATGATATTGTCCAGCTGTAGACTGTCATAACTGATCTAGAAAATTAGCAATGCTAGACCATATACCTTGAGGCACGGCAACATCGTGCTTCGAATGTCACATTCATAATTGAGATAATCTGGGTTGCTTTCCTTTGCTCCAATTTCAATCCTTGGGCTATTTTGTTTCTCCGTGTTGCCTTAGTTCACTCACCTAGAAATGTTTGTCGATTGTTCAATATATTTTTCCATTCATTAAACCTGCTTAGCTCATGATTGCTGCTTGTAAACTTACACATAATATAAAATTATGTTGTACTAGCTGAGTTACCCAGAGTAGTGATTTTTGGAGAAAAGAGGCATTCATCTGCACTAATTCGTTTGAAAATTGTGTTATATTGTTTTAGCATGTCCCAGAAATATGTGCACCAGTATATATACGATGGAATAAAAAAGCTGACATGCGGCAGGAAAAAGTTGGTGCCTTTGTTGAGTGGTGAAAATTTTCAAAAAACAATAATTTAAAAAAACATGCAGTATTTTTACAACATTCAGAAACATATTCGTGAAAATTTTCATTAAGTCGGAGGTATATCATTCAAGCAATATTTATGATTACACAACTAGTAATTTCTACTCACATCGACGTTTCAGTCACCATCAGTGGCCTTCATCAGGAACCTGATGAAGGCCGCCGATGGTGATTAAAATGTCGATGTGAGTAGAAATTACTAGTTGTGAAATCATAAATATTGCATGAATAATCCAGAGCCATTTGTAGATGGCATAATTATCTTCATGATGTCGTGAACAAACATACAATTCCGCAGATAGAACTCCATGTGTAGCCTTTGAAATATGTTGCTCCCCATGTATTCTCCAACACTCCAGATGAATTTTGAAAAAGTCTCAATCCACAAACTGTAACTGGGGGGCCCACTATGGGGGTAGGTCACATGTAAAACTTCAGCCTAAAGCCTGGATAACCTGCAGAGATTTTGGGTATCAAATAAACAAACAAACCATGAAATGCGTCCATAAATGGCCATTATACAAATTGTACTAGCAGATGCAAAATATAATGTTAACATGTAACATGTAATCAAGTGTGACATACATTTCTAAGGCTTAATGCAACTATAAATAACAGTGAGATTTATATAATAATAATAAAGTTTATTTCCCTGTGGCAGCCATAGTGGCTGAAAAGTACAATAAGAACATTACAACTGATAAAACAATTAATTAAAGTATATTAGTAAAACTATAACATTTATAACTATAAATGAAACTTTAGCTAATTAGAATATCTGATAAAATTATAAAACACTAAAATTAAGTAGAACAATAAAACTGTAATTGTACTATAATCTGAATACAGTGTACCCGGGTATATACAATTATGACTAATTAAAGTACCAGATAAAAAGTTAAAAATATCTAGCAAAGTAGATTATTAAAAATACGGGATGTACAACCTGAATAAGTGAAATTATTACTGCAGGTAATAAAACTATCTAAACTGTGTAAAATAGAAAAGAAAAGAAATAGATAAAAACTGTTTCCCGGTCAGTTGCAAGTAATATTCATATGTGATGAGGACTGTCCAGTTACTGCCAATTATACAGTCATATGCTATCTTGCCCCTCAAATTTGCATTCATCCAAAACATACTGAGCCCTTGCATGGTCTGGTTAGTTGATGTGGTCAGTGGTCAGACCAGCAAACATACACAATTAGTCACTCAGTGGCTCGAGGTTTGGACTCAACGAAGATTTGATTCCTGTATTGCCATGCCAACCTTGAACATGTTCATTCACTCTAAATTTCTTCAGTTCACTCAGCTGCATGAACCTAGCTATAGACAGTGGTGGATTTCTGTGTACGAGTAGTCTCCATGCATTAATTGCAACATGGCAGGATGCTTCCTTGAGAAGTTGAGATGATGTTGCTTTGAGTTACATAATAACATACCTTTTTGTTTATTAATTATACAATTCCCAGGAATAATACCTGCAGTTGCAGTTAGAAGATATTACAAAACTTTGAGAAATATATAAAACTGCAGTATTTACGAGATGCAAATAATTGACAGAGCAAAGCCAAAATGTCTGTGATGTAAGCACACCTTAGAGTATTAAATGACAGAAATGAGATCACCTCTGCTCTCAGTCAGTGTAGAGTGTCCAGCCTTTTCAACTGTCAGCCCTGTAATCAGAAGAGTAATTGTGTCTTAATTAGCCACAGGCCTCTTGTGTGGCCCCACACACCTGCATTGGTGATTGAATGACTTTGTTGATTGACTGACTTCCTGAGTTACCTGGCTAATAGCTAATAATGCAGTCATTTGTGATACTGTTAACATTACTGCGATGGGATATATGTAACAAAAATGTATTTTCTGCAATATATATTTTGCCTGCCTGCCTGATCGCCCCCCCCCCACCAACCCGCCCACCTGTGCCAAAATTGTGAGGCAGTTTTACACAATCTTATGCCACATTTTTAATGATATCAGAAACAGTTTCAATGTTGAGTCATTACACTGTTTTTTTCTACAAAATCCACGATTGTATTTATTCTTACAGATGTAAATATGTTATAGTATAACCCCGTACATTACAGTTCTTATGAAAGTCGACCACACGAAATGACTAGGGGCATTAAATATGTTTTATCGCATGTGGCTTAGAATGTTTTCTGCACAACTTTGTCTTGCAGTTTTGTACCTGGGTCCCTCACTCGGAGCACAGGCCGTCTAGTAGATGGTTTTTACAAAGTCACAGCTGTGGTGTTCTGTCTGCTTGTGTGTTATTGCTATACGACAACACCTCAGTCACGTTTTTATGTGTCAATGACATTACATACGACGATTTATCGGTTGACGGCATCACACATAAAGCCAATGACATAACGGATGAACCGGCCAACCCACTAAACCGCATCGCTTACTGCCTCGTGGGCTTTCGATCTCTTCGCTGATGACTTGTGATTATAGCAACCTTTGAGTTGATTCATGTATGTCGCTTTCATTAGAGTGTGAGTGACAACTGTCAGGGGAAATGTCAGGACGTTTAATGCTGAATGTATCAGGCATCTACAGACGCACGCAGACGGAGAATAATGTCATGGCACGTTGTACACGCAGATGTGAGATTAAAGCTAGCAACGCGTTTAATCATGCCAGTAGTTATTATCATTGAAGCCGACACGATTTGTTAGCTGTACAAAGTAATCGCCTGATATTTTGTAGAAGTAATCTGGAATGATGGCCAAGTAATGACTGATTGAGTGAGTGAGTGTGTGAGTGAGTGAGTGAGTGTGTGAGTGAGTGAGTGAGTGAGTGAGTGAGTGAGTGAGTGAGTGAGTGAGTGAGTGAGTGAGTGAGTGAGTGAGTGAGTGAGTGAGTGAGTGAGTGAGTGAGTGAGTGAGTGAGTGAGTGGCGTCCCAGTAAAAGAGGTCAGTGTTGACGAACTCAATATATGTAGTGGATATTTGTATACAAATTGTCTTTGTGCATTAATTGCAGCATGGCTAAATGCTTCTCTGACGGAAATCAAAATAGTGTTTGTTCAAACAGACATGCCAGGGAGTAAAGTGCTAAAATTCATAAAGACTGAATATTGCACTGTATAAAAACTTAACTTTATGGGTTATCATTGGGTCATTCACATACATCCTGGGGTTTGTATGTAGTTTGATCACTGAGTAATCATCAATTCAAAAACAAGTCATGCCATTCTCATTAATGTCCATGGGGTGGCTCATGTTGATGTGATATTATATGTAGCTTAATGGGACTTTCACACTCATTCACAGTATTCATTGTATGTATGTATGTATGTATGTATGTATGTATGTATGTGTGTCGTGCGTGCGTGCGTGCGTGCGTGCGTGCGTGCGTGCGTGCGTACGTTCGTGCGTGCGTACGTACGTATGTACGTACGTGCGTGCGTACGTGCGTACGTACGTATGTATGTAAAAAGGTAACTCAGACACCATGTCGGTTTCTCTGGGAAGTATCCAGCCATATGCTGCAATTAATGCACGAAGGCTGCTCGTACACATATCCACCACTGTCTATAGCCAGGTACTCATTTATACAGCTGAGTGAACTGGAGCAATGTTAGAGTGAAAAAACTTCCCCATGGTTTTATCACCGCAGCACAGGATTCGAACCCAGATTCTCGTAGTCGAGAGTCCGAAGCTCTACCCCTGAGCCATCTATGAGCCTGAGCGCTCTATGTATTGTAATTACAGGTCAAATCAATTGATTTTGATTCTGAGTTCAATTGAAAGTGACCCTTCTGGCAAGAATTCTGCATGTGTCAGTTTTCTGCACCACACCAGATGTCTTAGTAGCAGTTGACTGTCTCTGTCCAGAGACCATGAAGGGTGTGTGTGAATTCAATAACAAACACAACACAATAGCTTAGTTATTGATTAGTGACAGTGAGGAAATTACCTGGCTGAGGCTGATCCTTTATTTCCACGATACGACGTCCAAAATGAAGGGACTCGATTAGCAGCTAAGTCCACTTACAGTTGGGTGTGTCCACACTTTGGCCACTCGTTGACCTGCTGGTCAGCTTCAGCTGTTCATGGAGACATTTGACCATCAGATGAACATGATTATAGCACAGGAGCAATTTCATATTTGAATTTACCCACAATAACAATAATAGGTTAAATTTGAATTGATTTATTTAGTGGAGTCCAAAAGAGATTATACATGAGCCAATGAATTAATCTTATTCAACTGATATTGGATGAATACTAGTTAATTATGATCAGATATGATTAAACTTGACTGTGCACACACACTTTAATTAACAAAAAAACTGTTAAGAGGACTTTTTTTTGTAGAATTTGGAATTGATTTTCCGAGATGGAATTGGGATTTATTTGTTTAGAACCGACAAAGTGGTATTTGCCCTGTCCCCCCCCCAAGTATCATGGCAATGTGGCTAAAGCTGAGACACTGGACACTGGTTGTTTCTATGTCCACTGAAGCAAGGATGAATCTGCAGCATCAGTGGTCAATTATTCCTCACCAATGCATCTTTGTCATTGCAAAATGTCGTCTGGAGAAGTCACTGGCGTCATGTGCTGTACCTTGTGGAGTAGTAAGATTGACAATGGTAATGTGTGGTACTAATGATCATGTTATGATGCTTTGGCAAGACGTACAACTCTCAGCTCAAGAACACTTGATTGTATTGCTGCAGGGTCAGTTTTGTCTGTGCTGTCAACCTCACAAAACTGGCCCACACCTGTGGCAGCTGTGTCTGTGCTGTCAACCACACAACACTGGCCCACACCTGTGACAGCTGTGTCTGTGCTGTCAACCTCACAACACTGGCTCACACCTGTGACAGCTGTGTCTGTGCTGTCAACCTCACAAAACTGGCCCCACACCTGTGGCAGCTGTGTCTGTGCTGTCAACCTCACAAAACTGGCCCCACAGCTGTGACAGCTGTGTCTGTGCTGTCAACCACACAACACTGGCTCACACCTGTGACAGCTGTGTCTGTGCTGTCAACCTCACAACACTGGCCCACACCTGTGGCAGCTGTGTCTGTGCTGTCAACCACACAACACTGGCCCACTCCTGTGACAGCTGTGTCTGTGCTGTCAACCACACAACACTGGCCCACACCTGTGACAGCTCTGTCTGTGCTGTCAACCACACAACACTGGCCCACACCTGTGACAGCTGTGTCTGTGCTGTCAACCACACAACACTGGCCCACACCTGTGACAGCTGTGTCTGTGCTGTCAACCACACAACACTGGCCCACACCTGTGACAGCTGTGTCTGTGCTGTCAACCACACAACACTGGCCCACACCTGTGACAGCTGTGTCTGTGCTGTCAACCACACAACACTGGCCCACTCCTGTGACAGCTGTGTCTGTGCTGTCAACCACACAACACTGGCCCACACCTGTGACAGCTGTGTCTGTGCTGTCAACCACACAACACTGGCCCACTCCTGTGACAGCTCTGTCTGTGCTGTCAACCACACAACACTGGCCCACACCTGTGACAGCTCTGTATCTGTAGAATTCTGCAGAGATAACCAAATTATTTGTCGATTCACATGATTGTTTATGTTGTATGTGATTATTCAATTCCAAATACATTGTAAAGCTAATTTAAGCTTACTTACTTACACAAACATCTATGAATGTTAGACCGGAAATGTGGGATTTAGAGATGCTGGCAAAAGTAGTACGTGTCAGCAGTACATCAGTCATTTCTAAATTGTGGTACGAAGGTCAGTCTAGACACACATTGGTGTTTGTCTGACAGAAATACTCAAAATTAATTTCCGTCAGCTTATGACAGCTTTATACGTTTACTGTCATTAAAGTTCATAACAATGGCTAGCTTCTAAATGACGTATTCTTAGATCAAGCTGTGTTTTGTTGATGTCAAGTAATTGAATCCGTTATACAATCTTTACGGCAACAATTATCTTTACGGGCATTTTCTCACAAATAATTTTGTGAAATGTTTGCATTTGGAAAAAGGATAATTTGGGGATAATAATTAGTGACATCATGTCAGCTTTTGCCCAGCAAAAGATCCAGTGTGGGTTGCTAAATAATGTGAATTTTTTTGAAATTCTGACATCTAAGTGTTTGTTTGTGACAAAAGCATAAGGCAACATTTTATAATTTACACCTGTGTGAAATGATGATTGATTTACGGGATACAGGAGTCAGACCACATTTGCATTTTCCATAGGCGACCATTATAACGTTTCCTTCATTTCCTACTAATCTTGAAGAGCTCTGTTATTGACAATTGCACAGCATATTTACCCTCCATAGACAGAAGTTCTGTGAAAAATTTGTGAACTTTAATACCTCAGGCTCCCACAAACTTCTTTCAAACCTACACCCCTCCATTTCTGCTTGACCCACCCACGGATTGCCCCTGATTACATCACCAAGCAAAATAACAACTGTATTAATACGCAGAAATCCACCGACTGACAGCTGTCGTAATTTGCTGCACGAAAACATCATTTCTAATCACTCCACACTACATATGTGCTCACAGACATTCAGAAACCTGCATAATGCTGCTTTTAAGGGGTACTCTTTGGTCGCATGGGGAATGGTGGACGAGCACCTTATTGTGGTCTTACATCTACAGTGCAGCAATCACAATTTAATCCGCACAGCAAAGGTAGGCATAGGTCACACACATAGTTTGGATTATGATGTAGGCAAACCATGTTCATTAGAATCCTATTCGTATGAGGTTTGTGATGTTTCATTCACCATGTTCTACTGGGCAGTTTTTGTTAAATTAAACCAGTCCTTTACTGCATGTTTATTTAAAATGAAACAACAAAATCAATAAATGCCCTTAACTTTGCATACTAAAATTTTAAAGTTTAATTAACAAGAGTTACTATTAGGGATATGTGTTAAATAAAAGATGTCAGTGTTTCAAAATTGTTCAGTGTTTGCTCAAAATGGTTGACTTTTGTGTCATCAAGAAAAAGGTTTAATATTTGTACCCACTGAGAAAAGAACAAGATGTTTATTTTTTGTTCTGTGCTCTCGCAGACAATGAACTGTTTGCATAAATTAAAATGTTATCCTATGTACCTACCCCGTTTGGCCCAAACTAGGAAACAAAAATCTGCGAATAAAAATAGTGACATGTCATCTAGAGTGAATTAAGTAGGTTGAAGCTAGACTAAAACCAAACAGTTTCTTAACTAGTAGAACAGCTAATATGTAACATTTGTAAGTTTATTTGTTTGTGATAACCACAGCGGCTGAAAAGTATAATAACAATATTACAATTGATAAAGCAATTCATTAAAGTAAAACCTATACATGAAAGTATAACTATTATATAACCATATATAAAATTATACCTATGTAGTATGTATAACTATATTTAAAATTATAACTAATTACAATGTCTGGTAAAATTATAAAACAATAAAATATGGTAGGATAATAAAACTGTAATTGGATATAGAAATGTTTGATTAATTAAAATGAAGTACAAACAATGGAGACTGTATTCAAGACAACATACCAGACAAAAGAGTCAGATACAGCCCAGTTTATGTAGTAGAATTAGACTGGGACAGAACAGTTCCCATTTCCTCTGTATCAAAAGGTATTGTGTAACAGAATCCTCTCTGCATGTTTGTGAGACAGTAGAATCACTACCCAGCACATGAAAAGGTGTAGACATTGATTTTCAAAGAAAAAAACCTCAGTATTTGTCTGGTAGAAATTGACACATTGATGAAGCAAAATTGTAAAATATTACACACGCAGCTGGTATTGACTGCAGCTGTCACAGCGCTCTCAGTGACTTACCTGCCTCATGCCCTTTCATTTTGGCAGACTGTAGAGCAAGGCCAGTTATTTTTTACTTTTATTGATTGAATGCAGAGGCATATCGGCATATTTAGCAGTAGAATGTTTCAGCGGGGAAATTATGCACATCTGGAAGAAAATATTCCCGACCAATTCTATTCTGTTCACATCATATGTTTTACAGGGTATTTAAATTTTCAAATATTGTCTTTTTTTAATTCCTGTGTTTTTGTGAAACATAGCAGAAAAGTTAATTGTAGCCAGACTCTAAGAGTCACTTACAAACTACAGTCAAACCAGAGTGATATAACTACACATACGTACCTCACAATTAGTGTCTCTGAAGGATATACCCACATAGTGTCTATAGGAAATTAGTCCCACTAATACAGTCACCTGGCTAATCGGGTCACCTCAGTAATCAGGCCATTTTTGACTAAGTCATTAAGAAACTTGACTACGCACTAACAGTTTGATCACAGTGGATTTTCACACTTTTCAGTGGTACAATTTTGATCACTAGTCTACAGTGGTTCATCTTAAACTCATGGAGAAAAAAATACTGCGAACATTGTGTTTTTTGTCCGAAACTCCAACATTGAGCACTCCAGAAACTCAAAATAAAGCTCAACATCACAAGTTATATCCATTAAATTTACGGAAAACAAACTATTATGATTCTTCCTACAGGCCGGCATAAGAGTGATAATAAATTGCAGTTTGTTTTTATTTCCTCAGTCTGTCATGCAACATGGCTAAAAAGGGACAATTTGAATCGTCACAAACTCATTTCAACCTCGCAACACACTCAAAGTTTAAAAATTCAACCAAACTGTGTACTGTATATTGTATCTTTATTATCAGGTTGTCAATGCCACACAAAAAAACATGAAGGCAAAAGTGTTGGGAATATCTTTGTGATGGAATTGCTAAAGTGTCTGCCTCATGAATACCATAAAACATGCCTGAGGATGTTCTTTGCTGTTTCAGTCGAATGTCTCTGTGTGTTTCAGTCAAGATGAGGCTCAGCGGATAGACCAGGAGTTGTTTACGGAGTACGCCTTCAGCGTCGACCAACTCATGGAGCTTGCAGGACTCAGCTGTGCAGTCGCTGTGGCAAGGGTAGGTCATGGGGTCATCGAGTTGGGTCAGGAGGTCACTATGATGACTCAGGTCACCTCATGAGGTTGTAGTTATCTTCCTGTTACATAATGAATTTTTAATGTGATCAATTACACATTATAATGAATCTTTACGAGATACGTGTTTAGAGTCAATGTATTTTCAGTATCGATTTCAATTTAATTTGGAGATAATAGCTAGTATGTTCAGCAAATTTTTTTACTCATAAACTTAATGTTATTTTTCAGTCTAATTAAAACGCCACAGTGTGATATATATAAGACTCATGTAAGGTTCCAGATTTTTGTTTTATTCTTCAAACAATCAGTCATAGAAACAGGATGATTTTCTATTCTACATACACTGCACTGTAGTACATCTACAGATTTATTGTTTTGGCATTAAAGGTTATACTCCACCAGTTTATGCAAAAACACTGTTTTATTTTTGATAAACTTTAGGAACCGTGCATATGTCAATCTATGTCAATTATTTTCTGAACTTAATTTTGTTTTTATGTTGGTAGGATCTGAGGGTAAAAATATATATTTACATTCATCAAATGTTGCACGAAACTGATAAAAAGAAAATTTATTTGAAATTATCTAACATATTGCTTTAATCGTGAATACTTGCGGCCAGATTCTATCCAGCAAGTTGTGTTTCATACATAAGATAGCTGTCCATTATGCCTTTGCACTGGGGATGAGATCAACTTTGACATGTAAAGTATCTTTTGGCAGTAATTAATTTAGCTACACACATCCCACTATACAGTAACATGCCGCTCAATTGGCTTTTATCCAATGATGCTTTCTCTTAGATGTCTGATAAATTGTTTCAGTCATGAATGTAAATAATTGAATAATGTCAACCAGAGCTACTTAAGAAGAAAGTAATTTCTTCCAACCAAATTTAATTTTAAAGTGTCCAGCCAGAATGCAATGTGGCATGCATGACCTGACTAATAAAGCACGATCGAAGATTATACTGTAGTTGGTCTACTACTCTCTAGAGGTCAGCACATGACCTTCCTGTTATGTTTCAGATTAATGTACAGTGTAGTAAATGGTGTTGTAACAAGATTGGATGAAATGTGTTTGATCTGAGCTGAGAGCAATTTATTAAGCCTAGAAGGTTTAGGTAGAGAATGTATTGGCAGTGAAATGACGTGCAACATGTGTTTAATTGGCGAACGGATCTCTAACAATTTGTCTCCTATTCCATAAGGGTGCAAAAGTGCATGATTATTTTTTCCATATTAAATGGCATCACATATGCCAACTACTTAATGGTTAATAGCTGTGTGAATTTGACTAAACTTGTTCAACACTTCTGTGACATGATGGCAGTCATTGTGACGATGATTCAGATTTTATGAATGCCCAGTTTACTTAAAATGAGACAAAATATTAACATGGTCATCAGCGTGTGATCATCCGTCTACATGTCTGTGCTCTGCTGCATGTCCCCACTTAAGATTCAGCTGCAAATGATGGTGATGACTTTGTAAATGCATTAAGTGCCTCATGTGACAGAGGTGATGGGCAGATGATGTGCTGGTTATTGACTGGACAGCATCAGTGGGTCTAGATGGAATGGTTTGCCCAGGTACTTGACCAGTAATAACGCCATGAAAGCGATTTCTAATGTCGAAATCACTGCTGATGTGCTGCAGTGTGCGGCCATGTGGAAGAATGTGCAGCCGTGTGTGACAAAGCCAAATGTTCAGACGCAGTATCGTAGATATTGTTTCTTGTCAAACATATTAACCATATTCAAAATCCTCCAGGATTTTTTATTCATGTGTCTGGCAAATCTAAGCCATGTCCAGTATGTTGTGCTAGACACAGGCCCACCTCTCTGGCCCCTGGACAGTTTCCAGGATAACCAAGCTCTATGTACAAGGAATTGATTTCCCCTTTAATCGGGTTTTTGGCCTTTGAAAGGACCAGTTGGCTGGCTGCACAAGCTAGTTCACATTGTTACCAGACAGAGTCCAGTGAAGGACACAACTAAATGCAATAAATGTCATTCAAAGAACATCAATGCACTTCATAGACTCTCTTGTATACAAGTTTCCCGCCATCTATCTTCTGTTACAAATCTTACTGTCCTTCCTTTCCATGTCCATATAGTATAAATATACACAGTCAATCAGCACAATGTACTTTCTTCTTCTAATACTCATTTCATACATTCCTCACTTATAGTTTGCTAGATACAATAAACTGCAGTGTTTTGTCCATGTTCAGACCACCATTCCATCTATATTTAATAAGATTGTCACCCAGGAAATTAACTCTAGATGGACAAGGGAACCTTTTGGCTTAAATCGCGAATCCAGCTATTTCTATTCCTTTTGTTCCGAAGGTCCAACAGACTTATGGCATCATTCTGCATGCTCCGCCCACTCTCTGCCATTGGCTCTCATATCTTAAACACTATTGAAGATCTGTTTTTTAAATTATGCATAGACATTTCTCAGAGTAGTGTCATAAAAGAAATTTATATTTGATTGACTCTTTTGAATGTCTTCTAAGGTCTAAAAAAAAATATTTTCAGTTTTCCAATTCTTGTCAATAACTGATCTGTAGCTTTTACTAAAATGTTGCATGTACGTTATTATGTAAGGTATTTTCATGTACACAAGACATTTTTTGTTGACTAGTCTTTTGTAAGGGCATCTCAGGGTCTCCCAAAAAAGCAAAATGTTACCTGTTTCTGCCTAGGCTTTTTATCAGATCTCAGGTGAGGAGCTCCTATGGTGATCAATGTATTGGGGCAACTGTGTGACTAATTATTCCTCTCCAGTAGCAGTACTAGGGGCTGTACCAATAACCCAGCGGATCCCTGTTAAACTGAACAGTTGCTGTGTCCCTAGAAAGTAAAATGTAAGCATTGTGCCTACAAACATGAATGTGTTGTTGCTGCAGGTATTTCCTAAGGAAACGCTGCCCAAGGACAAGTGGGGCATTGCTGGTTTGTTGTGGTCCGGGCAACAATGGAGGAGATGGACTCGTGTGTGCCCGACATCTCAAGCTCTTTGTGAGTGTCTTTGTTGGTTGTAGGAAAACAAGGAACAGGAAAAAATAACAGAAAAATATTAAAATGTAATAGGTTATCTTGGCTATTATTAATATTCTATATATAACATATCAAAGTATCATTTTGTGTTTATTGAATATTATATTACAATCTGCATTTAAAGACGTGAACCTGACGAAAAACATAAGTGCTGAGAAATATTTACAGTTTTACAATGTTAAAATTTAGTTCACATACACATGTATGTAATGTTATATATAATTTATAACTACCGGTATCTTTCCGTAATTTACTTCCGTTAACATTTTCAAAGTAAAAGCGTTTGTCCATTATGTACTTTCTCTCTGTTGTTCCGTCGGAGCGTCAGATGGGGTTGATTATCCTTGTGTAACCAACGGCACTCTTAGTGTACCTGACAATTTGGATCGATACAGCTTTATTTCATTAGCTTTTGGTTTGACACGAAGCGTAGTGTTCCAGCTGATCTTCACTGACGTCTGATGCTGACATGGTATAACATAACGGTTTTGTAAATTATGTCATTTATGGCACTCCAGATCCACCTTTTTATTTATTATTTAACTGGATGTATCTGTCTTCTTGCTTTCATATAATTGAACAAACGTCATCAGAGCAGTCATTAGTAACTTATCTATCTTTTTAAAACAGCATTTCAAGATTATTTATAGAATAATTTCATTCAAAATGTTTTGTATATTTTCACGGCATCGTTTATCTTGTATTGCATTTTAATTACTTATTTATTTAACAACATAATTAATTTTACAGCAGAATGTAGATTACTTTTAGTTAGTACTGTATAATAATGGTTTTACCTGACACTATATTTTGTTCAAACGTTATTTAAAAATGGCATTGTATTATCATTGTTGTGTATTCATTCCTCTTTGAATAGTACTTATATTCAGAAACATGACACTATGTAAAATACAATTATTGTTATTATCTGGTGTAAGTGGAGAATAATAACGTCATTAAGAGGAAAGGTGGCTTTGGTCCCCTTCTGACATTACAGACTTAATATCATCTGACACCTTGGAACCAATTCACTAATGTTGTTATTAACTCATAAATGTCACTCCTTAGTAGCAATCTTGTATAGAGAAAAATTGTCAACACCTTGTCAGCACTTGCTGGTGTGTCATTGAAATAGTGTCCTCACCGCTACAGTGATGGGTTTTTTCATTTTGAATAAGCTCCTTAAATTTATCGTTCGATTCAGTTTAAAGATGGAATTTTTAAGAGCTCATTATCTTAGTGGTACAATCTCTTGAACATAGGCATGGCAAAAAATGAAAAATATCATCACAAAAGAACACTATCCTTCCAGTTTGAATGAATGTCCTAGGATTGCTATTTTTATACAAATATTTGTTTTTCTTTTAACTAATTGTTTTATTGTGTTATATTAGCTAGGTCAACGTTGATTATATTTTTGGCACAGTTCTGAAGAACAACATGTGGTCTGCTTTGACCACCTCCTTAGAAACTGAATGGTGCAATTTATATTCTTTTTCTATTATATTTGGGTGCAAGGTTCAAAGAAAACAAGGAGATTAGCATTGCTTCTTCAACTAGTCCAACCTCATCACCATTCTGCATTATTCATAATATTTCATATCCATATATTGATGGATGGAATGGAATGGAATGGAATGGGATGGGATGGGTGGGTGAGTGGAAGGAAGGATGGATGGATGGATGGATGTATGATGGATGGATGGATGGGGATGGATGGGGATGGGGATGGATGGATGGTGGATGGATGGATGGATGGATGGGTGGGTGGGTGGGTGGGTGGGTGGGTGGGTGGGAGGGCAGGCGGCTGGGCGGATGGATGGATGGGGTAAGTTGCAAAACCCAGATGGCAGGCTACTATTTCATCTCAAGCACACAAAATGTGTGGTTTTTGGCAAAGAAAGACTACTGCTATATCAACACTTGTTTCTTAAAATAGGCATAACATACAACACACATGCACAATCACATCATTTAAATACCTGGCTCAGCACTACAATACATTACTGTCTTCAAATAAGTTGCATGATGAATTTTTGTTAAGGCAAGTGTCACACAGTGAATATTACATATATATATATATATTATTTATGACAAAACAGATTTTAAATGAGAGGAACTGAAACGTGGGTTAATTAGACTCTGTCGAATTGAAATAGCCCCCAGGTTATTCGTGAGAAAATGAGTATGTGATTATCAAGGACCATGAGCCCGTTGTGTCAGAATACACAGACAGAGACAACCGCGGCTTTGATGCCGAAGTAATTGAGAGAGAAAGCAACAGGTGTGGTTGTCCGTGCAAGTACTCTGGCCTCATAATGAAACACAATGCCACCAATGTGTCAATGAGGTGGCGTGCCAGCACAGCCACATGACAGGCGGTTGAGGGGCACAGAAAGAAACACAATGCCACCCATGTGTCAATGAGGTGGCGTACCAGCACAGCCACATGACAGGCGGTTGAGGGGCTCAGAAAGAAACACAATGCCACCCATGTGTCAATGAGGTGGCATACCAGCACAGCCACATGACAGGCGGTTGAGGGGCTCAGAAAGAAACACAATGCCACCCATGTGTCAATGAGGTGGCGTACCAGCACAGCCACATGACAGGCGGTTGAGGGGCACAGAAAGAAACACAATGCCACCCATGTGTCAATGAGGCTGCATACCAGCACAGCCACATGACAGGCGGTTGAGGGGCACAGAAAGAAACACAATGCCACCCATGTGTCAATGAGGCGACATACCAGCACAGCCACATGACAGGCGGTTGAGGGGGACAGAAAGAAACACAATGCCTCCCATGTGTCACTGAGGTGACATACCAGAACAGCCACATGACGGGCGGTTGAGGGGGACAGAAAGAAACAATGCCACCCATGTGTCAATGAGGTGTCATACCAGCACAGCCACATGACAGGCGGTTGAGGGGCACAGAAAGAAACACAATGCCACCCATGTGTCAATGAGTGGCGTACCAGCACAACCACATGACAGGCGGTTGAGGGGCACAGAAAGAAACACATTGCCACCCATGTGTCAATGAGGCGTCATACCAGCACAGCCACATGACAGGCGGTTGAGGGGCACAGAAAGAAACACAATGCCACCCAAAATGTAGTACTGAATAAGATAATGTGTTGAAATATAGTATTAAGTAAGATAACATCAAAATGTAGTACTAAGAGAGATAACGTGTTGAAAAGTAGTACTAAGTTAGATAACGTGTTGAAATGTAGTACTAAATAAGATAACATGTTGAAATGTAGTACTAAGAGAGATAACGTGTTGAAAAGTAGTACTAAATTAGATAACGTGTTGAAATGTAGTACTAAATAAGATAACATGTCGAAATGTAGTACTAAATAAGATAACATGTCAAAATGTAGTACTAAGTAAGATAATGTGTCGAAATGTAGTACTAAATAAGATAACGTGTCGAAATGTAGTACTAAATAAGATAACATGTCGAAATGTAGTACTAAATAAGATAACATGTCAAAATGTAGTACTAAGTAAGATAATGTGTCGAAATGTAGTACTAAATAAAATAACATGTCAGAATGTAGTACTAAATAAGATAACATGTCGAAATGTAGTACTAAATAAGATAACATGTCAAAATGTAGTACTAAGTAAGATAATAAATTAGTCTAAATAAAATAACACAAAATGTATTAAATAAGATACATGTCAAAATGTAGTACAAGAAAATAAAAGTGTTGAAATGTAGTACTAAATAAAGATAACATTCGGGAAATGTATACTAAATAAAAGAAAAACGTAAAATGTAGTACTAAGTAAGATAATTGTGAAATGTAGTACTAAATAAGATAACATGTCAAAATGTAGTACTAAAAAAGATAACATGTCGAAATGTAGTACTAAATAAGATAACGTTTTCGAAATGTAGTACTAAATAAGATAAATTTGTCAAAATGTAGTACTAAGTAAGATAATGTGTCGAAATGTAGTACTAAATAAGATAACATGTCAAAATGTAGTACTAAGTAAGATAATGTGTCGAAATGTAGTACTAAATAAGATAACATGTCAAAATGTAGTACTAAGTAAGATAACATGTTGAAATGTAGTACTAAATAAGATAACGTGTTGAAATGTAGTACTAAATAAGATAATGTGTTGAAATGTAGTACTAAATAAGATAACATGTCGAAATGTAGTACTAATAAGATAACATGTTGAAATGTAGTACTAAGTAAGATAACGTGTTGAAATGTAGTACTAAATAAGATAACGTGTCAAAATGTAGTACTAAATAAGATAACGTGTCAAAATGTAGTACTAAATAAGATAGCATGTCAAAATGTAGTACTAAGAAAGATAACGTGTTGAAATGTAGTACTAAATAAGATAACATGTCGAAATGTAGTACTAAATAAGATAACGTGTCGAAATGTAGTACTAAATAAGATAACATGTCGAAATGTAGTACTAAATAAGATAACATGTCGAAATGTAGTACTAAATAAGATAACATGTCGAAATGTAGTACTAAATAAGATAACATGTCGAAATGTAGTACTAAATAAGATAACATGTCGAAATGTAGTACTAAATAAGATAACGTGTTGAAATGTAGTACTAAATAAGATAACATGTCAAAATGTAGTACTAAGTAAGATAATGTGTCGAAATGTAGTACTAAATAAGATAACATGTCAAAATGTAGTACTAAGTAAGATAACGTGTCGAAATGTAGTACTAAATAAGATAACATGTCAAAATGTAGTACTAAGTAAGATAACGTGTTGAAATGTAGTACTAAATAAGATAACGTGTTGAAATGTAGTACTAAGTAAGATAACGTGTTGAAATGTAGTACTAAGTAAGATAACGTGTCGAAATGTAGTACTAAAAGATAACGTGTAAAATGTAGTACTAAGTAAGATAACGTGTCAAATGTAGTCTAAAGATAACATGCAATGAGTACTAAGTAAGAAACGTGTTTGAAATATAGTACTAAATAAGATAACATGTCGAAATGTAGTACTAAGTAAGATAACGTGTCGAAATGTAGTACTAAGTAAGATAAGGTGTTGAAATGTAGTACTAAGTAAGATAACGTGTTGAAATGTAGTACTAAGTAAGATAACATGTCAAAATGTAGTACTAAGTAAGATAACGTGTTGAAATGTAGTACTAAGTAAGATAATGTGTCAAAATGTAGTACTAAGTAAGATAACGTGTTGAAATGTAGTACTAAGTAAGATAACGTGTCAAAATGTAGTACTAAGTAAGATAACGTGTCAAAATGTAGTACTAAGTAAGATAACGTGTTGAAATGTAGTACTAAGTAAGATAACATGTCAAAATGTAGTACTAAGTAATAAGATAATGTGTTGAAATGTTGTACTAAGTAAGATAACATGTCAAAATGTAGTACTAAATAAGATAACATGTCAAAATGTAGTACTAAGTAAGATAACGTGTCAAAATGTAGTACTAAGTAAGATAACGTGTTGAAATGTAGTACTAAGTAAGATAACGTGTGAAATGTAGTACTAAGTAAGATAATGTGTTGAAATGTAGTACTAAGTAAGATAACATGTCAAAATGTAGTACTAAGTAAGATAACGTGTAGAAATGTAGTAGTAAGTAAGAAAACGTGTCAAAATGTAGTACTAAGTAAGATAACGTGTTGAAATGTAGTACTAAGTAAGATAACGTGTCAAAATGTAGTACTAAGTAAGATAACGTGTTGAAATGTAGTACTAAGTAAGATAACGTGTTGAAATGTAGTACTAAGTAAGATAACGTGTTGAAATGTAGTACTAAGTAAGATAACGTGTTGAAATGTAGTACTAAGTAAGATAAGTGTTGAAAATGTAGATAAGTAAATAGTGGTTGAAATGTAGTACTAAGTAAGATAACATGTCGAAATGTAGTACTAAGTAAGATAACATGTCAAAATGTAGTACTAAGTAAGATAATGTGTTGAAATGTAGTACTAAGTAAGATAACGTGTTGAAATGTAGTACTAAGTAAGATAACGTGTTGAAATGTAGTACTAAGTAAGATAACAGTTGAAATGTAGTACTAAGTAAGATAACATGTTGAAATGTAGTACTAAGTAAGATAATGTGGTGTTTGTGCAACAGAGAAGATGTCGTAGTCATTCAGTTTTCAACAGGATGGCCAATTTGACGTGTTGTGGTCAGTTATGTGATTATTTTGATAGATTAGTTGTCATTACATATGTGAGACTGATGAGTGTGTCTGTCGACCTAATACAGGTGCAGTTATGATTTGATAGTCACATATATCCAAAAATGGTCGTACATTCTCATTAGAAATAAAATAAATATACTTATATAGCGCCAATTATAGTTGAAACTATTCAGGGTACTTTACATGTACATGTAATACTGTAGATAGTCCTTAAAAATAATTACTTAAACGTATAACTAAAATTAACTCTACATTATCAAAATGCATATAAACAGACTAATAAAAACATAATAAATAAACAAATAAAATATAGAAGTCTAAAAAACATAACAACATAGTGAGTGGGATCAAAATGGTGATGATGCAATACAATCATTATTTGCTTCATTGCTTGCACACGGTTGGAGACGGACATTTGAACTGTTTTAATACTAAACACCGTCCACGTCATTGAACATGCTATAATCATTAAACGTAATGAAAATGTTCAACAGGTTGGGTGAATTATTTACCACAATGTGTGATAAACTAATAGGTTTTACACATTACCTTTGTAACCTGCATTTTCTACTGTCAGTGCATTTGGTGGCTGTTACAGCAAGGAATTGTGGATCACAGAGGTGTTTGATATAAAACTAATAAAGTACTTACAGTGTTCATAGGGTCTGATCAGTTGCTTTTGGGTATTTGTATGAACATACACACATATATAATAGAATTCTACATAAAAGATGTACTAACTAAGAAATAAACATGTAAAAAATGTAGCATTACCTTAAAAGTATTCACTAAAACAATTAAAAATCAGTAGGAATTGTTATCAACCAATACGTATATCCTTTAAAAATACTTTAAAAACAATAATTTAAAGAAAATGATTAATGGTGTAGGCGCTAAAACTAGTGAAACCAAATAGATTTATCCAAAGAAAGCACATGTAAAGGTCCTCGTTGGTGAATTGTAAAAACACTTGTATCAAAAGGTGAGTCTTCAGAGGCAAATACAATGACTATGATTACTGAAGCGAAAATCATTGATAAAGAACCAAACAAAAGAACCCGGCAAGTAAAGGAAGCCATCTGGATCAGAAAGACAAAGACACCAATGAACAGAGATAAGTGCAATCACGAGCTGCCCCACTTGTACGATGACATCATTCATCATTAGTATTGACGAAGTTGGTGTGTAATGTCAGATGAAAGTCTCTACAGGTAAAAAGAAAGATCTTGTTTTTGGATATAAAAAATTATAACTTTTGATTGACAATGACTGTGCTTTTGGTTTCAGGGCTATCACCCGACTATCTTCTACCCAAAACGCCCCAACAAGCCGTTGTTGAACAACCTGACCACACAGTGTGAGAAGATGGACATCCCGTTCCTCTCATATCTGCCCTCTGAGTCGAAACTCATCACTGACTCCTTCAACTTTGTCATCGATGCCCTCTTTGGGTTCAGCTTCAAGGGCCCAGCGCGGCCTGAGTTCGCAATCATCATACAGCAACTGTGCAACTGCAGTCTCCCCATCGCCAGCATCGATGTACCGTCTGGTGAGTGCAATCTCTGATACTCACAGTTCGTGTTGTTAGTGGCAGAGAAACAAACAGAGAGACAGACAGTGAGAGAGATAAATAGTGAGACAGACAGACAGACAGCAAGAGAAACAAATAGAGTGACAGACAGACAGCAAGAGAGACAAGTAGACAGAGGCAGACAGACAGACAGGCAGACAGACAACGAGAGAGACAGACAGACAGCAAGAGAGACAAGTAGACAGACAGACAGACAGACAGACAGACAGAGAGAGACAGACAGACAGCGAGAGAGACAAATAAAGAGACACGCAGGCAGGCATGCAGGCACGCAGGCAGGCAGGCCAGGAAGGAACCAGGAAGGGAGGGAGACAAACAGTGGTGGAATGGAGAGAGAGAGAGAGAGAGAGAGAGGAGAGGGAGAGAGGGAGGGAGGGAGGAGGGAGGGAGGGAGGGAGGGAGGAGGGAGAGAGGGAGAGGGAGAGAGAGAGAGAGAGAGAGAGAGAGAGAGAGAGAGAGAGCTACAAGGAGACAAAGGGGAGAAAGACACAAACATAATATCACTTGAGTTGTGTGTTGTGTCACATAACTGAGTTAAAGAATAACCTCCAGTAGGCATTTAAAATATGAAACTAAATACATTGTATAACAGTCAGTTAAGCTAAAAATGTAAATGTGTTTCAAACATTGAAACATAATATGTTAGACGGGTAAATTAAATAAATACATTAAATAAAATAATAAAATGTTAGGTTTTTTTAGCATATCCACACTTTTTGTTTATATTTCCCTCATTTTCCTTCAATCATTCCCTTTGTCACAAGATGCTCAAATGTCCTCTTTCTCAAAGTGTGGCTTATAAATCAGTTTTGCTCTTTCCACGTGTTACACATGACCCTCCTTCTACAGTTTCATGTACCTGTTCTAGGAATTTTTTCTTTTCTCTCTGCGACATCTGAGAAGTTATCACAACAACCACATTTACATCGCTGTGATTGTCTTTTCTGATGTACAAGTATTGATTAAGTCTCTTAGTTTTCTGCTCTTCTCCAAAGGTCATCCAACTGAATTCGCTGGCTGTAGCTTGATATCACCTGAATTGTGTGAGGCGTCAATTTATTTCCAGCTAAAAATATGCCCGGATTATTGCAGTTGCTTGTGATGACATGTCGGTGTTATGTCGAGAAAAAAGGTATCGGTCAAAAGAGTCAGATAACTGCTAGACTTAGAGACAGGTGAGGCAGTCATGTGACTGAGCGGAATGCTAAAGTTAGCACGAGGTTTCATTAACTGTCCACCAGGGTCTTTGTGTCTGGCGAGAACGTAGGTGAGACAACTATTTTGAGCTGTGATGATCCATTACATACAGCGATATTAATGTCATGATACGTGTGACAAACTATAGCAATACAAGGTTTTAGAGATGCTGTATTGTGCTGAGTTCTGTAAAGTAAGGCTGACTGAAAACAATTAATAACAAATTGCAATATAAAAATTCAGGTGTGTAATTGTGTGTGTGCGTGCGTGCGTGCGTGCGTGCATGCGTGCGTGCATGCGTGCGTGCGTCAGATGAATATAAAAAGTTGCAATATAAGACACTTCTGTTGAATTGTTATACAAGCTGGTAAATTTACTCTTATTTTCCAAAATTCGAGTATCTCCAGGATCATTCGAGTGACTGCACGTGTATGCACGCACAAGTGTGTGCATGCATGCTTATGTCACCTGCCATTCCAAAATGAGACACTTTTGCTAACATTCATTATAAGTCATGAGCCCGAATGCTACAGCTGTAATTTCTTTTAAATAATTAGTCAATCATGAAATTATCTAGAATAAACTAACCTTTCATATGTTAGTATTGTAGATCATGACATAAATATGTGTTGCCCAAACACATTTGTTCGGTTGTATCGCGGAACCTATCAAGTTTTGTTTCAACTGCTGGCATTGTTTTCAACTGCAGCAGATAGTGTGGGGAAAGCAGAACCAGCACCAAAATTCACAGCTGACAGAATGACAACAGCAGCTAAGAAAGTGAAACCTACAATTAACACAGTATAGACCACAGCTGACAGAATGACAACAGCAGCTAAGAAAGTGAAATCTACAACTAACACCGTATAGACCACAGCTGAATGAATGACAACAGCAGCTAAGAAAGTGAAACCTACAATTAACACAGTATAAACCATAGCTGAGAGAATGACAACAACAGCTAAGAAAATGAAACCTACAATTAACCCAGTATAAAGCACAGCTGACAGAATGACAACAATTGCGGAGAAAGTGAAACCTACAATTCACACAGTAAAAACAACAGCTGACTGAATGACAACAACAGCTAAGAAAATGAAACCTACAATTAATACAGCATAAACCACAGCTGACGGAATGACAACAACAGCTAAGAAAATGAAACCTACAAATAACACAGTATAAACCACAGCTGATTGAATGACAACAACAGCTAAGAAAGTGAAATCAACAATTAACACAGTATAAACCACAGCTGACATAATGACAACAACAGCTAGGAAAGTGAAAGCTACAATTAACACAGTATAAACCACAGCTGACGGAATGACAACAACAGCTAAGAAAATGAAACCTACAATTAACACAATTTAAACCACAGCTGACTGAATGATAACAACAGCTAAGAAAATGAAACCTACAATTAACACAGTATAGACCACTGTTGAGAGGATGAAAACCACAAATGAAACTGTAAAAATACCAGCTGAACTTTTTTACATTCAAATTGTTGTATCTCTATAAGTAGTGTGAATATAAGCTTTTATTGTTTTTAATAATACGCATATTATCACTTGATTGAATTTTTATTGCAGGCTATGGATATTGCATTCTATAAATATAATAACAATATTAATATTTACTTTATGAAACACAATTTCCTTTAAAGCCCTCATGGTGCTGTACTAGATTTTATTAACATAAAATATTAAATTTAGCAAAGGTATGAGTGCAATTGTCAAGATATAAAATAAATATTTCATAATTATAAAATAAACAAAATATTTAATTAATTGTAGGTAGTTAACCAAAAAATTGATCTTTTACTTAAACATCATAAAATATAAGATACTTTATGTATATGTAGAATAAATTATAAATATAATAGTCACACATACACAGTCATAGGTTGATAAATAATATATGCATTCAACAATAAAATGTCAAAGAAAGTATTCCACTTTGAAACCATATTCAAACATATATATTAAATATTACAATTACTACCGGGGTATAAATACCACTGAGGCATAATTTTACATCTTTGTGCTTTGAGAAGCATAACATTTTTTGCTAGGTAGATCACACACAACATGCACGCACGCACGCACACATGCACGCACGCGTGCACGCACACACACACGCACGCACACACACACACACACACACACACACACAACACACAAACACACACACACGCACGCGTGCACACACATAAGTCATACATTAGTTAGTCAGTGGGCAGTCTACATGATGTCACAGGTCATTTTCACCTGTTGCTGCAATGAATGAGTAGGCTTCCCTTTCACTATTCTTGACGTAAGCATCTCCACGGGTAAACCTTCAATCATTTTGTCCACACCTGAGACAGATCGTTAATAAGGAACTGTACCTGCCTTGAACAATACGCTTAACTGAAGTACGTGTCCGGTTCCAAAATCAGTCCAATTATAATGCATCCCATGGTCATCCACATAGAATGGACAGACTCGATCTCTTCTGCTGGCTTTGTCAGCAGCTGCAGTGGTCATCTCCACGCTGTTGTAGTGGACAATAGTTCACCTGGTCTGCAGTTCTTCCTTGTAAATAGCTACAATCTTGCAAATTGCAAAATACTATTTTTGGCAGTCATGGTAAGGGTGTCATACAACACCTCTAGGCACTGTTCTATTTACTTGCCCAAAATGTATTTCATTTTCTTGTCCACACTTCTGTGTTTTCTGGGGACCACTCACAGGTGTCAACTCTGGCCTCTTGTACCTGGCCTTGTCTCAGCAACGTCAAGAATGTTTGTACAAATACAGTACCAGATGCTTTCGGTGAAGGACAAATACAAGTGCTTTAAAACAACCTTATCAAGTGCTATTCTCAGTGTAATATGTTCTGTCATGCACCAATCTAAGTAGATTTCAGGTGTGATTATCAGTGTTCAATAACAGTATCATTCAGGTGCCATTTATTATTAACTATTTTGAAAATGTGTTGTGTTACTTGTACATGGAATCGTAGTAAGCATTCCACATTGTGCAACACACAGGCTAAACAGTATGGAAGAATTACTGTATGCTCAAAGTACAGCTGTGTACATGATGCGTTAGCATATACAATTTATCAAATACAACATACTTGTCATAGTAAAAATCCAAGTACCAGTAGTGAACAAAATGCACTTAGAGTATGTACTGAAAGCAAGTACATTGTACTTCATTGCTGACACAAATGTACTTGAGTACTGGAAAATGTGTATAGTACTGGACACAAGTACTAGACTAGTACTACTACAATCAGCCCTTACGTCAAGGTACCAGTGTCCAGAGTCTGTTCCCGCGATCCCATGCATAATCTCCCTGTATTCATCAGATCGGTACTGACCATAATCTAATACCACATCAGAGCAGCCAGGTCCCCCGGTTGACCACGAGCACATAATCTCATTGCAGCCTTTTGACCAGGGCCATCGTGTCTGACCACTCAGTTGCACTCTCGTTATTAAACAGCTGTGACAAATGTTGTTCTGTTGAAGTTGGCTGTTGGTTGGAAGTGGAGGTTGATAGTTCCCAGGCTGTGGTTGTGGTTATTAAACAGCTGTGACAAATGTTGTTCTGTTGAAGTTGGCTGTTGGTTGGAAGTGGAGGTTGATAGTCCCAGGCTGTGGTTGTGGTTATTAAACAGCTGTGGCAAATGTTGTTCTGTTGAAGTTGGCTGTTGGTTGGAAGTGGAGGCTTGATAGTTCCCAGGCTGTGGTTGTGGTTATTAAACAGCTGTGACAAATGTTGTTGTGTTGAAGTTGGCTGTTGGTTGGAAGTGGAGGTTGATAGTTCCCAGGCTGTGGTTGTGGTTATTAAACAGCTGTGACAAATGTTGTTCTGTTGAAGTTGGCTGTTGGTTGGAAGTGGAGGTTGATAGTTCCCAGGCTGTGGTTGTGGTTATTAAACAGCTGTGACAAATGTTGTTCTGTTGAAGTTGGCTGTTGGTTGGAAGTGGAGGTTGATAGTTCCCAGGCTGTGGTTGTGGTTATTAAACAGCTGTGACAAATGTTGTTGGTTGAAGTTGGCTGTTGGTTGGAAGTGGAGGTTGATAGTTCCCAGGCTGTGGTTGTGGTTATTAAACAGCTGTGACAAATGTTGTTCTGTTGAAGTTGGCTGTTGGTTGGAAGTGGAGGCTGATAGTTCTCAGGCTGTGGTTGTGGTTATTAAACAGCTGTGGCAAATGTTGTTGTGTTGAAGTTGGCTGTTGGTTGGAAGTGGAGGCTGATAGTTCCCAGGCTGTGGTTGTGGTTATTAAACAGCTGTGACAAATGTTGTTCTGTTGAAGTTGGCTGTTGGTTGGAAGTGGAGGCTGATAGTTCTCAGGCTGTGGTTGTGGTTATTAAACAGCTGTGGCAAATGTTGTTCTGTTGAAGTTGGCTGTTGGTTGGAAGTGGAGGCTGATAGTTCTCAGGCTGTGGTTGTGGTTATTAAACAGCTGTGGTAAATATATGTAATTCTCAGGTTGTGTTTATTTACAGCAGTGACACATGTTGCTCTGATGTAGTTAGATGTTGCAAGTAAAGGCTGATAAATATATTTATTTCAGGTAAAATCCATACGTAGACAGTTGGTAATGTGGTAAATAGTTATAAAATGTTGGTAATAAATTTAAGTAAATAAATACACTGTAAGTTAAAAAACATATAGACAATAATTACATAAATATGTCAAACATCAGATATGACAATGTTTTATAAAAAGGCACTATTAAGCACATGATAAACAGTTTAACCCAAAAACTCTTTTTAGTGCATTGTAAAACACTGTGGATTACTCAACAAATGCCACTAACACTGTTACAGAGATAAAGTTAAATCCTTACCATTAGACATCCATGAAAAACAACCCCGGGGGTCATGCACCTGCAAGACAATATTTGACTTAGGTTATTTTATTTTATGACAATTTTAATGGACTCACGGACGGGACGAAGACGGTTTGAACCTCTCGTGTCATGATGTGTTCTCAGTAGACAGTACACGCTCCCTCGCCTAGTCATGTGAACACAGTCATTATATATGTAACAAAGTGTAATCATAAGAATGTAGCAAATAATGGGGAACATACAAGATCACCAGGTGGTGCTGAAGTGCAACTCGGGCCTGTCACATTTTCGTAATTTTTATGTGTGTGCGATGTTTATTTTTAGTTATCTTTGAATTCTTTTAGACTCCACCTGTTATAACTAAAAGTCTATAAGGCACATCTATAATATGTGTTATCAAAGGTTGGATGTAATGAATGAATGCAGCATAACCAGGTAACGGGATGCTGGGGGTTTATGGCAGGCAGTTGTATAATGGCGCCACCTGGCAGATTAGTTCTGTCACTGAATATAAATTACAAGAGCTAGCAAAATGGCTGGACTAGTTTTATCCATTACGTATCTTTAGTTTTACCTTCGATGTAAAAAAGTTTATTTTGGTGCCACTGAATTGACTCTTGTGTAGATTTACAGAGTTCTATAAGTCTACTTATTCCTATTGTTATTATTTGTCCGCCGCAGGTTGGGACGTGGAAGAAGGTGACCCAAGTGGTCTCCAACCTGACCTCCTCATTTCTCTCACCGCCCCGAAGCGATGCGCCCGCAACTTCAAGGGCCGGCATCACTTCCTCGGCGGTCGCTTCGTCCCACTTGAGCTCGCCCGGAAGTACGAGTTGAACCTGCCCGACTTCCCCGGTACGGACTGCATTCTGGAGCTTCCCCAGTTCGAGGACAGGAAGGAAGAACAACAGGACAAGTGAAGGAAGATGTGGCCCCAAACTAGCATAGTAAACGATCCGTTGGCCCGAAACCAGTGAACGATGCAAGGTGTGGTTGCACACGTTCACATAAGTGCCCAAAAACGTAACGTGTGTTGTGGTGAAATAAATTGGTACAGTGGTGTCACCTATTGTGTGAAAGAGGTATCAATGCACATTGTTGTGGCTGTGGACGCCAAAACCAGTGGAGTGTTGGCTACTTTCTCTGCACCCTTATCATGTCAAAGGAACAGGTGTAATACAGGTCATTTTAGATCGATCGAAATTTCCCACATTGGTGGGTGGCGATGGTTTGAACTGATATAAAACACTCGCCATTCTTTGGGTGTTGCAAATTTATTAAACCACCCGTAAGTTGTACAGCAGCAAACTGGAGAAGAAGATAAAGAAGAATTTGTTCGGATCAACCATAAACATACATATTCAAACATACAATATTCATAAAATTTATATATAAAACACATTTTTTTAAATTAATGTCTATTGAGCCAGGGAGACCTGCACTAAGACCCTGAAGATCAGGTCACCTGACAATTTACACAGACAGTTTATTAATTAACTAATACTGGTTAATGGAGGTTCTGTGATTGCTTGTGACTGTCTTGAAGCCAGGAGTGTCATCAGTGACATTGGCTCCCTGGCAGTGTCCCACAAGTGACAACGTGGCTCCTACTCTACCAAACTCTGAACTTAGGATACAAGAGGCAGTCGTATGATTGTGAAAGCTGTACAGTGCTATTGTGATGGTGTCGTAACTGTTACAGTAGTATTGTGATAGTATCATGGAGTATTGAGTGGCCAAAGGAGCAGTCCCACAAAGTATAGGTGGCGCCACCGTGTCGTTTTGCTGGAACCTGATTTGGAATGGCGTGTTCAAGAATGATGCTGCAGTGTTCAATGATTTTTATTTAGTCGTTAAATGAGTAAAATAACACAATTATAATGAAAGTGTGTTTAAAATTTTTTTATCAACACAAACTGTCAATGATTTTGCATTATCTACTTTCAATGGTGTACATTTAGTACCTGTACGCTCTTGTCATATTTTTATCATGACATTAATAGTTTGACGATGTTCTGTTAGAACGTTGTAGAGCAGAACCTTTGAAGCAACACTGGGTCTGCTTCACTAAGAGCAAAGTGTCATGTCACCAAAATGGTGTGTCATATGTCACCATGAGTGACAGGTCATGTGACATCAGGTGTCACCAAAAGTGACATGTCATGTCACCAGTAATTATGCATCTTGACTAATGTGTCAGGCGCCAGTGTCACCATTGTGCGTCCTTTACAACCAGTACAAGTTAAGCTCTGTATCAGACAACACCTGTGAGTGTAAGGTGTAAATATTACTTCAGACCACAGTACACATGTGAATGTAAAGTGTAAGCATTGTTACACACCTCACTTATGAGTGTAAAGTGTAAACATTGTAAAAAAAAAATTTGTTAGTGTAAACAGTGTTACACACCACACTTGTGAGTGTAAAGTGTAAAAATTGTTACACACCACACTTGTGAGTGTAAAGTGTAAACATTGTTACACACCACATATGTGAGTGTAAAGTGTAGGCATTGTTACACACCACATATGTGAGTGTAAAGTGTAAGCATTGTTACACACCACACTTGTGAGTGTAAAGTGTAAGCATTGTTACACACCACACTTGTGAGTGCAAAGTGTAAGCATTGTTACATACCACATGTGTGAGTGTAAAGTGTAAGCATTGTTACACACCACACTCGTGAGTGTAAAGTGTAAGCATTGTTACACACCACACTTGTGAATGTAAAGTGTAAACATTGTTACACACCACACTTGTGAGTGTAAAGTGTAAACATTGTTACACACCACACTTGTGAGTGTAAAGTGTAAACATTGTTACACACCACACTTGCGAATGTAAAGTGTAAACATTGTTACACACCACACTTGTGAGCGTAAACTGTGGATGGTGTAAACTTTACTTGATTTGATGAAATTGTTAAAAACAGCATTGAAAGAAGTTGTTTCGAAGGGCCGCCCACACACTGTTATAACACTCTTGTGCCAATTACAAGCCTGAAATTGGTTCCACTGGCTCTTTGTGTTTTATGCTTTTGATGGCAGTCTTGTAAAATCTTAACTTTGTTGAATTGGGACAGTTCTATGGGGGAATGTATGTATACTGGGGGGGCTATTGTTGTGTCTCATTTCAAAATTTTTGTCTGTGCCATGTTAGTGCGGTGATCAGAAGTTACCACTCAAAATGATCATGTAGCAATTAACTTTGAAGACAGTCTTTTGAATAACTACATTGTATAGTGTATGCATTCTTGTGCAGGGACATTTTCTATTCTGGACAAAACAAAGTTCTGTTATGATGGGTGGTATCTGTGTTACATTTTGTCTTGTGTATCTTCACTGATTATATGTCTGCTTTGTAACTTATTTATATAACATCAGGTGTATTTAAGAAAATATTACAGAACTTCTGTAGCATAAGATTTTGTGGTAATGACAAGCCAAAATAGAAATGGATCACGTGGCTGTCCTGAGCAAATGTTATGTTTTTTTGGTATCTATATTATAAAAGTGTTTCTCTGTTAGTTTGTTTGTTTATTTGTAACCCTAAATATCCGTCAGTTTTGTATTTTTGCATGTGACCGAGCAGGCCCACAATGATGGTTTGTGGGTCTAGGGCTTTTTACTTCGCCGTAAAGATAACTATGACATCAATAACTGTAATATCGATGTCGGATATGTGGATGTTGAAATGTGGATGTTGAAATGTGGATGTTGGAATGTGGATGTTGAAATGTGGATGTTGAAATGTGGGTGTTGAAATGTGGGTGTTGAAATGTGGATATCGGAATGTGGATGTTGAAATGTGGATGTTGAAATGTGGATGATGGAATGTGGATGTTGGAATGTGGATGTTGAAATGTGGATGTTGAAATGTGGGTGTTGAAATGTGGATATCGGAATGTGGATATCGGAATGTGGATGTTGGGAGAATTTTGCATACTTTTTAAATTATTGGCTTTTGAAATCATACCAAGTGTGTGTAATGTTAGATGTTGATGTGGATGTTGAAATGTGGATGTTGAAATGTGGATGTTAAAATGTGGGTGTTGAAATGTGGGTGTTGAAATGTGGATATCGGAATGTGGATGTTGAAATGTGGATGTTGAAATGTGGATGTTGGAATGTGGATGTTGAAATGTGGGTGTTGAAATGTGGATATCGGAATGTGGATGTCGGAATGTGGATGTTGGGAGAATTTTGCATACTTTTTAAATTATTGGCTTTTGATAATCATCACCAAGTCTGTGTGTCACATGTTAGTATGTTGTTACGTCATGTGTATGACACGTGATCTACATGTATGTCTGGGACACACTGAAACAATCTACCACAATTTTCAAACATACTAGTGCAGGTGAATGCCATTTTCAGCCAACCATAGCCAGGTAACTTGGTTAGCGCTCAATAACTAAAGTGTAATGTCTAATGGGGTCTACATTTTCTGTTGTTTACACAAAGAAGCAGTGAAGTTCAGAGGACGTTACCTGACCATAATGAACGCTGTCTGTGTTTTGGACATGCTAGTAATCTACAAAATAACTATTTTCCATGCTGTATGTTTCAGACCCTAAAACTGTGTTTTGTTCTATATGGACAGCTGAGGATTTATTATTTTTAGATGTCTGAATAAAAAAAATTCCTAGTGAACTGTTGCGATAAAGTACATGTCATCATGTATTATAAACAATCTAGAACTTAATTTCTCTTTTCATGTATTAACAAAATTTGTCCTCATGTTTTGGCAGTTTTCAGCCGTCTTCATCAGACAGCTGAAAGTTTCCAAAACGTAGCAATAGAAAAGGGTAAATTTTTCAACATGTAAAAAGATATTATTTCAGTCTATTCACACAAGTCCAGAACACAGTGTTTTTTAACAATCGTCATATTTTATTGTACTGCAGAAGAACTGCTACGTTATCAAAAGCAACATTTTCCAAATGCCAATTAAGCCACCTATCAAATCTCTATTCTCCATAGTGCCTTTGACCAGGCACTGACCTTTGATCAAACTGGACAGTGGTAGTAATGAGTGACCGGAAACAGGCTACAATGGATGATCTAAGATCACACTGAGTCATTCCCTGGAGTGTCCTAAGAGTCATGGGGGGCCACAGGTAGTCAGTCACAGGGGGTTACAAATGAGTTCCAGGGGGTCACAGTGAGTTGACATATGATACACATCCTGTACAGAACCAGGTTCTGCACTGGCATCGTAATGTCATCAAAATGTCAACAGTGACAAATATCGATGCTGTGCAAACATTTGCAAGTCATAAATATGCAAATTTGTACCTCTATTATGCAATTCTCATGAAATGTTCTGCTACACCAGGCTCAAGCCACTTTCTCATTTTGTTACTCAATTGTCAGTTGAGTACACTGCTAAGTTTTGGCTGCGTGAACTTGGTTATTTCCATCAGAATACAGCCGCAAAACAGGTTTAGAGGTATTATGAGGAACACATTGAACACAGCCTGAACAGAAACAGACTTGCAGAAGAAGACGTCTTCAACAGAAGACTTACTCTTCCACACAAATTACGATATCTTTCTGCTGAACATGTTTCAAAATAAATTTACACAATAATTTCTGCATAAACCACACACAAATGCCAGCTGGTGAACGTTTAAAAAACGTCTTGAAAACAACACATGTCTGTGTTGTAAGAAATTAACTTACTTTGCAGCATATCTTTTGAAATGTACATTTCGACACATCAGTTGTAGGTCTTGAACAATATATTCCATAACACATTTCCAACACATCCGTCAATGAGAGGGCACATACAATCAGCCTGCCTTCAAACAATATCCGTAAACGGCACTTAGAAAGCATCTGGTAGGAAGTGCATTAGGAAGACAGAGACAGACGTGTTGGGGCTTCGACTAATTAATGACTAGTGCACCGCCATATGTAGACATCAGTGCAGCTAAACACCTGCTGTTTTACGTTCGTCCACTCGCACAAACAGGTCGTGAGACATTGTCACCTCCTCAAAGACAGACAAGACAAGGTGAAAAACAAGATCAGCTGAACCACTTGTTTACAAGATCTGTTTAAATATTACACGTGGTTACATGATACAGCAAAACAAATCTATAGCATTTTCAATAAGCTTTAAAAAGAGACAGCACTTTAGAGGCTCTTTAAAGTGAGACAGTTTGTTCTTCTTATTTATAATAATCTTAATACTAGACTAAAAGTTGAAGGTAAACTGCCCGCCATGTATTTGATATGCCCCGAACAGTTTCCATAAATGGAACATAAAAATGTGTTAAACGAAACTCTACACGTGTTCTTTATCTGTAATATTTTCAAATTACAAACTGCTTAAAAATCTTGCACTAAAAACCTTAAGAGAACAAACTCGTCATTTATTATTTGTATAGGTAAATTTTGGGTGAAGGTGAATTATCAAACTATTCCAATTTTTTTAAATAATCTTCAAGAGAAAAGACGTTTGTTCAACTTCACAGAATCATCCTAATGTGGCAATTATTAGCAGGACGTCAATTGAATTGGTAGGCCCGAAGTCTGCGAGTGTGCCGAGTTCAATATGGTCATGTGGTTAGCAGCACCTGTCATTCAGAATCGGAATGTTTTGTTTTACGGGTCCAACTTTCAAAATACAAACACTGTTTTGGGTGTACTGTGCATGATTAGGCGAGCAGCAAATCTTTAACATGTTGTAGTATTAAGAATATTATAACACATGAGGAAGAGACATTGAGTGTCGACACAGGATGTACCTTACGCCATCTGGAGGGTGAATCTACAGGTACGCAGATAATAAAAAATGACAGGAGCAGTTATGCCTAAGAAAAGGTAAAAGTTCTAAAAATATCACATGAAAATAACAGAAATAATATGAGATAAAAACAAGCAGTAATGCACTTACTGTACACTGACAAAAAGGTTTCTAAATAACCAGGTAAATTAATATAACAGTTGTGGTCGCAACAATAAGCGATGTACATATCAGCGTGTATATATTGTACAGACATAACTTGCCTATAAAAGTTTGACTTGATCATTAAATAATATAACTGGCAAGTAATCAACATCTAAAGGTATACGTCAGTAAAATAGTTCACCTTATCCAAGAATAAAGAACACTGCAAAATGCATGTTTCAAATGACATTCTGCAACGCAGATCAAACAATAATATTGTAATTAAATATTATTTAACACAAGTACAGCAATTGTCAACTTACTAAAAAAAAGAACAATGGCAACAGACAGCCTCGACTTCGTGTTTTCGCATGATCAATTTACACAGGTATCCACCATACCCGGTAGTACCCTATCATAGATATTTATCATAGATATTTATTATAGGTGTAAGCACCAACCTACATTATGACGCACATAGACCACACTGCATAGAGAAAGTAAACAAGACAATATCTACACAAATACTACCACATGTAAATTTTTTGTATGGTATATACATATATATATATAATTTTTTCTAATAAATATATGCGGCAAATATAATACAGAAAATGTGGCACGATATAAACTAGAACAGCGGGGAAATATCACCTGTTTGAGTAAAGTGCTACAACACGTCTACTCAAAACTGATTTCGGTAAACTGTGAAAAATACAGCGTACATGCACATAATTGTTTATCTTTTAGACTGACTAGACGCGAAGCAGTCTTGTACAGCATCACCATATGCTTCCTAATTATTTAATTATTAAATTAACTTCAAACACAACTAATGGATCATATCCATAAAACATTCTGACAAGTCTGGGGTAGCCGAAGCTCATACAAATTTCTTTTTTCCTATATTTTGCCTCAGTCTCCAGGAGAAATCATTAACCCTCCAACATAAATATTTTATTATGCATCCTACTGACCACTTCCACACCTTCAAGAATGCCTACATTTTGATAAATTTGACTAACGTTGCTCACTTTAAAAACCTGACATAATTTTGAGGAAAACCATTTTAAATAATAATAATAATAATAATAACTTCTTATGCGCCAATATCCTCGAAAATCAAGCTGTGGCGCGACAAAACCAAGGGGTTAAGCAATTGCGTAAACGTAGAACAGTGCGTGAGTCGTTGATGGATGGACGAAGGTTCTACGCATTTAATCACAGGAACTGGTTTGATGTCAACTATTATGTATATGGAATAAACCAGCGCAGATAAAATGGTTCACTACTCAGGGTTTGTAACCGAGAAACACCAAATTAAATCACCATATCGTTGAAATGCACACCAGTCTAATTTGACGTTAGTGAGATGTTCAAAAGAGTAGGGCACTAAAATAAGTGTTGCTTAGCAACCTGGCACGTTCAACGAGAAGTGAGAAAAAACAATAAAAATCATCATCACAGTATCACGTAAAAGCACGACCCACATCACTAGATTTTGAACTCAATCGTG
Source organism: Ridgeia piscesae (assembly GCA_025642075.2). NCBI lineage: Eukaryota > Metazoa > Annelida > Polychaeta > Sabellida > Siboglinidae > Ridgeia > Ridgeia piscesae. The sequence continues at coordinate 161,032 of JAODUO010000184.1, forward strand.
CACACAAGAACTAATGTAGCCATAAAAAACAACAGAATTCACGGCACCCAAAAAAGCGTGTGAAATCAATAGTCCCTGGCCTGCTATTTCCGGTGCTCGTAACACAGGCGAGAATCCTTGTTGATGTAATTCTCGATCCGATCATTAATCGCATGGAACATGCACATTTCAGCATCAAATAAGTTGCCTGCCTCGTGTAGCTATTGTGTGGTTTTCAACTCGCTCGAGTTGTTTCATGTGCAACTAACTCTTTTTACTATGGCTGCTTTTTACAAAAATAAAAAATCTGACACGAATTCTCAATGCCAAGGTTGTATTGAGTTGGTGAAGGTCATGTGACTAATGGATGACAGAACACCTTCAAAGCAGCCAGTCAAATGATCGACACAAAACTGCTTCTCATTGGAGATTGGTCAGATTTACAATAGAAGTGTAGTTCTGGAGAAGCTCAACTGTTTATGTGAAGTACACGCAAGCAGCAACGAAAGGTGTTCAGGAGTTAATTTAGTAAAAATGTGTTAGTATATTTTTTTTTATGAATTTAATAGGAAATGTGGTTGTATTACAGGATAGTTTTAAGAAGGGTTTTAACGGAATCAAATAAAACAGTGGCATTTTCAAGGGGTCAACTCTGAGGAGTTCTATTGCATTATATTGAAGCCAAGGCTTATTGGCACAGTAGTTAGAACATCCGACTGAATTGATACAGCTGAAGCAAGATACGAATCTTTGTACAGCTGTTGTATCATTCCCAAACCACAGCAATGTTGTAAACTCTACATCGTCTCAGTTTACTATACCTTGACACAGAAAGTGGTGGGTAAAACTATGGTTTTTGCATATACAAATTACGGAGTGGCTGAATTCTTTCCAAAGAATTCAAATGGGTGACCCTGTGAGCACTCCGTCAAACAGGCTGCCATATAAGGTAATATTTCCATTTTTCAGAGGGATGTGCCGGAAGCCAATGTTGTCTTGCTATTTTAGAAATGCACCAATGTTACCCTTGTGTGCTTACATTGTCACTAACCAAATTAAACATGCCATCTATGTACTCCTGCAAGGGTAGTTAATGCGAAGATTGAGAATAGTCAGAATATTTTGACTTCTAATACACTACTCTGATATAAGTTTTGCGGAACTACACAAGTCTTGGATCATGGCTTACATTCCACCTCTTGTAAACAATTTGTTATTAAATATACTCTTTGTCGTTAGTGGCAATTCTAAGATTACAGATTTATTTTATTGTTACACGACCACCCTCAAGCAATACTTGGACTCACCCGTTCTAAGACTGTACAACTCTCAACACCTACCCTCCGTGATCAGTGGACTCGCCCACAGTAAATCCAAGCATAAATAACAAATAGTGGTTTGAGCTTGTGAAGCCATCGCCATCCATTTAAACACACCTCAGGTGATACACGTTTAACTAGCCAACTGATCGCCGTGACACGATTACTCGTGCCGTTATTGCAACCTGCCGATACGCACTAATAAAACATCCATTTTCACACATACGACATCAAAATGGCTAATGACACGACTGATTACACTGTTCGATTTCTTCGATGCGCCAATCAATTTCAATTTGCACCGATGCCTTAAACCTTGCGATAAATAGGTGTTTCACAGCAGCGCACAGAACTGTCACAAATGCATCCGCTCTGTCGGGCGTCGACCATTCGAGACATCCCGCTTACAGATAATCCCCGATCACAGCTGCATAAACGTCGTTTACTTCTCCATTGGCAATAAATTAATGCATCTGTCACCATTTTTGTTTCCTTGTATATATAACAGTTTCACTACACACGTTGAACAACCACTGTGAAGGCCAACACATTCGCCAGTGGTCTCGAGGGTAAGGTGTACTGCAGGCCACCGACTAGGCATTGTTTAGTTGTTAGCACTTGACTCAAGTTATGCGGGACGATCATCATGTTGCAGTTTCTGTGACTGACTCGACACAAGCTGCGTATACCAGGCCTTCACTGTTGCCTTGACGACACCGCAGCCAATCGTGGTCGACCTGCCCGACGACCATCATTTCACTGCCTTTGTCAAAACTCAGATGTTCGTTGTCGTTCGCGATGTAATAGCACAGCGCACGCACTCGTCTGCAACAACAACGCTGTCACTGAGACTTGTGGTTACTACACCATGTCAACAACTACAACAACTGACTATATAGTCAACACCAATGCTAGCATTGAGACTTACGGTTGCAATACTATGACAACAACAACCAAAATTAAAGTCAACAACAACACTATCAATCGTTGAGTGGGTAGTTATAACACCACGTCAACAACAACAACAACTGACTATATAGTTGACAACAACATGTCATAAAGTTGACAACAACAACACTTGATTATATGGTTGACAACAACATGTCATAAAGTTGACAACAACAACAACTAATTATATAGTTGACAACAACAGGTCATAAAATTTACAACTACAACAACTGATTATATAGTTGACAACAACAGGTCATAAAGTTAACAACAACAACATATAATTATATAGTTGAGAAAAACAGGTCATAAAGTTTGACAACTACAACAACAACTGATTATATAGTTGACAACAACAAAACTGATTATATAGTTGACAACAACAGGTCATAAAGTTTGACAACTACAACAACATATAATTATATAGTTGACACAACAGGTCATAAAGTTGACAACAACAAAACTGATTATATAGTTGACAACAGGTCATAAGTTGACAACAACAACAAGTGATTATAAAGTTGACAGGTCATAAAGTTGACAACAACAATAACTGATAATTTTATGTCAACAAAAACAACTACTGACTTCATGATGATTAAATGATGATTTAACGATGATTTAAAGCCAACAAACAGTGGACGATATAATATAGTAAACAAATCAGGTGACTTCTTCATATGAATTGTGTTCCCATTTCTGTTAATATCTTACCTGGGTGTTGGCTGACAGCTGGCTGTGTGGTCATCACACTGACCGCCAGGAACCGTGGCCACTGTCTGGTCAGTCTGACCATGTGTCTCTGCGTCACCGACACTGACAGGTGAGTTTACTGGTGTCGCATTGTCCGTCGTCACCCCACGTTGAGCCGGCTGTCCTTTGCGTTCTGTCTTAACCTTTGACTCGTCCAGTAGCAGCCTGTCAAAGACGTTGATGAGAGACAGCCCAAACCCACTTAGACTCTTCTTGACAGTTCCCTTCAGGGCCTGCGCTGTCGGTGACGTCAATGCGTGTGACAGGGACGCTGCCATTGTCAGACTCCCCTCGCTGTTACTTGATGGAACCCTGAAACTGGTCGGTGCAACATCCGACCCAGATGACGCTTCCGAGACATTGTCCATCTGTCGATCTCCCTCTAGTGGCTCCCCTGGTGGTATTGTGAAATCAGTCGGGGCGCTGTCATCTCCCTTTGTACTCCCCCCATCATCGTCCGCCCTGTCTTCCGGGTGATGCGATCCTACGTCAGTGTCCGTTTCTGCAATGCTGCCATGGTCACTGGGCAATGTAACCAGTGGCTCCATCTCTGTGTCGAACGCGTATTCGGTGACGCCCTTCTTGTAGACTTTCTTGGGCGGGTTCAACTCCTGTATCAGTTGTCTCCCCCACTGGCTCCACGATCCTCCTTCCCCTTCCCCTTCCTCTCTTCCCTCCCTCTCCTCCCCACCCACAACCTCGTTGTCCCTGACGACAGTCTCTGCCACCGTCTTAGTCTGGCCGCTCGGTAATGTAGCGTCAATGTTCGTCGCGTCACTGATGCTGTCGTTGATGCCAATGAGCTCGGGAACTGACGCGACGACTGGTGACAGAAACGACCTCTTGACCCGATGAGTGATGCTGTTGACATGCCAGCTCTCGGGTAGTCGCCCGACGAGGCTTGCGGCGGTGCTGCGCCACAGTGGCGCCCCCTGGCCCACCCACTGTTCCCCGACTGTCTGCTTCAGCTGCTGGTGCCAGCTTGCTGACTGCGACCGGGGGTCATCGTGGGTCATCTCCCTCCTCTTCCCTCCCTTCTTCTCACCCTCCACATCCCTTTTCCCTTCCTTCGGAGGTAAATTCTCGGACATCCGACATTTCTCGACGGAAATGATCCGAGATTCGAAACTGTACTCCAGTTGGAAGGAGATCTGGGAAAGAGGTTGAAGCGCGGTGGTCATGTCGAGGAGGAGGCGTCTGATTGGCTGCGAGGTGGAGAGGCGCAGGAAGCTGTCGGGGAGGTAGTGCTTCACAATCGCAGACTCGTGGGAGGTCAGCTGACCCAGCCAGAAGTCCAGGGCCTGGCAACTGAAAGCACAAAACATCACGTGTTATTCTCACTGAAACTAAAAATCAAACACGACCATTAGAAATTTCCTAGAACTATTATTATTACTATATTACAGTATATTAGCATGTTTACGTTATTATTATATTGTAATAATTTATATGACAGTATAGGTATTATTGTAACTATATAATTGATAGCATTGTAGTATTTGTCTATATTGGTTTATAATTCTACTACTGCTACTGCTACTGCTACTACTACTACTACTACTACTACTACTATAATAATAATAATATTACTACTACTACTACTACTACTAATAATAATAATAATAATATTACTACTACAGGTACACAGTAAACAACCATTGTCGGTATCGACATGAAATTATTATGGTCCTCACATCTCAAATCAATGATGTGTAATAAATAGATTAATATTCAGCTGTGTATAGTATATATGTATTGCATTCATAGATAACTTCATTGCACCACACCAAACAGTACACAGCATGAACAATACATAACAAAATGTTCACCACAGTTAGACGGTATAGCTAGTTAGCTACAGCACATATGATCAATACCTGACTAATGTTTTTTTTAAACAACAAATATAGTTTGCTGCTGGTTAATAAACACATACAGCTCTTAAGAAGGTCACTCTCTCAGAACTGATGTAAGGACACACTAAGGCACCAGAGCTGTCACATTATGACAGATGGTAGTCAGTGTTTGTTCTGGAGTCATTTTGATAGGTGATGTCAACATGACAGGTCACTATTTGAATCTAGCAGAAATGAAGGGGTGTCAGGTTTCCTATTGGTTTGTGGGAAACAGAGGTATTAGAATTCCATGAAATGCCCAGAGCACATCTACCAGTGGAGTTTAAATACGCTGTGAAATGTTCGATAACAGACCTGTTCAAGTTTAATAGGAAATGAAGGACACGTTATAATGGCCGCCTATGGAAAAGTCAAATGTGATTGTATGTCAGACACGTCTACACTGCAAGTTGACAAGTAGACCATGACAGCGTCACAGAATGTCAGAGTGACTCAATCATCAATTGTAATTTGTCACATAAACAAATCTACGTAAATTCTGCATATTTAATCATCTCTCTGGACATAAAGTTTATTCTGATTATTCTTCTCGGATATTTGTGAAAAGAGCTTGCAGCATATTAGTTACAAATTGCACACCAGGTGGTAGCATCAGAAGATTGACATTGTTACATTCACTAGATGGCGACACCATGAAACATCAATAACAATAAGCTATGTTGTGTACATGCAGTGCGATCTTATCATAAACCAAAGATCCTTATAAGTTTTGTTTATATCAATATCTTACAGTCATACTGTTACATTTAAAAACTTACTTATCCACTGTTTAATACTGGATGTCTTAATAATAATTTAATGATTATTTAAGAATACATTTTCAGTTACATCACAGCAATTTCTACGAAACTTATTGAATTTTAGCTTAAAATTATATTTCCTAAATTTAACAATAACGTTTTAAAGACCAAAATTAACAATTACTATGTATTACTTGCGTAATGTATGTGTTTTGTGTAAGTGTCAGCTAATGTTTGTCTGGTATAGCTTGTTTTAATCAAGTCTTGGCAATTATTTAATCATTTTTACTACCTATATTAATCATTTTTGATGTCTTAGTATTCTAACTATAAAATACCTTTGGACAGAGCTTTATTCTGGAAGACTGAAGCAGTGTTTTACCCTACATGAGAACTTACTTGAGAAGACCAAAGATGAAGGCGTTGAACTTGAGAGAGACAGTGTTGAGATACGGCAGTCTCTTCAGGTCCTCTACCAGTTCATGCAGCACTCGCGTAGACGGACCTAGAACAAGAACACCTCTCTCACAGACACAGGACACCTCTCACAGACACATCTCACAGACACAGGACACCTCTCACAGACACATCCCACAGACACAGGACACCTCTCACAGACACATCTCACAGACACAGGACACCTCTCACAGACACATCTCACAGACACAGGACACTTCTCACAGACACATCTCACAGACACAGGACACCTCTCACAGACACATCTCACAGTCACAGGACACCTCTCACAGACACATCTCACAGACACAGGACACTTCTCACAGACACATCTCACAGACACAGGACACCTCTCACAGACACATCCCACAGACACAGGACACTTCTCACAGACACATCTCACAGACACAGGACACTTCTCACAGACACAGGACACCTCTCATAGACACAGGACACATCTGCCAGACACAGGACACATCCCTCACTGACACAAGACACCTCACTCACATACACAGAACACCTCTCACAGACAGGACACCTCTCTCACAGACACAGGAGACCTTTCTCACAGACACAGGACATCTCTCTCGCACACACAGGTCATCACTATCACCTCAGAACAACCACAGATATGTCATTATGAATTGTCAACAATCCATTTGGTTGTCCAACTTAAGGTACAAACACACAGAACCTTTAACCAATGGGGAATTTGGACATGAACAATTGATTTATGTTTGTCCAACATCAGTTGCAAGCCTTAAAACCACCTAGAACCCTTAACCAACTGGGAATTTTGACAAAGTAAAGGTACCTTGTTTCTTCCAAAGGAATGTGGCCAGGAGGAAAGGGTTAACATCACCACATACGTGTGAGCTATATGACAATGAGACACAGTGGGTTGACACTCAGACACTCACCCAGCTGCGTAGTGTCTTCCACCACCTTCCACACGTTGTTCTTGACTTGACCAAACAGACTGCGCACATGTGGCCGCAGGCCGTCCACCATCACAGCCTGGACGGCTGGACATACGTGGTTGAGGACAAGGTGACCGACCTCAGCACACTGACCACTGTCACCTAGCGCCACCTACATTGATAATAAATTTCATGTCAATGGTTTATGGTGAAAGGAGAAGTAGAGCAAATGTTTAATACCAAAACCGTCACTTGCGACTCCAGTAAAATTAACAAATTCAATGCAACAATAACATTTATAAAAATTAACAAAAGTTTCGTGAATGAAGACTTTTGTAAGCCATTCCCTGTGTTTATGCACCCTCGGAAGCCAGGAGTCATTGCGCTGCGCTACTATACCCCTGGCTGATCGTGTTGCAAACCTTCGGGAGTGACCTATAAAATTATAGCAATTGACCTGCCCCAATTTCAAGATGAATACACGACTGGTGGGAATCCCAATTTAATGACCCATTTATGTTGCATGTAACAAGAACAGTGTGTGGCTAAATTGACTGAGGCCAACCACACTCCTTGTGGGCGATTTCTTAGGCTGACATTACAAGAGCAGTCTTTGACAGGATGTGTCAGGGGTAGAGCTAAGACTGATGTAATCAGATGCTACGACCCCGGGCATACGCAGCAACCCCGGGTGTACACAGCGATCCCAGGCGTATGCATCGACCTCGGGTGTACACAGCGATCCCGCGTGTACGCTGCGACCCCGCATGTACACAGCGACCCCGCGTGTAAGCAGCCACCCCGGGTGTACGCAGCGATCCCGGGTGTGTGCACAGTGACCCCAGGCATACGCAGCGACCCCGGGCGTACGCAGCGACCCCGGGCGTACGCAGCGATCCCGGGTGTGTGCACAGTGACCCCGGGCGTACGCAGCGACCCCGCGTGTACGCAGCGACCCCGGGCGTACGCAGCGACCCCGGGCGTACGCAGCGACCCCGGGCGTACGCAGCGACCCCGGGCGTACGCAGCGATCCCGGGTGTACACAGCGATCCCAGGCGTATGCATCGACCTCGGGTGTACACAGTGACCCCGCGTGTACGCTGCGACCCCGCGTGTACACAGCGACCCCACGGGTACGCAGCGACCTCGGGTGTACGCAGCGACCCCGGGCGTATGCAGCGATCCCGGGTGTGTGCACAGTGACCCCAGGCATACGCAGCGACCCGGGCGTACGCAGCGATCCCGGGTGTGTGCACAGTGACCCTGGGCGTACGCAGCGACCCCGGGCGTACGCAGCGACCCCGGGCGTACACAGCGACCCCGGGTGTATGCAGCGACCCCTAGTGTACGCAGCCACCCCTGATGTACGCAGCGACCCCTGGTGTACGCAGCGACCCCTGGTGTGTGCACAGTGACCCCGGGCGTACGCAGCGATCCCGGGTGTGTGCACAGTGACCCCTGGTGTACGCAGCGACCCCTGGTGTATGCAGCGACCCCTAGTGTACACAGCCACCCCTGGTGTACGCAGCGACCCCTGGTGTATGCAGCGACCCCTGGTGTACAAAGATACGTTTATGTGAACAGAAGTTAACTGTTAAAAACAGTGGTTAACGAAACTATAATTCAGTCATCAGATGGGATGGAGTGTATCGGGATAGATGTGATTGGCTTCAATGCAAACACCATAAAATGGTTATTTGACTGGTGCAGACTGGAAATATCATGAAATTGTAACACATATAAGGTGCCCCACCTTGTCCGAGACGTCTCTGGTCTGGCCAAAGTAGTCAAGCAGCCGTTCAGATGCCTTCAGAATCCCATGAACCAAGTCTACAGAAACAAGCAACATCACAGCAATAGGGAATATGCAACCAAGCTGGCAAAATAGGCGTACAACACCGGTACGTTCAGTTTTATGCACCCAAAACAAGATATCGCATATGGAATGTAATGATGGCTACTACCATTCACGTCATCAAGTCTTGTTACTTTCACTGTTGGATTCATGTATCTTAAAGGGGGGTGCCTGCTCCTCTGTCCAGAATTGGCCAAGCAGTAATTTGTAACATGAAGTCTGCTCTATAGAACGTTGGAAAGTTAAACATCAAAGGGTGCTGCGGTTAACTCTGCTTGCCTTGGTATTATTGCCTATCAATTTTGTTTTGAAACTCGATGTTTTGTTTACAATTTGAATGTGTTGTAGGTGGAATCTTTCAAATTGTGAGTATTGTTCCAAACTTAATAAAGTAACTAAACACAAATTGTCAGGCAGTAAACCTTCAACATGCAGGTTGTAGTCATAAGAACGTACCATTAAATAATAAAACCTAGTAGAAGCTGGCACCCTCGCTTTAAGCGTATTTACTATTTGTTTTTTATACCTATTGGCCACATAAAATTATTTCTATGGTGAGCATATTATTTTTAACTTGAAATAAAAATAACTGAATAACAAAATACAAATCAATTATCTTTAATTTAATACGTCTATTTTTTTAGCATTACTTATTATCTAAAATACTATTGTGTGGATGTAATAAAATCAGAGATAATTATTTGTACCTTTCTTCTCGTAAACTTCAGGTGACTCCCACACCCCCACCACGGGCACGGGGCATGCAGTGGCACCCCCTGGTGGAGGGGGTGACACCATGAACTCGTGGGGTGCGCTCTCTTGAGACAAGTCAGAGTCGGAGCTTGAGGACTTTCTCAATGGCAAGTTTGAGGGAACGGCTGCAAAACACAACACAGGAAATAAAAATGAAATGTTATTAAATGTATTTATTATTGAAAATGGTTCTACTTATTGAGTACTAGTCATAACTATAATGACTATGTGAAATACAGTATGATTATTTTTCTTTGTAAGCAATTGGGTGTCTGTAATATTCATCATCTATAATGTGATATTAATTATAGTTAGGGTATACATTTATTGTAATTTTCTGAATTTCTTTTTTATTCCTTTCAAATGCCATTATAATGATTATACCTGTACATGTATGAGTCTATATGTATAAAGTTTGTAGATGTAAATGTTTATTGATTTATACAGCATCACATGTACACAATAATATTCTATGGTGCTGTACAATACAAGAAAATGCACAACAGAATTTAATATAAACATTCAACAACCTGTATTGTTCAACTGAATATTCGTTTGAATAAAAAATAATATAATACCACTAGGACACGCATACTACGTACTGGTACATAATCTATTAAAGTGTGTGACCACGATAATGTAGAATTATTAGTTACATAAATAACACAACTGAAAACATATGGTGCTTGTGGACAGGTGGACAGGTCACCTCACTGGTCAGTCTAACTGTTAGCTTAGTGCGACTGACCACAATCTCTCTTAATGTATGGTCTGTTGACGTGTAAGAACCAGTTAAAAGACGACATCTGATCATGTAACTGCAGAATGAATCATCACTGGGTTTGAGAACTAAAGAGGGCAGTGTCATATAACATGTCTTTGCCAGTAGTGGGTTGACAGTAAACAAGACAGTTCACACAGAATGACAATGATTTCATAAATAGACAGATAGACGTGTATTACATTACCTGTACAATACAATGTACATATCACAATGTGCAGTAATGTATTCCTGTATATGGTACATGTCCTGTTTAGCAGCTTTAAACTGAGCTGGATGTCGGTGCTTATTTCTGCACATTACAAGCAGGAAACATCCACATTTGGATGTAACTGTGGTGGAGATTCCTTGTGTCTGTACAAAGATGCCAAAGTATCAAATGTCCTGTATTTTCCATTGAAATTTATAAGACATCCCAGTTGGAAACTTCAAGTTAATGTAGCCCGTTTAAAAACTGCATAATAATGTATTAATTACTACCGGTAGCCATCAGTATGCCACCATGTGGTGCTTAGCACAAGTGTAATTTATAGATCTACAAGTTGACCTTTGTATTCATGATCATTGTTTAAACCTGTACAATTACTACAGTAATGGGTCACAATAAATATGTCACTGTCAGTCTAGTTTGTATGTGTGTCTCACGCAGGGCATTAATGTGACATTTTCAGTGCACTTTCTCCATCTGTGTACAACTTAGAAACATGAGTGAGCCAGGCAGTGGTTCAGTAACAACATGCACTTCACTGGGCCTAGTCCAACTGTGATTTCATTGTACTACACCATGCATAGTGTTACTACTGTACAGCTAAGTGTGTTTCATTTTAAGTATATCGTACATGGTCATACTTGACTGAACAACCAGCATACTTGTGGCACAGACATGTCCCCAGTGAACTAACACAGCTGGTCTGGTCATGGTTGACTGAGCACACTGAGCTAGTCAAAACAACATCCAAACTCCACGCAATCGTCATCTACACTAACGTTACAACATGCCCAATCAAAACTGCACCTCTCTCCTACAGTTCCACACACATTCACCTACACCTCTGTCAAATACTAGTTCAGTTTGATGGCTAAAACTTACAGAAAAACAGAAACTTACAGTGTCGTCAATCACCTACATCCTGACAGCGACACAACAGTATGAAGGCCATGTTGTTGATAAGCATCTAAGTCCCAGTTCTGACAGAGACAGGAAGTGACTTCTGTCATTCACTCCACAGAGACATCAATCTATAGTCATTCCCAGTGACCAATCAATTGAGAAATAAACTTCCCTATTTACTGAATGTACACTATTTACTTACTATACCTAGTATGTAATTAGTCATATGTACTGACAGTGCAGCATCATCAAAGATACATTTAAACAAGTCCTGATAACACAGTGATAAAAAGGTCAAAGTAAATAGTTTCATATTTCTGGTTTCCAAATGTGATAATCTTCCACTTGGACTGTGGCAAATGTCAACCGATCTACAGGACACACTGCGATGGCGTCGCATTCCTAGATGAGATCTGTTGTTGCTCCTGGTTGTTTGTACATGTTATGATATAGAAACTGTATCTTTTTTGTATTTATCTGTGCTTTTATTGATATATTTATTTTATTAGTTTTTTTTTATATTTCGTATTATACTTATTTATATTGTATTGATCTGAAGGTTGCATGCAAATATCCCTTCATGGGATAATATAAAGTTTTAGTGTAATGTGCTGTACTGTGTGCTGTGCTGCATAGTGCTGCATTGTGCTGCGCTGCCCTGCGCTGCGCTTTTCTGTATTGTGCTGTGATGTACATATTTCAAAAAAAGTTTCCAAAATGATGTAATTTAAGACAATACAATTTATTTTTATTTTTATTGTTAATGTTAACATTAAAATAATAACTCCATAAAGCAATTTGCAGTTTTTAAAGTTTACATAATATATTATAATGACTGTTATATACAACACAGCCACAGATGGCATCACGCCGAGCCTCGATCTGAGACTGCAGGTGTCGGCAGGTAAACTTGTCTGCTGAATGTCCGTGGGGTTTAAGGTGGACGTTGGCTGACCGGCAGTGACCAGCTGGTACTGGGTCTGGCCATCATGACTGTTAAGCAATTTGTCATAGCTGGCTTATCATGGTGAAGATGGTAAAGTTTGAATATGGAAAGGGGAAATCCTCAAAGTGATCTCCCTTAACCTTTGTGTGATAAACCATTGAGAGGGACACAAGACTTGGTGACATAAGACTTGGTGACACAAGACTTGATGACACAAGACTTGGTGACACAAGACTTGGTGACACAAGACTTGGTGACACAACACTTGGTGACACAACACTTGGTGGCATAAGACTTGGTGACACAACACTTGGTGACACAACACTTGGTGACACAACGCTTGGTGACACATACACTGACAGAACCCACTGATAAGAACACATTGTTTACAAAACCAAAAAACTCTACCGATCTAAAACTGGGTGAGCCCCACCGTCCACCACACATTTGTGATTATAATGATGCAACATTCCTAGTATTTGCCTAATTTTGCATTATTAGGTAGGGCCAGAGAAGCTACCATGGTATGTAACTTTCCCAGTGCCCATGAATGAAGACCCACCCTCCTCAGTCCTCACACACAATGTTTAATGTATTTTGGGAGTGTGAGCAACTATGCAACTCGCAATGAGTAAATAGGTTTTAATTTTGTTTAGTATGACACTGAGCGTTCACCTCAAAAAGAAAGTAACTGCATCTACCTCAAAAAGAAAGTAACTGCATCTACCTCAAAAAGAAAGTAACTGCATCTACCTCAAAAAGAAAGTAACTGCATCTACCTCAAAAAGAAAGTAAACACTAACCTGTTTGGAAGTTGAGCGTTTTCCAACCAGGCATCTCCCCGACACTGTCTGCCACTGTCACTTCACATACACGCTGCTCCCCACCGCCTGTTACCATAGCAACTATCTTGCCTGACCTCTTCTGCGGTGAGAGATGCGGGCTACAGTAGGGTGACGCGTACGACACTTTCTCCGCAAAACTCACGCACTTCTTCCGCCTGCCCGCCTCCGAAGTTGTGCTTTCGTTCGACTCGCTTGAGCTGTGTAGAATGGCGCATGCCGTCCCACAAGTACATGGAGGCATGGGGATGGCTTCCGATGACTTCGACAGCAACTGCATCGACGGTGACTTCACAGCCTCTTTCTCGACAGAGCAAACCAGGTTATCCGTTGGCATGGCAACAGCATCACACCGAGCCTCAATCTGTGACTGCAAGGCATCGGCGGGTAAACTTGTCTGCTGAATGTCTGTGGGGTTTGAAGTGGACGTTGGCTGACCGGCAGTGACCAGCTGGTACTGGGTCTCACCGTCATGGCTGTATTTCAGAATGAGGGCGTCTTGAGGGTGCGACCACGATCGGTGCTTCAGCGCGACGGCCTTGTCACGGTCACGATCACGTTTTCGCCGCTTCACAAGACACGATTTAAGGGGTCGTTTCATTAGCTGTAGTTCAGCGTCACGAACCTTTCCCGAGTTACCAGCAGCATGACGTCGACGCACGTGAATTCTACCCTCCTTACACACCCCGTTACCAGCGACAACCGGGACCAACATGCCCACCTTACCATCGCAACAACGCATCTCGTTGTCACTAAACACCAGATAGGTGGCACCACGAGGACAATGCGTTGGTGACACCTGGAGGTAATCAACCCGCTTCAATGTTCCTTTCCGTCTCGCAACACTCGGGCGAGAGTAACATGGATGTGATGTCATCATCTCTTTTGAGTCACCAGGGGCAGCACTGGTATCCGGCGTCTCTGGCGCAAGAATTGCTTTAATTCGCCGGCAGTTCTCGCATGAGTTATGTCCGTCTATATCGTCGAGCGCTGCCTCGGATTTAACGCCAAAGCGAGACGCGTTTTCACTGATGTAAGCGGCCGTGCGTGACGTGTTCTGTGATTCGTGATATGACCCAGGGTCAATGCCGGACGAACTAGAACTACAGCAGCTATTGGTCGATGCAGACTCGTTGCTTCGGGTCCGCGTCCGCTGGATTTGTCCCCCCTCGTCAGCCAGCTTACTAATAGCAGACGTCATCCGGCATAACCGTTGCATCACCGTGTCTGACCTCGTTCCCTTTCCCCGACTCCCGTATTCCCTCCTCCTTGTGGCTGGTGCGGGTTTCTCCCCCATGGCACTGTGGGACATGGCGGGTTTAAGGAAGCTAAGGTCTGGAAGAGGAGCGCACGTCTCGAAGACACTCGACGACAACTGGGAGTGGAAGCCATGCAGACTCCCGGCTGACTTGCCCAGTGCTGCCACCTGGGTTTGCGCTGCGGCATCGCCTCGTTTCCTCTCGGTGGCGCCACCTAGCTGCACCTCGAGGGAGGTCTGCAGAGAGCGGTCCATCGTTGTAAGTTTCCGTTCCTCCAGGGAAGTCTGAACTGCACAATCCTCAACCTGCACACACTTCCCACAATGCATCCCTCCTGGCACATTCCCGGGAACATCGTGTGACACATCGGTGAAAGTCTTCCACGACATCAGCGTCTTGCGTGACGCGTCATCGTCGCCATCGTCACAGGTCACATGATCTGATGGCGTACTCGCGGAGTCTGCTGCGATACTCGTGGCTGACATGCTCCACGTGCCAGTGAGACGCCGGAGCGTGTTTGGCGACACCACGACATCCATCGGGCTCGCGTCATCGTCCGACTGCGACCGCAGCTTCTGGAAGAGCTCAAACAGTGACAGGGAGCAGTCCTTATTCCCCCCACAACTGACAGTCTGCGCGGCATTGATACCATCTCGTGAGTCGCTCCGTGGCCGTTGCCGACTCTTCAAGTCTGGGAGACTTCGGCTCCTGTTGGTGCTTCCCGTTCCCACTCCAACATCCTGCCAGGAGGTCAGCCCTCTCATCCCTCCCTCTCCCTCATCAGAGCTGCTCCCTTCCTTCAGCTGCTTCCATGATGTCAGCACAGCACTCGGTGCTGCCCTCTCTTGGTCAGAACTCGAACTGCCCGATCGGTCGGCCCACGACGTGTACCGCGGGCTGTCACTGGTGGCGCTACCTGCCTTCTCCGCCCAACTGGTGGTCGCCGACAGACAGTCGGAGTTCTGACCACTCGATGACCCACGACTAGATGGCCTCGCTGGAGTCTGGTCAAACGACAACGTGTACTGGTCTTTATTCGCTCGCCAATCATAGTCGTATCGACCGTCTTCATTCCGGAAGCTTCCTGACAGTTCATTCTGACCAAACCTTGCGTTGACAGACGACGAACCACTGTCCTGCACGAGTGGCGATGCAAATAGCGGCTCACTCGGCAGGTCAGAAACGTCACTCGTGTTATGATCACTGAGCGACAGTTCCTGGGACGAATACTGTCCACTACTCCCCGACCGCTCCAGCTCGAGTTCGTACAAACAACTATCCGACTTTGACCCTCCCAGATGCGACCACCACACGGTGGCACCACCATCGCCATAACACAGTTGCGATACTGACAGCAATGCATCGTGGTCCGCATCACCAGCCGTGAGCTGCATGTCAAATTGCACAGCAAACTCATCCTCGTAAAAGAAGTCGTTGTTTAGAGCATCGTCTGGCACCATCTGGTGGCTGTTGCTGGAAACGTCTGACACATTCGAGTGACTAGGCGAGGCAAACGTTGACATCAAGTGACATCTGGTGGCAGACATCTCACTCAGGTCAAGTTGAGTCTGCAACAAGGAAACGATCAATACTTGAGTCATCATGAATGCTGTTTAAGTGATGTAGCCTCTCAAATGAAGCCATGTCTTCATGACTGCACATACAATTCACACTAAATTATACATATTGACATTGGAGTTTTAACTTTCATAGATGCCTGTGCTCATCACACATGGTGATCAAAATGAACTACATTATATCTTCTTCAGCTGAGGATTCTGCACTAACTACAGATAGAATATGACCATGACAATGTTGAGCTGGAGTCCACATGTAAATACATTACTTCTATTCTATTCACAATTATAATTCTACTCACAAGTACAGCTTGTCCTTCCTTAACAAGGCAGGTACAAAGACAGTTAAGACGCCTATTAATAATTCACGCCTATTCACAAGCAGATTATGAATATGAAATAAGGACAATCTGACATAGTTCTCAAGCATATTTGAGCTGGCGATATAATGTATTACTATTACTGGGCCAATACAACTGAGTGAGTGAACTGGAGCAAAGTAGAGTAAAAAAAAACATTTGACATGGCAGCATAGGTTTCGAACCCGGGTTCTCTTAGTCGAGTGTGAAGCTCTAGCCACTGCGTACATACATGCCCTGATTCACTTGCGTCAACCAATTACAGCAGCTCAGTGAAATCATATAACCCCAATTACATAAGATAACCAGTTTATCTGCCTCATCAAATACATGTAACTAGACCTATCCCACAATGCACCAGGAACCTGCTTCTTCCTGCACAGAGATAAGAGCACCACTGATAGAAACTCACTCGGTCTTTTTCTAACTACACCTAGAAATAGATAAATTAATGGTTGTCTTGGTGGAATTTTTATCTTGATGTTGCCGTAGACTGACTCACGATCCTGACCAAGTTAAGAGAAATAGGTCTGCATTCTTGTGAACCCCAAAATGCTTTTCTGTGCCCACCTCCCAGGCAGCCCCAATCCCAACCAGTGACAGTCCAGGGAAAACTTCAAAACCACAACAAAGCATAATTACAAATACCATGTTACTTCTCAAGGGTTCTCTCTCAATTTATTTTTATGGTATCATGCAGTTTCCATCCAAAAAATTCCTTGATGTGCAACTAGTGTGTCAGCTGACCACTACTTGCAATATATAGTTGAAATATCCACGCACAAAATCAGAGGTGATGGATGCTAACAAATTATACTGAAATTAGTTAAATATGCAAAGAAACACTATTCGAATGTAATGATCTGGTTTCTTGGTTCATTGTTAATTAGTAAATGTTTTACCTCCCAAGAAACTTTTGTTTCTTTTTTCCCGTATATTTCGGCTGTCTCTCACAGCATTCTTCAGCAGACTGAATTTCACGGTTGTGTCACATGATGTAAGTCATGTGACACGACCGTGAAATTCCGTCTGCTGAAGAAGGCTGTGAGAGACAGCCGAAATATATGGAAAAAAGAAACAAAAGTTTCTTGGGAGGTAAAACATTTACTAATTAAAGCAGACCGTTGTTGCATTGGACTTGAAGGTATCCTCCTGTTATCATTACGAAACTTAGTCATTTTGTTCACTCCTAGTTGCATTAGTTCATTCAGCTGTATGACTAGAAAATTGACTACCTAGGTACTAAGTGGATATGACTTTATTTAACAAGTAGCCTACGTGCAGTATTTGCAGCACAGCTGAATACTTCCCGGAGGAGTTCAGTTGGACAGTCGGTGTACTCGACTGTGAGTTCAGCTACGGCTTCGATACGATGCTATATTAACTTTTTATTATATCATTTGAAAAGTCTGTGATGAAGTCAGATGTGTCTGACATTTGGTCATATAACTGCCAGGTATAATAATTCTGTGTTTGCCCTTTTACTTTTACTTTTACTTTTACTTTCAAAGCAGACAAATCACATAGAAATGTGCTCTACCATAATTTAACTTCAATGTGGAATCATAAGCATTTAATTAGTATAGCAACCAAGTAGATCTACTACACATTGCATAAGATTAATATAAATATGGCAATAAATACCTCAGGAGCACTATAGAGGGCAGCTTTCATAAAATGGCTTTAAACAAGAAAACGACAACAGCATCCTTTGGGAATTTATAACTGGTGTATCTCATGACATCAAAATCACCAAAATAACAATATAAATATATATGACCATAACACGATATTGAGCTAGATCAATTTGACCTGGAGTTGGCCCGTGTATCAGACACAAGTCAGCTACCAGCAAACACTGCTAATGTTTACACCGACTGAGCCAGTCACAAATTAAGCTATGTATACTCACAACGATTTCCTTCAAAACAAGTTGAGCAATACTCCTGATGCCTTCCCACGAAGGGGAAACATCCCATGTTTTTCCTAACACTCCAGGGGCAGAACTGGGTCAATTTCATTCGCATTCCATCAGCGTTGGACACAGAACTATAGAACTGTCGAGAAAATCAATGTATGTATTCCTGCTGGTGGCAATGCATAGACTAAGTCCACCACCGCGCCGTCAAAACAGGATCAACCACGAGGGGCCCAGTCAAAGATAGCAAACGTTTATACTTCTGGTGAGTTGTCAGAACAGTTGGTGAATCACAGGAACTGAAACACATTAGTCTGTAAACACGGACCTGTGAATGACAGCACTGACTACTACAGATAATAGGTGCATCTTTGTCTAAACTAGTCCAGGATGGGATATGAGTAGCAACTTAATTGTAAACTTATTTATATATTTACATATAGCAGGTTTATGCAAAATTGTACTTCTCATGTACCTGTATTAGATACAAATTAAATACCTGGATATTAATACATATATATATAATATATATATATATATATATATATAACAATTGTTTAATTAAAAAGGCACTTTTACTATATAATATATTTAACTGTATATATATATATATATATATATATATATATATATATATATATATATATATATATATATATTAATTATAAGTACTGCCAAAAGTAACTGTCATCATTTCAATTCAATTGTTGTGCATTACTGTCTACTGTTTACCTATCACAAGACACCACTCCCAATTGTCAATCAAATTTAATGTGTTGCCCTCCAGAAGATTACTAATGTACCTTGCTTCTTACAGAACCATAAATTTGACTGACAATTGTGAATGTTGTTGCCTAACAGATAGAATCTGACAATGATGTACACAATCTTATTTCAAAGTGAGTGTACCAGTTACTTTCTGAAGCTTGCTAGTATATATTATAAATATAATAATTATTATTATATATATATATAAATCAAATTATCTATATATTCATGTTCAATGTCAATAATATTATTTTTAGAAAATTGAAATTTTGCATAAAGTTTATAGGACATCTATTTACAACAGTACATGTAATGCTAACCAGGCTGTGAACTAACCTTTCTACGTTTTGTATAAATATAAGTGAGGATGTACTTTTAATTTAATAAACAAATTCTCCATATTTCATGTTCCTCAAATTAACTATGTAGTAGAGACTAGAGTCACACTAAGAATAAGAATTTGAAATCAAACTGAAAATTTTTCTTTAAACTGCTATTACATATATTGTACATGCAATCACAGCTAACAACTTGACCTGAAACATAACCTGTAACTGAGCCCAAGTTAAACATTAAACGTTGTCACATACTGAAACTTCAAAACTTTTTTTTCCTTATTTTCTCCTGAAACTAAGTACATGAGTTAATATACCTACATGGTAAAGGATATTACGACAATTAAAGTAATAAACACCATATTCACCTGGTGCAGAGTGCAGACCTGACAGGGGTTTATATTTCTGCCACGGAACTACTCTCAGCCTGTGACACCAGGACTAGTGTGAGATGACAGCAGTGTCACTGAGGTGGGCCAGGTCTGTGTCAGAAGCGAGGGCAGTAGGTACAGCTCAGTGCACTTAACACTTGAGCACAGACAGTGCCCAGGAACAACAATGATCCCTCCTAGCAGGAGCACACCCCCCTGCTCCTTGTCCCACCAGTCTCTCCTGTCCCACCAGTCTCTCCCCCGCAGTGTGCTACAGTGCTACGGGACTCACCCAGCAGGCGGATGTCAGTGGTTTTGGAAACAAATCAAACAGGTCACATTCCACAGGCGGATCCAACCTGCACCCGGACTACAGCTAGGGACCTCTTTCTTCACCTCCCCCCCCATCCCACTCGGCTTTATCCCTGGCCCAAACCACTGGGGATATCACAAGCAACAACTCTAGATAATAAAATATTGACTTGTGACTTCGCCCGGACTTTATGACTGAATTTAATGCAGCTAACATGCTTAAATTGTAAAGTACCAGTACAAGAGCTGACTATCATTCTGATTCTTTTCTATTCAGATTCTGGACAATCTGATAAATTACTGTCAAATATTTCTTACAGAAGAATCGAATCAAAATAAGTAACAATGACTAACAATCTGATAAATTACTGTCAAATATTTCTTACAGAAGAATCGAATCAAAATAAGTAACAATGACTAACAATCTGATAAATTACTGTCAAATATTTCTTACAGAAGAATTGAATCAAAATAAATAAAAGTGACTAACCATCATCTGTTTAACACAACACACCTTATCTCAGAATGCAGCACATAGTAGACGGACTATGAAGTTTGTCCAACTAGGAAGAATGTACTTATGTGTGCACAGACACAAATAAATGTGTGACATGCGTATATGTGACTTATGTATTTTGAATTGTCAAAATAATGACATATAATATTCATTTGGGAGAAAGAAATTAATCTTTAATCTTCAATCTCGGATTACTACTTGAAGGCCACAGATTAACAGTGTCTGTTTCAGCCATTTAAGTTGATAGTTTTTTGCTTCCAACACACAACAAGACTAGCTTATATAGAAGAACAAGATGGATGACAAGCAATATAGATTCATGTTGATTCTTATTAAGTACTCTGATAAAATATTACTAACCATAGATATTTGCAATCAATGTGCACGACATAAATAATATATAATTTTTTAAATCTGATTAATTGTTACACCAATCTCGATAAATTGTATTAGGAGAGAATGACATTGACTCTGACATGAGAATAAATGCAGGTGCACGCATTCACACGAGGTACTTAAAACCAAACCTCCAGCACGAATGGAAAACAGTCAAATTCCACTGGGATACATAAAAACAGCTACCAGGGGTAGGCCATTTGACAAAATGACAACTACCTGGGGTTCCTAGATTAATTTAGCTCATGGCAGATGCAATTTAAAAAAATATATCTGTGAGTCACAATTCCCAGTGCTGAATGTCACAAAGCAGGGTGCTGGGTGGCTACAAACTCTCTAGTACAGACTACAGAGTGGTGGTATAGAATAGTGACTTTGATTTTATATCACTTCGTTAAACAATTAAAATTATATTACTAGTTTTTAAAAGACTAATTATCGTTACATAGTCATTGCTATTATACTTCCTAATAGAAAGATGTCTATACTATCACCAAGTTAACATACCGGTAATCATAGAGACTATTTCAGTATTTGTCTACAGATGTAATATTTCTATTGTTATGTAAACCATTTGGTCAATATACTGCCACATACTAACAAACTACGTTCATCCAGCTCAGACCAGCCAGCCTCCAGTGTCATGTAAATACTTGGTCATGTGACAGATCTCGATTGCTAAATCATATGACAATGTCATAAATGGATTGAGCTGTCAAACGGGCTGATGTAAACATGTCCTGTAACCATGGAGACAGTGGATGCTGGCCTGTGACACACTGGCTGTCTAGAGACAGAACCGTCAAGCATGAGAAGACAGAGTGATGTTGATCTTGTGTGTGACTGCCAGCAACATCCCTCAGTCGCTGCCCTGTCTCTGCCACGGATACAATGTACGAGGCATCACTTTATACCTGTAGGAAGCTGGTGGCAGTCTAGCAGACTCTTGTCGTCTCCTATTCTGCTCACAGTTTGGAGTCTGCAGAAAGATTTGGTAGTTGGTATATATTATTTATGTACTTGGAAACATTTATAAAGCGACATGTATCTGGGTTAAAAACCTGCTAAAAGTGCTAACAATATAAAATAAGCAAATGCATATTATAGATATAAGCTAAATAATTACGTTCAATAAACATATTAAATAAATGTTAAAAGAAGTTAAATAAATAAGTTAATTCAATAAAATAAATAACTTAAATACAATACTAAATTGACTTCATAAAATTAGACATACATAAAGATTAAGAAGACAAGCAAACTTGTACACTGTTCCAACCTCCCACAAGTACAGTATAGAGCTTTCATGCTGACATTCTGACCAATCACAAGTGGACACTCCCAAGTACCAGGGTAGTCCATAACCCAAGATGGCTGCACCAATGCTGGATCGAAAAGCGGAATGACAACGATTACAAGTATTTTCTAACTAACAGATGTGAATATCATTAGTTATAACAAAGCAAAGGTAGTCGAGAGAAACATTGATGGATTGTTAACAATGGCCACTTTAACACTGGGTTTGTCATCTTTTAAACACAGGGAGTCACAGACTCCTACCTAAGGACACCCACTGAATCTGTACAGGAAACAAGGACTCTTACACCCATGGATTCCCATAAACATTTAAGCCCATTCACACACACACACACACACCCCCCCACACACACACACACACACACACACACACACACACACACACACACACACACACACACACACACACACACACACACACACACACACACACACACACACACACACACACACACACACACACACACACACACACACACACACACACACACACACACACACACACACACACACACACACACACACACACACACACACACACACACACACACACACACACACACACACACACACACACACACACACACACACACACACACACACACACACACACACACACACACACACACACACACACACACACACACACACACACACACACACACACACACACACACACACACACACACACACACACACACACACACACACACACACACACACACACACACAACACACACACACACACACACACACACACACACACACACACACACACACACACACACACACACACACACACACACACACACACACACACACACACACACACACACACACACACACACACACACACACACACACACACACACACACACACACACACACACACACACACACACACACACACACACACACACACACACACACACACACACACACACACACACACACACACACACACACACACACACACACACACACACACACACACACACACACACACACACACACACACACACACACACACACAAGGTGCCTGGTTCCCTGGAGCATCTACAGATGATGTTTGCTTTGTTTTATTTTTATATTTTTGCATTACCATGAAATACAATTGGTAAAATTGTGAACATTTTATTTACATCTATCTAACGCACAGTACAAAATTATAAATCATAAAACTATCAAGAACTCAAGAAGAAGATTAATCTGAAGAGAGACAGGCAAACACAACTGAGGGGTCACCATCAAGACACATTGTAAAGACTGCCACGGCCCCAGCACTGAGCATCACGTGCACAGACCATGTCTCACAGACAGACTAAGTCTCTCAGTTTCTTGGACTCTCTTCTGTCATTCCCCGAGGTTTGCCTGTCTAGTTTCCATCTGGGCCAGGGAAGTAGCTGCCAACCTCTCAACAAATATAAGCTTCCCTAGAGCTCCCTCACTCCACCGGACACATGGAATCTATCAGTATCAACGGCTGTTGGCACAACATATCCAGGAATCCAGACCTCACATCAGACCGTGTACATCGAGTCCAACACGCCACTGGTTTCAATCTATATGACATTATAGTATATAATAATAATAATAGTAGTATACAATATGCTGTTTAATTTGATAGTATGCATCTGCAATGTATAAGTAATTCTTTATACAAACATCCTATCAGGTTTCACATTTTTATGTATTTTTATGTATTTCATTTTAATATTCAATTGTGTTTACTATTTGTATTTTCTAGTTCAATGTTAGTGACATATTGTCTTAATGGAACCTTGACCGTTACATAAGTATTTGTTAGATTAAATATATTAATATGTACATTTATGGTCAAAAATAAATAAATTTATCTGTCTGTTTGTCAGTCTATTTTATCTGGTTTTGAAACGGGCCCTGAGCTGTTAAAACAGGCTCAGCCAACACTGAAAAGAAGCAGTCTGTGACTGAGACTGGTGCAACTGAGCAACGACATTGCACAATCTATTACGACTGAATCAATGTACATGTACACAACATTGCACAATCTACCTGATGTCTCACAGGTGTGTGAGGAAACAACACTGACTATGTAGTAGAGTCACCACGTTTGTTATTACATTATTAATTTCATATTAAATGGCTCAACTTTACCATTGACCCGATGACCTGGCAGCGAGCGGCAGGCGCATTTTTTTAATCAGTCGGGCCACATATGGGCCACATGTTTCTATATTTTACTGGCCCAACACACCACTGGTTTCAATCCAATCAGTTATCATCATTTTAGATTACACATTGATACTGCATTAAAAAAATTCATTCAACTTTGCGTTTTCTAAAAAATTATTGTTGCTATCATATTTTCATAAAACGCACAGGCCAACGTAAGTTTCTCAAGTATGCGTGAGGTCGGTCTCTACTCAGTTACTTTGAATAATGCCTCAGATAATAAAAGTATGGCATCACAATTAAAAATCTTCACATTCTCGCTTCTATTATATTAATTTTAATTTTGAAAAATGAACATACAGACAAGAACTTCATAGAAGTCTGTATGACATCACTTCTGACAATCTTGTGGAATTGTTGTGAAGCACCGATTTTAACAAAAGCAATACATTTTCTTGCAAAATTTGGGCCAGTAATTTCTTTGGAGCAGTAACTGTTTTATACTCCACCGTTCCCATAAAAACAAACATAGCAAAGTCATATTGTTTCACCATTTAAAATCACTTAAGTAATTCAGCTTTGTGGAGTGACCCGTCCAACCGTCATCTAGATAGGTAAAGTCACTGGTGGTGGACAGGAAATGAAGGAGCAAAAAAGGTCTTCAAAAATCAGAGATATTGTCAGTTATGCTTTGATAACGGGTGTCTCACTTGTGTTTGTAGTTTATTCCAGGTCATAAAACACCTCAACTGGCTTGTATGTACATGAGTTCACATCCATGTGTGTACCAAAAATCTGTGACTGGCAAAAATGTTACCCTGCATTGAATACAATTGCATCATACTTAAGGTGACCCCAGGTCAATCCAAAATCATTTACCTTCAGTAAAGTATGGGAAATTAGTCCCACTAATAATTATGGTCACCTCTCCATTCTGGTCACTAAAATTATCCAATATAGAGGGTGACATTAATAGTACAGTCATCGCAATTAAAGTTACCCTTGAATATACCCAAGTTGGTTCTATATTCAATGAATAGGAAATAAGTCCCACTAATAGAGTGACCTTTCTAATAAGGTCACATGAGCCCAGTCCCAAGAGTGACCTTAATGCAGAGGTTCCCACTTTTAGTGTAATATACCAGTGATATTTGCATCACATTATGAGAGGTACTTATTGTGTTGATGTGATCATTGTTCTAAGGTCAGAGGTGAACAAGAAATGGCGTGATTGGGAGTTTCTTCCCCCAGTGAAGGAGACGGCAGATGAATCATTGATGATAAGTATCCCCGCTGACATCAACGGTTCGTGTTCTTAGAACCTGCTCTGGCAGAAATGTAACTGAGCGAGTTACGATCAACCTGCATCAAGAACCTGATATCGTAAACATGGAAACAGCTTTTATTTTCAAATCACCTTCTCTGAATCTGCTGCTCAGCTCGGTACATTTAATCACGACAGTATCATCTTTAAAAAAAACTGCTGATCAGAACAACTGGAGGCATGGAATCGAGGCATTAATTTGTATATTCTGGGCTAGAATCAAGCCACCTGCACACATCTAATTTGTCTTAATCCTAGCCAGTGTATCAGTGACAGTGCTGAATTAATTCTCCCCAAAATGAATCTTCCAAAATTTTGCGCGGGAGGGCAGAAGATTACTGGCAAAACAAGCAGCACGCGACAGAGAAGACAAGAAATCAATATGCAGATGAAGTACACATTGTTAATTCAGTGGCTGAGAAATCAATACAACTATGCATGAAGCAGACTGCCTTGTACAGGACGTCCTCTGTGCTATCACTCTCGCACGTCCTTCTGGATATTACGAATATCCGCATACGCCATAAGCCCACAACGTGAATACTGCCTAACAAAACATGCTTATTTTAAATGTTACCTATTGATGTTACCAAGACAGAGGGTGGAGACTGCATCAGATTTAATCAACATAATGAAAACACCACACCAAGTAACAAGATTGTTTCAACTGATAGGTTTCGCCAATCATCGGTTGATTTGTGTTTCTGATTAATCCAATTTGGTTAATCTTGTGTAATTAATGATTGTTCTGATTACCTGAAAAAATTAGAGCGACATGCGTATGGTTGCTGAATAACCAAAGTCTATTTCAGCTTCGTAAAAATCATGGAAATATGTCAGTAAAATTGTTCAAAACTGCTATGCTTACAGTTTTGTTAATAAACTTCATATTATAGAAAGATGCAACAATAATGGTAAACATCACAGGGCATTGCAATCATTTTCCTGAAGTTATTATTATGATAATAAACAGTAGCAGTCATTAACATTTCCACCACTTGTGTCAAATGCTGAAAATAAATACCTATTCCTGTAAATTAAACGATATTATAAAATTTAATCAAATTTAATAAACACTAAATCAAAAATTGATTACACAATTATTCATTGATCAATTTGGCCAACTTAATGACAGGTTATGGAAATCAATCTGGTACAATACATGGATTTGAACAACTCTGAAAATGACAAACTGTCAGCGTCCCTACACTCGGTGTCCCTACACTCGGTGTCCCTACACTCGGTGTCCCTACTCTCGGTGTCCCTACACTCTGTGTCCCTACACTCGGTGCCCCTACTCTCGGTGTCCCTACACTCTGTGTCCCTACACTCGGTGTCCCTACACCCGGTGTCCCTACACTCGGTGTCCCTACACTCGGTGTCCCTACACCCGGTGTCCCTACATCCGGTGTCCCTACACCCGGTGTCCCTACACCCGGTGTCCCTACACCCGGTGTCCCTACACCCAGTGTCCCTACACCCAGTGTCCCTACACCCAGTGTCCCTACACCCAGTGTCCCTACACCCAGTGTCCCTACACCCAGTGTCCCTACACCCAGTGTCCCTACACCCAGTGTCCCTACACCCAGTGTCCCTACACCCAGTGTCCCTACACCCAGTGTCCCTACACCCAGTGTCCCTACACCCAGTGTCCCTACACCAGTGTCCCTACACTCAGTGTCCCTACACAGTGTCCCTACACCAGTGTCCCTACACAGTGTCCCTACACCCAGTGTCCCTACACCCAGTGTCCCTACATCAGTGTCCCTACACTCAGTGTCCCTACACAGTGTCCCTACACTCAGTGTCCCTACAGCAGTGTCCCTACACCCAGTGTCCCTACACCCAGTGTCCATACACTCGGTGTCCCTACATTCAGTGTCCCTACACCCAGTGTCCCTACACGCAGTGTCCCTACACCCAGTGTCCCTACACCCAGTGTCCCTACACCAGTGTCCCTACACTCAGTGTCCCTACACCCAGTGTCCCTACACTCGGTGTCCCTACATTCAGTGTCCCTACACCCAGTGTCCCTACACTCGGTGTCCCTACACTCAGTGTCCCTACACTCGGTGTCCCTACACTCTGTGTCCCTACACTCGGTGTCCCTACACACGGTGTCCCTACACTCGGTGTCCCTACACTCGGTGTCCCTACACCCGGTGTCTTACATCCGGTGTCCCTACACCCGGTGTCCCTACACCCAGTGTCCCTACACTCAGTGTCCCTACACCCAGTGTCCCTACATGCAGTGTCCCTACACCCAGTGTCCCTACACCCAGTGTCCATACACTCGGTGTCCCTACATTCAGTGTCCCTACATTCAGTGTCCCTACACTCAGTGTCCCTACACCCAGTGTCCCTACACCCAGTGTCCCTACATCCAGTGTCCCTACACGCAGTGTCCCTACACGCAGTGTCCCTACACCCAGTGTCCCTACACCCAGTGTCCCTACACCCGTGTCCCTACACCCAGTGTCCCTACACCCAGTGTCCCTACACCCAGTGTCCCTACACCAGTGTCCCTACACCCAGTGTCCCTACACCCAGTGTCCCTACACTCAGTGTCCCTACACGCAGTGTCCCTACACTCAGTGTCCCTACACCCAGTGTCCCTACACCCAGTGTCCCTACACCCAGTGTCCCTACACTCAGTGTCCCTACACTCAGTGTCCCTACACTCAGTGTCCCTACACTCAGTGTCCCTACATGCAGTGTCCCTACACCCAGTGTCCCTACACCCAATGTCCCTACACCCAGTGTCCATACACTCGGTGTCCCTACATTCAGTGTCCCTACATGCAGTGTCCCTACACCCAGTGTCCCTACACCCAGTGTCCCTACACCCAGTGTCCATACACTCGGTGTCCCTACATTCAGTGTCCCTACACTCAGTGTCCCTACACCCAGTGTCCCTACAGTCCCTACACCCAGTGTCCATACACTCAGTGTCTCTACATGCAGTGTCCCTACACTCAGTGTCCCTACACCCAGTGTCCCTACACCCAGTGTCCCTACACACAGTGTCCCTACACTCAGTGTCCCTACACTCAGTGTCCCTACACCCAGTGTCCCTACACCGTGTCCCTACACCCAGTGTCCCTACACCCAGTGTCCCTACACCCAGTGTCCCTACACCCAGTGTCCCTACACTCGGTGTCCCTACACTCAGTGTCCCTACACTCAGTGTCCCTACATTAAGTGTCCATACACTCGGTGTCCCTACATTAAGTGTCCCTACACTCACCTTGCTGTAGGAGTGCAGGGTCTGTGGTTGCAGCACGGGTGTGTTGTCATTGCAGTCTAAGTCACCAAACACCGAGTCATGACTTAGAGCACCAGGATTAGCCAAGTCCGCAGCCATCTTTGACTGGAATCCCCTGACCTACACCTGCAAACAGTCCACAGACTTTGTCATACGAGTAGATACTATAGTCTAGATATAAACATGACATCTCAATGACTGCAGGTATTCGGATAATAACTGTACAGTATATGTGTGTTTTAGACACACTAAAAATCCACAAATATAATTATTTATCTATGTCTTCAAACATCTGTTGCTTTTATGTGACTGAGTACATGTAGTATATAATGAACATAAATGTTTGAACATCAAAAATATAGTCAATAACATTAGAAAGTGTGTGTGTCTGTGTGGTACGTTTGTGTGTGTGTGTGTTTGTGTATGTGCATGCATGCATGCGTGCGTGTGAGCGTGCTTGTGTGCATGTATTCGTGTGTGTGCATTTGAAATACTTTCTGTGTGTAACATACATTTAATTTGTGTTAGTCCTGCAGGTGGGTAATCCAATGATCAGGTTATATATTGCAGACTGTTTAACAAACTGACTGAAAAAAACAGTTGGCTACAAAAAACAATCAATATGCCAGCCACATGGCTAAAGGAAAAATATATTCCAAATGTGTGTCTGACCTCAAATGTGTTCTGCCAACAATAACAACCATCAAACAGTAACAAACTTTCATGAGTAAAAACACACAACCTGATTACTGATCACCCATGAGATAACAGGAAGTTGTCTAGAATTAGCAGCTAATCCATGTGTGTTTGGCGCCTGCAATGACGACCAGGTGGAGCTGAGAGGAAGGTGCAGGGAGCAGGGTCCTAGAATAGCCCAGTGTAGTGGGACATTAATACCTGTGCGGGAGGAATTCCGAGGTGGCTAGCTGTGGACGTTTCTAAGGGACCTCGGCAGCTGTTGCAAGAGAACACAGGGCTGGCTACTTCATAGCACAGTGGACTCTCGCCACAAGAAGCAAGTCACGCCACACTGCCAGCATTCTTTAACAAAGCAAAACAGTGTAGTTTATGAAAAATATAGCCAAACAGGTTCTGGATGTTTGCCAACTAGAGTTTGTTAGGAAAATGGACTATGAAGTTCTTTACCTGCATTCTGAGATTGTTTATATATATATATATATATATATATATATATATATATATATTTGTTTAATGTGTCCAAAGAATTAACATGCCCCAAACACCATGATGACTTTCCTCAAGTAAAGTTTTTTACATGCTACTGCAATTTAAAGATAAAATGGTGCAAGAAGATCATGTTCACATGTCATATTTATCATTCCCCTGGCGGGGCCGGGAGATCAATGATTTTGCAAAAATCTTAATTTATGGAATAACATATGAAATGTTTAAAGTGACAAGTAAATTTCTTACTATTCATATTATGTTCACTTTCCTAAAAACAGTAAAAGTGCAAGTTTAAAGGGAAAATCCATTAATCCTAACACTAGCAGATCATACGATGTTGTTTATGCTCACCTCAATATCACTATCCCAAATTGTTTCCATGCCAGTGTTAAAAATATATGTCGACTGGAAATTAGTCTCATTAACAAATGTAGTCATCTCTATTCAGGTAATTTTGTCCTAGTCTTGACACTGACCTTAATACAGAGATTACACTACATAGCTCTGTAGATGACCTGCTATAGGAACACCCTGTCCCACGGTCAGACTGTTCCAATATATCCCTCAGGCCCTATTCCAGCCAGCTACAAAATATCATAATGCAGTCAGGAATGAAAATGCTAAAGATGTCTGTTAAGTCTGTTGTTTATTCCCGACTAAAGATGTCTGTTAAGTCTGTTGTTTATTCCCGACTAAAGATGTCTGTTAAGTCTGTTGTTTATTCCCGACTAAGGATGTCTGTTAAGTCTGTTGTTTATTCCCGACTAAGGATGTCTGTTAAGTCTGTTGTTTATTCCTGACTAAAGATGTCTGTTAAGTCTGTTGTTTATTCCCGACTAAAGATGTCTGTTAAGTCTGTTGTTTATTCCCGACTAAAGATGTCTGTTAAGTCTGTTGTTTATTCCCGACTAAAGTTGTCTGTTAAGTCTGTTGTTTATTCCGACTAAAGATGTCTGTTAAGTCTGTTGTTTATTCCGACTAAAGATGTCTGTTAAGTCTGTTGTTTATTCCCGACTAAAGATGTCTGTTAAGTCTGTTGTTTATTCCCGACTAAAGATGTCTGTTAAGTCTGTTGTTTATTCCCGACTAAAGATGTCTGTTAAGTCTGTTGTTTATTCCCGACTAAAGATGTCTGTTAAGTCTGTTGTTTATTCCCGACTAAAGATGTCTGTTAAGTCTGTTGTTTATTCCCGACTAAGGATGTCTGTTAAGTCTGTTGTTTATTCCCGACTAAAGATGTCTGTTAAGTCTGTTGTTTATTCCCGACTAAAGATGTCTGTTAAGTCTGTTGTTTATTCCCGACTAAAGATGTCTGTTAAGTCTGTTGTTTATTCCCGACTAAAGATGTCTGTTAAGTCTGTTGTTTATTCCCGACTAAAGATGTCTGTTAAGTCTGTTGTTTATTCCCGACTAAAGATGTCTGTTAAGTCTGTTGTTTATTCCCGACTAAAGATGTCTGTTAAGTCTGTTGTTTATTCCGACTAAAGATGTCTGTTAAGTCTGTTGTTTATTCCCGACTAAAGATGTCTGTTAAGTCTGTTGTTTATTCCCGACTAAAGATGTCTGTTAAGTCTGTTGTTTATTCCCGACTAAGGATGTCTGTTAAGTCTGTTGTTTATTCCCGACTAAAGATGTCTGTTAAGTCTGTTGTTTATTCCCGACTAAAGATGTCTGTTAAGTCTGTTGTTTATTCCCGACTAAAGATGTCTGTTAAGTCTGTTGTTTATTCCCGACTAAAGATGTCTGTTAAGTCTGTTGTTTATTCCCGACTAAGGATGTCTGTTAAGTCTGTTGTTTATTCCCGACTAAGGATGTCTGTTAAGTCTGTTGTTTATTCCGACTAAAGATGTCTGTTAAGTCTGTTGTTTATTCCCGACTAAAGATGTCTGTTAAGTCTGTTGTTTATTCCCGACTAAAGATGTCTGTTAAGTCTGTTGTTTATTCCCAACTAAAGATGTCTGTTAAGTCTGTTGTTTATTCCCGACTAAAGATGTCTGTTAAGTCTGTTGTTTATTCCCGACTAAGGATGTCTGTTAAGTCTGTTGTTTATTCCCAACTAAAGATGTCTGTTAAGTCTGTTGTTTATTCCCGACTAAAGATGTCTGTTAAGTCTGTTGTTTATTCCCGACTAAGGATGTCTGTTAAGTCTGTTGTTTATTCCCGAATAAAGATGTCTGTTAAGTCTGTTGTTTATTCCCGAATAAAGATGTCTGTTAAGTCTGTTGTTTATTCCCGACTAAGGATGTCTGTTAAGTCTGTTGTTTATTCCCGACTAAAGATGTCTGTTAAGTTTGTTGTTTATTCCCAACTAAAGATGTCTGTTAAGTCTGTTGTTTATTCCCGACTAAAGATGTCTGTTAAGTCTGTTGTTTATTCCCGACTAAAGATGTCTGTTAAGTCTGTTGTTTATTCCCGACTAAAGATGTCTGTTAAGTCTGTTGTTTATTCCCGACTAAAGATGTCTGTTAAGTCTGTTGTTTATTCCCGACTAAGGATGTCTGTTAAGTCTGTTGTTTATTCCTGACTAAAGATGTAAAGATGTTTGTTAAGTCTGTTGTTTATTCCTGACTAAGGATGTCTGTTAAGTCTGTTGTTTATTCCTGACTAAAGATGTCTGTTAAGTCTGTTGTTTATTCCTGACTAAAGATGTTTGTTAAGTCTGTTGTTTATTCCTGACTAAAGATGTCTGTTAAGTCTGTTGTTTATTCCTGACTAAAGATGTCTGTTAAGTCTGTTGTTTATTCCTGACTAAAGATGTCTGTTAAGTCTGTTGTTTATTCCCGACTAAAGATGTCTGTTAAGTCTGTTGTTTATTCCCGACTAAAGATGTCTGTTAAGTCTGTTGTTTATTCCGACTAAAGATGTCTGTTAAGTCTGTTGTTTATTCCCGACTAAAGATGTCTGTTAAGTCTGTTGTTTATTCCCGACTAAGGATGTCTGTTAAGTCTGTTGTTTATTCCTGACTAAAGATGTCTGTTAAGTCTGTTGTTTATTCCCGACTAAGGATGTCTGTTAAGTCTGTTGTTTATTCCCGACTAAGGATGTCTGTTAAGTCTGTTGTTTATTCCTGACTAAAGATGTCTGTTAAGTCTGTTGTTTATTCCGACTAAGATGTCTGTTAAGTCTGTTGTTTATTCCGACTAAAGATGTCTGTTAAGTCTGTTGTTTATTCCCGACTAAAGATGTCTGTTAAGTCTGTTGTTTATTCCCGACTAAGGATGTCTGTTAAGTCTGTTGTTTATTCCCGACTAAGGATGTCTGTTAAGTCTGTTGTTTATTCCCGACTAAAGATGTCTGTTAAGTCTGTTGTTTATTCCCGACTAAAGATGTCTGTTAAGTCTGTTGTTTATTCCCGACTAAAGATGTCTGTTAAGTCTGTTGTTTATTCCGACTAAAGATGTCTGTTAAGTCTGTTGTTTATTCCGACTAAAGATGTCTGTTAAGTCTGTTGTTTATTCCCGACTAAAGATGTCTGTTAAGTCTGTTGTTTATTCCCGACTAAAGATGTCTGTTAAGTCTGTTGTTTATTCCCGACTAAAGATGTCTGTTAAGTCTGTTGTTTATTCCCGACTAAAGATGTCTGTTAAGTCTGTTGTTTATTCCCGACTAAGGATGTCTGTTAAGTCTGTTGTTTATTCCGACTAAAGATGTCTGTTAAGTCTGTTGTTTATTCCCGACTAAAGATGTCTGTTAAGTCTGTTGTTTATTCCCGACTAAGGATGTCTGTTAAGTCTGTTGTTTATTCCCGACTAAAGATGTCTGTTAAGTCTGTTGTTTATTCCCGACTAAGGATGTCTGTTAAGTCTGTTGTTTATTCCCGACTAAAGATGTCTGTTAAGTCTGTTGTTTATTCCCGACTAAAGATGTCTGTTAAGTCTGTTGTTTATTCCCGACTAAAGATGTCTGTTAAGTCTGTTGTTTATTCCCGACTAAGGATGTCTGTTAAGTCTGTTGTTTATTCCCGACTAAGGATGTCTGTTAAGTCTGTTGTTTATTCCCGACTAAAGATGTCTGTTAAGTCTGTTGTTTATTCCCTGACTAAAGATGTCTGTTAAGTCTGTTGTTTATTCCCGACTAAAGATGTCTGTTAAGTCTGTTGTTTATTCCCGACTAAGGATGTCTGTTAAGTCTGTTGTTTATTCCCGACTAAAGATGTCTGTTAAGTCTGTTGTTTATTCCCGACTAAGGATGTCTGTTAAGTCTGTTGTTTATTCCCGACTAAGGATGTCTGTTAAGTCTGTTGTTTATTCCTGACTAAAGATGTCTGTTAAGTCTGTTGTTTATTCCTGACTAAAGATGTCTGTTAAGTCTGTTGTTTATTCCCGACTAAAGATGTCTGTTAAGTCTGTTGTTTATTCCCGACTAAAGATGTCTGTTAAGTCTGTTGTTTATTCCCGACTAAGGATGTCTGTTAAGTCTGTTGTTTATTCCCGACTAAAGATGTCTGTTAAGTCTGTTGTTTATTCTGACTAAAGATGTATGTTAAGTCTGTTGTTTATTCCCGACTAAGATGTCTGTTAAGTCTGTTGTTTATTCCCGACTAAAGATGTCTGTTAAGTCTGTTGTTTATTCCCGACTAAAGATGTCTGTTAAGTCTGTTGTTTATTCCCGACTAAAGATGTCTGTTAAGTCTGTTGTTTATTCCGACTAAAGATGTCTGTTAAGTCTGTTGTTTATTCCCGACTAAAGATGTCTGTTAAGTCTGTTGTTTATTCCGACTAAAGATGTCTGTTAAGTCTGTTGTTTATTCCCGACTAAAGATGTCTGTTAAGTCTGTTGTTTATTCCCGACTAAAGATGTCTGTTAAGTCTGTTGTTTATTCCCGACTAAAGATGTCTGTTAAGTCTGTTGTTTATTCCCGACTAAAGATGTCTGTTAAGTCTGTTGTTTATTCCCGACTAAAGATGTATGTTAAGTCTGTTGTTTATTCCCGACTAAGGATGTCTGTTAAGTCTGTTGTTTATTCCCGACTAAAGATGTCTGTTAAGTCTGTTGTTTATTCCCGACTAAAGATGTCTGTTAAGTCTGTTGTTTATTCCCGACTAAAGATGTCTGTTAAGTCTGTTGTTTATTCCGACTAAAGATGTCTGTTAAGTCTGTTGTTTATTCCCGACTAAAGATGTCTGTTAAGTCTGTTGTTTATTCCCGACTAAAGATGTCTGTTAAGTCTGTTGTTTATTCCCGACTAAGGATGTCTGTTAAGTCTGTTGTTTATTCCTGACTAAAGATGTCTGTTAAGTCTGTTGTTTATTCCCGACTAAAGATGTCTGTTAAGTCTGTTGTTTATTCCCGACTAAAGATGTCTGTTAAGTCTGTTGTTTATTCCCGACTAAAGATGTCTGTTAAGTCTGTTGTTTATTCCCGACTAAAGATGTCTGTTAAGTCTGTTGTTTATTCCCGACTAAAGATGTCTGTTAAGTCTGTTGTTTATTCCCGACTAAAGATGTCTGTTAAGTCTGTTGTTTATTCCCGACTAAAGATGTCTGTTAAGTCTGTTGTTTATTCCCGACTAAAGATGTCTGTTAAGTCTGTTGTTTATTCCCGACTAAAGATGTCTGTTAAGTCTGTTGTTTATTCCCGACTAAAGATGTCTGTTAAGTCTGTTGTTTATTCCCGACTAAAGATGTCTGTTAAGTCTGTTGTTTATTCCCGACTAAAGATGTCTGTTAAGTCTGTTGTTTATTC
This sequence comes from Ridgeia piscesae, assembly GCA_025642075.2. Taxonomy (NCBI): domain Eukaryota; kingdom Metazoa; phylum Annelida; class Polychaeta; order Sabellida; family Siboglinidae; genus Ridgeia; species Ridgeia piscesae. The sequence continues at coordinate 197,097 of JAODUO010000184.1, forward strand.
CCGACTAAAGATGTCTGTTAAGTCTGTTGTTTATTCCCGACTAAAGATGTCTGTTAAGTCTGTTGTTTATTCCCGACTAAAGATGTCTGTTAAGTCTGTTGTTTATTCCCGACTAAAGATGTATGTTAAGTCTGTTGTTTATTCCTGACTAAAGATGTCTGTTAAGTCTGTTGTTTATTCCTGACTAAAGATGTCTGTTAAGTCTGCTGTTTATTCCTGACTAAAGATGTCTGTTAAGTCTGTTGTTTATTCCCGACTAAAGATGTCTGTTAAGTCTGTTGTTTATTCCCGACTAAAGATGTCTGTTAAGTCTGTTGTTTATTCCTGACTAAAGATGTCTGTTAAGTCTGTTGTTTATTCCTGACTAAAGATGTCTGTTAAGTCTGTTGTTTATTCCTGACTAAAAATGTCTGTTAAGCCTGTTGTTTATTTCTGACTAAAGATGTCTGTTAAGTCTGTTGTTTATTCCCGACTAAAGATGTCTGTTAAGTCTGTTGTTTATTCCCGACTAAAGATGTCTGTTAAGTCTGTTGTTTATTCCCGACTAAAGATGTCTGTTAAGTCTGTTGTTTATTCCTGACTAAAGATGTCTGTTAAGTCTGTTGTTTATTCCCGACTAAAGATGTCTGTTAAGTCTGTTGTTTATTCCTGACAAAAAATGTTTGTTAAGTCTGTTGTTTATTCCTGACTAAAGATGTTTGTTAAGTCTGTTGTTTATTCCCGACTAAAGATGTCTGTTAAGTCTGTTGTTTATTCCTGACTAAAGATGTTTGTTAAGTCTGTTGTTTATTCCTGACTAAAGATGTTTGTTAAGTCTGTTGTTTATTCCTGACTAAAGATGTTTGTTAAGTCTGTTGTTTATTCCTGACTAAAGATGTTTGTTAAGTCTGTTGTTTATTCCTGACTAAAGATGTTTGTTAAGTCTGTTGTTTATTCCTGACTAAAGATGTTTGTTAAGTCTGTTGTTTATTCCTGACTAAAGATGTTTGTTAAGTCTGTTGTTTATGTTTATTCCTGACTAAAGATGTTTGTTAAGTCTGTTGTTTATTCCTGACTAAAGATGTTTGTTAAGTCTGTTGTTTATGTTTATTCCTGACTAAAGATGTTTGTTAAGTCTGTTGTTTATTCCTGACTAAAGATGTTTGTTAAGTCTGTTGTTTATGTTTATTCCTGACTAAAGATGTTTGTTAAGTCTGTTGTTTATTCCTGACTAAAGATGTTTGTTGTTAAGTCTGTTGTTTATGTTTATTCCTGACTAAAGATGTTTGTTAAGTCTGTTGTTTATGTTTATTCCTGACTAAAGATGTTTGTTAAGTCTGTTGTTTATTCCTGACTCAGGAGGTCACACTGAGAGGCCAACGGAAAAATACAGTAGAATCTTACTTCAGTCACTTCAGTAATCCTAACACTAATAATTTAGGATTATTCCAATGGATTTTAATGTATGTAAAAATCAACACGCTGTAAAGTGTTATGAACAATTTGTAGCTGGATGAGGCACTATATTAAATAAAATATAATATTATATAATTATACAGCCGCTTCACAAATGATTATGAATCCTAAATATTTTTTATAATTCCGCTACAGGAAACTGGTCCTGCTAATACAGTCACCTTGCTATGCAGGTAGTTCTGACCCAGTTCCTAGGGTGACCTTATTAGTCAGGGTCAACAGGGTCAAACTACATCATTTTTGACACAATTTAATGTGTCACTTGTGAGCAGGACTTAATGCAGGATAAAGTTGTTGCCAGTCACACATGTTTGGACGACACATCACATGTGACATGTGGATGTTAATTCACATACATACAAGCCAGCTGAGACGTGTTTTATCACTTTTATGACTTGAAATAAGTGACACCCATTTACACCCATATTCAAGACATAACTGACAATATCTATGATTTCTGAAGAATTATTTTACCCGACCACAACCCATCCAGTGATATTTCTACCCATACACAGTGGATTTTATCCGTCCAAAAGATGGCTGCACAAAGCTATGCTTCTGAGGATTAATTCAATGTGACATAAGTTTATCTACAGACCCATCCATCAATCTTTTGGGACAGATGACATTTATTTGGGGTGGGGATGAATGTCACCAGACAGGTAGGGTGTACATTTAGGAAATTAAATCATAATATATACTGTCAATTGCGCTTCGAAGATGGATGTCACACGTTTGTAATTTATTTCAGGACATAATACACATCTCAGTTGGCATGTATGCAAGTCAGTGAACATGCACAGGTCTACAACAAAGTATCTGGACTGTCAGAAACATAAAGGCCCGCAATGTGACCATGACATTTGCAAAGCTGCCCAATATCTGGAATTCTGGGATGTGCCATCAACACACACCCAGACACTACACATCTGACACTGATTCCACCCAGGTTGAATGAACATCCATGTAATTACAACCAGACACATTCCATGTTGGATCTAGTGGCTATACTCATTCAGCCAACCTCCCCATCTATAGGGCAACACTGGCCTGTTCAAATGCTTTTACCAAACAGAAACCAAAATGATTTTTTTGTTACTTTACCTGTAATCCCAAACATTAGTCTGTTAAAAAATTCAAACAAACGTAAGTGTGATCAGAATTAATCAAATACCATTGCTTTAAATTGGTATTTAGATTGTGTACACATAAAAGGTTGATCAAAGAGACATAACAGACCATCCATCTGAGATCAATTTATGATTTATAAAACATTTATGTTAAAATGTAAAAAATTCACCCTACCAATGCCATGTCATATCAATTTATTCATAAGTGTGCTTTCTTAAATACAACCAAACAGGTTTTGGCATCATGCCACATGGAATTACCACTGCATCATCGCGTACCAATTAATATAAAAATACATAAATTTATGACCCTACGAAATATGTGCCAACTCGAGTAAATGATTCGTGAATATCGACTGCTGAAATTATGTGCAAACAGCAGTGAGACGCAGTACAGTACGGGTGGAACCCATCAGGAATGTATGATAAAATGCTGTCAGAAACTGCAATGCTGCCTATCATTACAAAGCTAGGCTTTTATTACATGATTATGTATTAATGGCCAATTATGAATTTCGGTACCAGTGACGCAGTATCAGCGACACTAAACAGGAGGCAGAATCTGACATGAAACTGTCAGCTTCACTGAAGTTGCTTCAGTATCATTTGTAGTGTGAGTCAGAGCCAGGGTAGAAACTGACACCAACAGTGAATACAGAGAGTTCAACTGTGCCAGTGTTACATATAACACGGGGCACATGTGATGTATTTAGAATGGCATTTCAGTGGGCCAATAAGATCTTACCTCAAGATCAGTCAGTAGTTACCCAAAACTGAGCATTGAGACCGTCTCAAGATTTGTTTTATGATGTTGCAGTTTTTCTATTGATGTAGTTTTTTTCATATGTTTTTATCCGGTTTGCATAGTCAAGGCTGGTTAACTTGTAAAATTATAATTATACAGGTCTGGGTGATCTCTCCAATGTCTTCAGAGGCATGACTTCAGTTCGTTTACTGTCCTGACCTGACTGTGGCGTCTAACATTGGCACAGTTGCTCTCTCTGGGTTTGGAGTGTTTCACTATGCCCTCTTGTGGTACCACTAGCTTTATGGAACATCAGCTTTGACAGGCACTGTGAACATCTGCAGTCCTGGTTGACTGAGTCTATTCCTTTGATAATTTTGAAAGTCTGGATTATGGCTGTTCTCTGTCTTCTGTAGTTCCAGGTAGGAATTATTAGTTACTTATAGATAACTCTTGTTAGGTGTGCACACTGAAAAGAGATGTGTTCAACTTGTCTACATACATATATGTTTAACTTTAAATGTCTAAACTGTATGTTTAACTTAATATTGTATAATATAATACTAACTCAATGTAACATTGTTTATTATAATTACAACCCATATTATAATTACTGGGGGGAAATTAGACATGACGATGTTTTGATTAGTAAAAACTGAAATAGTTTTACACAAACCACCTCCAAAAAAACAATGTGTGGTATGTTAATTAAACTACTAGTAATTATTTAACCTTATTTAGATACATACTTCTTACAACATTTCATTGAAATCAAACATGCTATGTTACTATTGCCGGTGTTAGTATGAAAACAAGTTGATGACTTGATTTATTTTACAAAAAAGCCCGAACGATGACAAAACTCCCAGGGTTGTCAAAAGATAAATGCGTTTTTACAGAATTACTGCTAACAAAGGGCAGTGACTCATGCGTCACCTTCCTTCTCAGTGCTGTAGCCTGGCAATTACACTGCTGCCTGGGTGTGGTCGCATACTACGTATAAGACTAGTTTGTGTATGTCGTGTTAGACTAGTGTTTTCATATGACATATTTTATCAATTCATATCCATTTAACAAATATTTAAATGATCAAGTGGCATGTCAGGCATGTGACTGGTGTGAGGGGTGGCAAGTCACTTCCAAGTAACATTTGCTTGCAGTGCAATGCATGTGAACGTGATGCCGAATTGCCAATTTATGGGAATGACAATTCTTTTGACATTTTAATTTTTAGGTTGCTTCGTGCTGAGCACAACATTTTGCATGTTGTGGCGATCTTTCCTGATCCTATTTAATAATCGTTGTCCACTAAACTACTTATATCTAAATTTGCAGTCACCTTTCAGTTGCAGCTTGGTGATTATGTCAACCATAAACCAAAATAAAAATCAACACTATGGACGGAAGCGGGCGAGTAGTCAGACATGCAAAGAAAGAGTGCATCTGATTGGCGAGTGGCCAGACATGCACCGAGACAGTGCATCTGATTGGCTCACGTGTTTGATTGGCAACACCATGCTATCACGTTTGTTACTAGTTCATGTGCCATCTAGTGAATTATGTTACCACCATCCTGTTTTCACAAAATATAATTATATAATTCTTTCATTGATGTTTTGTCACCATTATGCTTGATGTTCACGAAACTGTTTTAATAACATTCAGTAAAATTCAAGAACATTCCAGGGTACTCAAATGGAAAATTAAAATTCAAGAACATTTCGGCGACCTTTGGTGACCTGGCTACGGCAATCTCCGGCTACGGCCCACATTACATGCCGGCAACTTTCTGAAAGTCCATTTCAAAACAGCTCCAAAAGTCAGTCTAAATGCCTGAATTAGTATAATAACTCTCTCTATGGCTACTGTTTGGCATTTTGTCGATATGTTGATGCAGATACTTAAAATAAGTTGACTTATATCACTGAAGCGATACATGCCAAAACAGTCCACTGGAAACCCGCAATAACATTGACTGATCACAATGTAACATATATTGGATAGACCAATTTGCATTTTTCCACTGGTACTATGCTTTCCCGAATGGGAATAGGAATTTCTGACGCAGAACAGAGTAAAATTGGCCTTATTTGGTCATCTACTATAACGACATCGAGCTTTTCAATGGTACATGTGCACAAATTGTAAGCTGTGCCCTGATTCGCAGTTCCTAGCTAATCAAAATGCAGCTTACTTTTAAAAGGACAACGGTCACGAATGCAATCTATGACACATCAGGGATTGACACAAAGTTTAACTTGTTATTCATTTTTGGCCAGTTTTGACCCCATATAAAAAAATCAGACTTGGACAAATCACAGAAACAGTCAAATCGGGTTTACAAACCGCGGAATTCCAGTTCCATGGAAGAATCTCATGCCTGTATTGTGTGACTATAAACTTTCAAGTTCTTCCATCTGGAAGGATGTACCATTGCATGAAATGCTAAAGGGTTCGGCACAGCAGGAGTTTTGTGCCTGCGACAGTCAGAATATTGAACCAGTAATATTGATGTCCATCGGTTTGTTTTTTGTTGCATTTTGCATTTGATTTCTCGACTTTTACAATCTTTAACAATCTTTAATTTTTTTTAAATACACATCTAATATGACGATATCATGAGTTTTATGAGGAATATCCTCCTTAGGACAATAAAGTCAACTGAAATTAATTGACTTCAATTGAACTGAATACAATGCCAGGAAAACTATCTACTGACCAGTCAGTTTGGTGAAATAACCAATGAAAAAAACAATATACTAACATTAAAGCATTTAAGGTTATTCATTCTAAATCATGTGACATTAATTATTTTTAAATATGTACATTTTAAAGGAATGTATTCACAATAAATTGTGCATATTACCTTAAAGTATTCACACATCACAAATCTGAACACAGAAATGGACATCAGTGGCTAAATCAATTAATTAATTAACACCATTTGAAATGTATCCCACAGTTACTAGTTAGTCTAATAGTTGCAAAATGAAGCACAGTGAATATTGCCATTTGACCATCAGTCAAAGAAAAGTAATGCACATATTCTCTATTTCTGTTTGCACATCTGCCCAGCATACAGACCCCCAGTCTGAATCAAATACCAGGAAAGAAACACATGGTATACTTCATGAAAAATATGGCTATCAACGTTGGGGTGTGACTTGGAGATCATACCAATCCCGCCTAAATTTTGGACGTAAAAAAGTACTGAGGATGACACTGACAGTCCACCCTTAGTGCCTGCACACAAAGGTCCAGTTGGTTTTGGCGATATGTTTTTGGGAAGGGCTGCTTTTAGTTGAATAAGACTTTATTAAGGTCATGTACTAGATATTAAATCATATAATTACTCATGAACGACGTAATGTCTAATCATGACGATAACAGTGAACTCGGTATGGGACTGGGTAGTTATCTACTTTGCCATACGTAGCGTGGGTGAGTGGTACCGTTACTACAGTACTAGTGAGTGTGTTACCTACGCCATGGCATGGCTGTTTTGTTATTGGCTTCTACCAGTCCAAGCCCAAGCCAAGGCCCAAGCATGTAGCAAGGGTCCGAGCCCAGTGTATGTTGACTTGCGTTAAAACATAAACAATGATTCGTGTAGTTTGTTCACACAAAGTGAATACACTTCATACAATGCCCATCGTTTCGATATATAGACGCTAAACAGCGCCGATATCTGGACAAGCGCGTGGAGATGTAGTCACCGACATCGTAGGCGTAGAGCCACGGCAGTGCCAGGCTGTGCCCTGTCGCTGAACCTGTGAAATGAGGGCATCTCCATCCCATAACTGTTCGCAGTATTACAACCACCCGAATCTGCTACTTCCACTAGCTGATGATAAACACAATAAACTTACCGTTGTGTGGTATACGCCTCATAAATATGCGATTTACACTACATTTTAACCGATCCACAATTCTGACAGCTCAAATCCATTCAGTGCCATCTTGAATAAGTAATAAACATTGGCTTTCTGCATCTCGCTGAAACTCGAGATTCTCGCGATAGCTCAGCTTCTCGGAAAATATCCGACTGTGCGCGTGGGCGCCACCGATAGAGAAAGTATAAGTAAAAGCTTTGTTCCGTTATGTTAACCATGTCACATGGTAAGTCGCGATTTTTCAATGGGCCATAATTACCCAACACTCTTACATACATACATGGTATACATACATACAATAACGTTTTAGATAAATATAATATACTAATAAATTCATTATAGTAATAAGTAAATAAAGTAAATAAGAAATGTGTAATTATAAGTAGTTATATATATATATATATATATATATATATATATATATATATATATATATATATATTATATATATATATATATATGTGTGTGTGTGTGTGTGTGTGTGTATGGTATTTAAAATAATTATAATAAATGACTTTTTGTATTGTTTAAAAAAATATTAATATTAATAAATTATATTTATATAAAACTATGACGATAACATATTATAGTATTTAAAATGGATATAAACAATGTACCATTTCATTTATTAACAAGCATTCAGTGTGACACTTTCGTACTCTATTGAAAATAAAATATAAAGTATAACATAATTAAAAGTACAATAAGCCTGTAGTTCAAATCTATAATAACAATGGCATAACATTCGGTATATTTGCACCTTATGCAACCCCTAACAGGCACGCCAGGACGACTGTCCACATTCGACCGGCAGCCTGCTCAAACTCATACACTTCAATACAATAATAATAGTAACAACAAATTTGATAAAGATATCTATGATTGTCTGAAATACGATCCCCACTGTTACTACCAATATGTATGTATGTATGTATGTATGTATGTGTATATATATATATATATATATATATATATATATATATATATATATATATATATATATCACCACACATACAACCTTAAAAAAATCTACATGCCAAATGCAAACAATCACTCAGATATATCTATCGCGAAATGTATGCAATCGTACACATCTTTCATAAGAAACTTTAAAAGGTGTTGGTTTCTACACGGTTTGCATTTTTTGTATACATACCGGGATAGTGTCCCAAAGTTTCGCGTTCCTGCAAGCAACTGCGCGCTGGCCTAAAGACAGGTTGTATGTTTTAACATGAATATTTATGCAGCTGCAAGAGTGACGATTGTGTACACTGTTGTTTAACACGAACAGCTAGATCAGTTACAGGTAGCCAGGGGCGTGCCCATGCATGAACACCTGCCAGTCACTGTCGTCCTCTCTAAATCTTTTTGCGACTTTTGCTCAAAGTTGCCGATATATATATATATATATATATATATATATATATATATATATATATATATATATATATATATATATATATATATATATCCTGTCCAGGTCCACTTCCGTCTTCTGACTTGTTCAATCACGTCTGTGACCTTGGTCTTTTCTCTAACCCAGATGTTTGTTTTTCTGTCCCGGTATGTGATGTTTAACATATTCCTTTCCATCTTTGTTTGTGCGGCTGCTAGCTTGTTCTTTGCATGGGTGGTGAGTGCCCATGTTTCCGCGCCGTATGTATTGCTGGAAGTACGCATGAGTTGTAGATGTGTCTCTTCAAGCATATTCCAATGTTACATTTGAAGATGTCGCGGTGCTTGGCGAATGCCGGCCGTGATTGTTCTTTGAATCTCCTTGTCTTGGTGTTTTTCTCTGATGCTTTATCCCTGTCCCAGGTATATGTAGCTTTCAACGTTCTCGATCTGAGTGTTGTTGGCATATATTGGTGTGTCGGTTTCCATCATCACCTTTATCTTCGACTTGTTCATCTTCAGACCATACTTCTCACTATCATCAGGTAATTCCTGCAGCATTTGTTGTGGCTTCTGAGGTGTATTAGAGCATATGAGTATGTCGTCGGCGAAGCGACGATGACTAAGATATTCGCTGTCTATCTTCATGCCTCTGGTTTCCCAAATCAGTCGTCGGAATATGCTTTCGAGTGCTGCCGTGAACAGCTTGGGCGATATGGTATCTCCCTGTCGTGCACCTCTCCTGATGTTGATCTTGTTGCTTTCTTTGTGTAGGTGGACTGTCATCGAGCTGTTGGTGTAGATTTCCTTCAGGAGTTCGATGTACACATCTTCTATCCCCTGTTCTTGAAGCGAGGTCAGTGCTGTTTGAGTTTGCACTGAGTCGAAGGCTTTCTCGTAGTCGACGAATGCGATGCAGAGTGGGATATTGTATTCTCTGCACTTCTCATACAGTTCGTTTACGACATGGATGTGGTCTGTCGTTGAGTATCCGCTTTTGAATCCAGCTTGCTCTCGTGGCTGGTTTTCGTCGAGTGTCTTCTCTTTTCGATAGTACCTTCGTGAGTACTTTATAGATGTTTGATAGTAGACATATCTGTAATTCTTGAGGTCTTTCTTATTTCGCTTTTTGAAGATTATCATCATCTTAGCGTTCTTCCTCGCTGTGGGTATTCGTTTTTTCTGATAAGCATTTAGTGTACAGCTTAGCAAGTGTCTTCGAGATGGTATCTTCTCCTGCTTTCAATGTCTCGATGTTTATATGGTCGTTGCCTGTTGCTTTCCCATTCTTCATATCTCGTAGTGCTGCTTAATTCCACCTCCCATGATGTTATTTCTGATATCTCTTTTAGATCTGTGTGGATTATGGTATTCTGTTCACTGTCGTATAGCTCGGTGTAGAGTTCCTCTATTCGTTCCATATCTTATCTTGATCACAGATTTCTCTACCCTGCTTGTTCAAGAGTGTGACCAGTCTGTCTTGGCCTAGCATCTGCGTTCTTCGGACTTTCTTCAGGCTCTTTGATGCCATGATCGTTATTATCTGATGGTTGTATTTCCTGATGTCCTCTATTGCTTTCTTTTTGGTGGTCTTGCATATTTCTGCGTACTCTATTCGTTGTTCACTGTCGCCGTTTCCCGCCATTTCTCGTCGTTTGGTCATCAGGGCTCGTGTTGGAGATGATATCCTCGATTTATGTGGCTTTCTACTCTTGACGTGCTTTGTTGGATCATGTCTGTGATTGTTTCGCTCACGGTGTCGATGTCGTGTACTTCTTGTAGTGTATCGAATCGGTTTCTCAATTCAAGTTGGAATTCGGTCTTCTTTGATCCTATTCGTGTGGCATCTACTCTTGGTGGCCTCTTGGTCATCATTTTTTACTTTCCACCTCTACGTCCAGTTTAATGTTGCTCATAGCTAGTCTGTGGTCACTTCCAATGTTGACTTAGTTGATGACTGTTACGTCTGTGACGGTGTCTTGCCTGTTTGTTAGGATGTAGTCAATTTCGGTCTTCGTTACACTGTTTTGGCTTTTCCACATCCATCTCCTCCCTGCGTTCTTCTGGAACATTGTATTCATGATTTTGTACTTTCTTGGTGTTGCCCATTCTACCTAGGTGAGGCCTCTTTTGTTTCTCAATACGAGGCAGAATTTGCCCGTTGCCGTTTCCATAGGGTTTGTTCTTTTCCATATTTGAGCATTGAAGTCTCCCATCACTATCGTGTAGTGGTTTGGCTTCCCTGAAGTATCATCGAAGTCGTTGTAGAAGTTATTGACGTCTTAGTTGTTGGTGCATATACTTGCACTAGCTTTAGTTTGTAGCGCTTTATTATGCACACAACAAGTTCTGCGAATCTGAGGCTGATGCTGTATGATGTTTACCGTCACTATGTGGTCATTCAATTTCCTGTTTACGAGAAAGCCTACTCATGCTTAGCCGTTGTTTGCCTTAGAATGGTATTGTAGGTGGCCGCTTTGTAAGCTAGTGAAACATTCCTCTGGTCTTCTCAATTCGGAGATCCCTATTACATAGAATGGGTTTACTATCCTTGTATATAATTGTATTTTACTGTTTAATTCAATTTACGACTATTTGTTGTTTAGCTTTTAAATTATTTTAATTGAATATAGTAATGTTTTAATTTCTCTGTATATTTATTATTATTATTATTATTGTTGTTGTTGTACTGTAAAGCACCATGGAGCACCGTGTGATTATGGCGCTATATAAATATTGTATTTTATTATTATTATTATTTTATTACATCCCATACCAACCTCAGGAATATTAGTTATGAAATGTGCGTGTAAAAGAATGTGGTTTAACAACACTAGAAACCAGAAGATTGAGAGGAGATCAGATTGAGGTGTTTAAAATATTGAATGGGTATGAAAATATTGACAGAAATATTTTTTTCACGGTCAAGGAAGAGAGAAGAACTAGAGGACATGGAGTTACATTAGCAAAGAAGCACTAGATATTAGAACATTTTCATTTTCACAAAGAACAGTAAACGAATGGAATAGATTATCAGCTGATTGTGTAAATATATATATACATATACCTAAGACGGGCGGGGTATACTTATATAGATAGGTTGGACTCTCGATAAGCCAAATGGCTTCCTAGTCCACCTGCCATCTAGAGTTGAATCTCTAGGTGGCGATCTTGTTAAATCTTGTTAAATCTTGTTAAATCTTGTTAAATCTTGTTAAATCTTGTTAAATCTTGTTAAATCTTGTTAAATCTTGTTAAATATTGTTAAATCTTGTTAAATCTTGTTAAATCTTGTTAAATGTTGTTAACCTAGTTTCCTTACGTTCTTCTTAGAGTTCTTGTATCTGTTCATCTCTTGGTAGAGTTCAGACGTTGTAGGTCGCTATCTTTAGTCTACTTACCCTTTTTCGGCGGCTCTTTTTGACCCAGAGATTCTTATAGCACCCCTGCACGTAGTCCTAGTTGACCAGAGTCGCCTCCTTGGTCATGGACTATGTCGCTGGGGACGGGGGGCATGACTTTGTAGTGCTTTGCATGCTGGTGTTGTTGGCCTACCCTTCCACGCTGTCCGGTGCGGGTTGGAAGAGGCAGGCGATATAGGGTGAATGAAATTGCCCAAGTTTCGACACGGTGGCTGTATCAGTACCGAACCACTGACTAGCCGGCACCTGGATTCGAACCCTAGTCCCTCTAGTTGGGATCGAATCCGGCACTCTAACCACTCGGCCACCGCGCCCTAATATATATATATATATATATATATATATATATATATATATATATATATATATATATATATATATATATATATATATTACTGTTGGATCGGATGGCCCCCTGCATTGCAAAATCCTGGCTATGCCACTGTTTGCAGACACATGTACTGTCTGTGTTGTCTAATTCTGAACACGCACATACATTATAATGTTTATAGTTATAGTTGATGTACGTACGTGACAGTCAAAGAACTTGCCAGACATAAGATTAAGACTAGAAATGGCAGGAATTTGAATGTTCTTTGTCATCTGGAGGAACCGGGAAAGAAGCATTCTGACCATCCAAACTTCAGTGTGCGAGTGTCAATATACTTAATTCAACATGCCTGAGAGGGATGGCAGCTACATTTTACCATCATGGCACTTCAACCTAGTACTAGCTGATCAACCAACTGAATTAATTGATTGATTGATTATAACCATATGCAAATTATAGCATCGGCATTACAACGGACTATCAAACCAATGTGCGTTCTGCATCTCGTGGTCACAACACGCATGTCACCTTAGTCAAGGTCATCTCGGTTAAATGTAGAAAACCACTTTAAATTCACTCGCTCTGATATATTCCACCCCGAACAAAACGTGACAGATGCCGATTACCTGAAGCATTTGATCAGGATGTTTACAATAATTGAAAGAAACTGCTGGATGAGACTATTGAAACACTGAAAGATAAACGGGGTGCAATGGGCTAAGTTTGTCTGAAGGAAATTATGGTCTGCGGGTTTTCCGATTTGTCTGTATATAGGATTAAGTAATCAGCGAAGGGTCTGATGTTTGAATTTATGGAGTCAGCGATGGCATTGGTGTGGAACGAAAAGTACTCAGCCTTGAGGTGCTCCAGAGATGACACTTGCCGGAGCCAAGGTGTTTTAATTTAGTATGGAAAGTATCAAATAAACATCGCGCTTCCACTTTCGCCATTTCCGCTTGAAAATGTGTTGTACGTAATTAATAACGTATAATGTGTACATGTGATAATGTTTAATGTATTATATATTATGTTAAATTGGAAATAGCCTACACATATGATTGATTGCTGTTGATTTGTTGATTGGTTGGCTGGTTGGCTGGCTGGTTGGTTGGCCGGTCGGTTTTTTGTTTTGTTTGTTTGTTTTTATTCATTGTGGACGCCTAGTCGTGGACTGCCTCCACAAACTGTGTTGATGCTTATGGTCAGGCTAACTTATTTACAAGCATCAGCAAATATGTTGGTAAAAACTGGTCTCAGCCTTTGGCTAAAGGTTTAGCTTATCCGTCTAATATAATTATAATACAAATTTATAGCTCTGCTAAAAGCTGCTAAGACGCAGAAAAAGAGTAGCGCCACGTTGTGGACTAGGAGGGTGGCAAAAAGTCAAGTAGTTTTACACAATCCGTTAGAGGGCACAATGCGCAGTTGCGCAATAAGTTCACATTTGTAACAGGCTACTTTATTGGGTAATTCAACCTTCCATTAGCCAATCATGTTGTGTTTTACTTGAATTCCCATTCGGATCACTTCCGATCTGCCGTTTCCGGCTAACAGAATAAAATGGCTGCGTGTGGAGATGCTTGATTTTGCGAAGTAATCATTAGGTCATAAAACACGTTTTTTATGAAGCAATTCCCACCGTAGCCAAGCCAGTCTTTTTATCAGTACTGTATCTTACTACAGTGCAGTTATATTGACAGGAAGTTCGGGGGATTCCAGATAGATTTCATTGTTCGCAGTGGTGTTTCACTGAATCGGACAGTTCGCCTGCTCAACCTCAGACTCGGTCCTAATTCTAAACGTGTCCCGTTCAGTCGAACATCTGAACGCATGCTCGCGCTCCTGTGTGAAACAGATCTTGTTAGCGTTAACGCATTTCGCAGCAGGGACCTGTTGTGGGAACGCCAGAAAACGCTATGACGCACTACATCATCATGGACCATTCGCACGGGGTTCAACAGTTTGACATGGCCCCTGCTAGAACAGTGACGGATGCGGGAGTACCCGTCGTTCCTCAAGTGCAGCACGTCACTCATGTGGTCTCAACAGAAAATGCACAAAATTCCTGTGGCCAAGATGACACACAGTTACAGGTCACTGGCATGGACAGTGGCAATGAGAATACTCATTTGACAGACAATGTGGCGGCAGATGATGGCCCAACTCTAGATATCGTTATTAACAATGTAGTGTGTTGTTTCACAACTAGATGTCATCTCAATCTGAAAAGGATTGCACAAGAAGGAGTTAATGTAATTTATCGTCGGGATTGTGGAGTAAGTGTGCTTCATCCCTGCTTCCAGAATTTTTTCATCTGTTCATAGTCATTATGGCAGAAGTAAACATTAATCTACTTATAATTTATTTCAAATTTGGTTGCATAGTCCCAGTTAAAAATCTAATTAATGTAGTGTATTAAAAAATCACAACTTATTGATACATAACAAAAATAATAGTATTAACTGCAGACTGATATATTTCATAGCATTGGGACATTATGGCTATCAATTAAAGGCACTCATTAAAATTACAACTCCTTTAATTAATAATGCCATGGGGCTATGCTAAATCAGTTACTGTTAAATCATTACTGTTGTGACACTTCTCAAATTGCGTTTAATATATAAATGTAAACCTTATTCGAAACGTTCAATTATTGTTACGTTGTTTATACAACTATTGCTGGGTTGACAGCGGCCAGTTTTTAAGTATTCATCCTATTGTATTATCCTCATGTTAATTTATAGGCTTAATTGGCTCCGTTGTCAGCCGGTAAACGTGTACTATATCATTCATTGTCACAATCACTGATTATGTTTATTTGTATGATGTATCTTATATTGATAGGATTACCCATATTGATGTTACTGTTTATATGTTTGTGGTTTTCAGATGGTGTCAATGAAGCTTAGAAGACCATCAACAACAGCCAGCATTTGGTCCTCAGGGAAGATAACCTGTACTGGTGCCACCAGGTAGAGTCAACCAGGCTATGTTCATTCAAGTGACAAACGATAATAATGTCATATACAGCAACAGATTCTGTGTAAACAACTTTTAAACAACCAGTAAATTTAATAGTCTGAAACATGGTGTCACATCACTGGCATCTCGTAGAGAATTCATGGTAGTAATTGAATGCATGGTTAACATAGCTTTATGTAGAGACCCGTCCGCCCGTCATTTGGACGGGTAAAAACAAATATGGATGGGTAGAAATATGGTGGACGGGTTGTGGACGGGTAAAAAAATGAAGGAGCAAAAAAGGTCTTCCAAAACCATAGATATTGTTAGTTATGCCTTGAAAGTGAGTGAAAATGGTGTCACGTGTGTTTGTAGTCCATTTCAGGTCATCAGACACATCTAAAAGTTAACATCCATGTGTCCACCAAAACATGTGTGACTGGCAATAATTTTATCCTGCATAAAGCCCTGATGGTTAAGAAATAAGAATTCATTAGGTATAGATTTTGTTGTTGGAATACCTGGAATACATGTACCGGTCACTTGAGTGGTTGGTGACCAAAAGCAGCATTTATCATTATGACTGTTTTATAAGTACTTACTAAAATATGACTTGATATTTTCATTGGACATATCTTATATGCTAACATCGGTCATTCAGTTTTGTAAAAGTAATGTTTGATATTTCTATTAAAAATTAATTAAATAAATATTATTCAGACTGGATGTTGTTCATGCTCACATTGGTTTTATTATTTAAAGTTGATGTATAATTGTGGGGTTATGGATTGTTATGCTTGGATGTGTTATGCAATGGTCTCTTTTTGGCAGTGAGGACCAAGCGCGGGTCGCAGCACGCAAGATTGCACGTTCTCTCGAGCATCTTGGCTTCAGGGTGAAATTCAAAAACTTCCATGTTGTCAACGTGTTGGGCACGTGCAGTATGCCATTTGGGATTCACATCACCAAGTTCTCTTCAGATCACAAGGAACATGCAAGGTATGTTGTGAGTTCGGCTGTACAGTGAGGATGGAACAAAATACTAACACTACATCAAACAAATGATGTATCAGTGCAGTTGATAAGAGTCATTAGACAATAGTGTAAGTATTAAATAATGGTAAATGGTTAGCAGCATTCTGGCTGCCTACATATGCAGGAATAACAGCATGAGAAATGTTCTGGTTTTGTTGCTTTCAGTGTGTTGCAATCAGCTGATCGTACAGACACTTTCAGACTTGTTACAACAATTATTTGATTGCTAAAGCAGATACTTGCATGCATAATGAACTTATTTCAACAATCGCAAGTTCCCCAGTATACAATCAACTTAAAATTACGTTTTTTTAACGGGTATACTCAAAAGTCCAGAAGACAGTAACATGTTTCTTTAAGGTTCCTGCCAACATCCTTCCATCCCAACCATGTGAAGCAGTGGCTGGGTAGGCTGTAACTGTTTAGACCCAAACATCACACAGTCATCATGATCCACATTTGTGTGAAACCTGAATAATTGTGTGCTATGGGTATTTTATGGTTTAATATATTTTTATTAGGCATCTTTTGAATAAAACAAATTGGAAGGTAGTTGAGCTCAGTTGAGAATCAAAATGCATTTAACTAAAATGTTTTTCTATTTATAGGTTGCAATTGTGGACCTCCAATGCCCTCAGTTGTGTGTTTTATGACAGTCTGTGACAGTCACACTGTGACAATATTTGGCATTTTTATTCGCACAAAAATATTACAAGGTGTAAACGGTTGGTTTCTTGCCTGTGTTTCAGCTACGAACCAGAGCTGCATCCCGGTGTCACGTACCGAATCAAGAACCCAAAGGCAACGTTAAAAATATTTTCTACAGGCAGCATCACTGTCACAGGTGTGTACTAGTCTCTCCTAATTTCATTTCTTACGCCTTTTGAGGATTCTTCTTATGAGCTTTGTAAATAAGAAAAACCAATAATCTAAAAAGATTGGTTGTGTAGGTGAAGGGCCCAAATCAGGTCCGGCTGCAAAGATGTAAGGGTTTCCTTGCATTTGGATTTTTATAGGGGTGATATTGTTTATTATTATATGAAACATTTATAAAACGCCATGTATCTGGGTCAAAAACCTGCTCAAATGTGCTACAAATATAAAATATATAAATATAAGCTAAATAAGTAAGTTAAAGAATAGGTTAAAATAAGTTAAATAAATAAATCCAACATAATAAATAAGTTAAATACAATGTTAAAATGATTTTACAAAATAAGACATGGTTAGCGATTTTAAGAAGACAAGCAAACTTTAAAGCATTGTGAATTTATTTAAAAAGTATAATAAAATTCAACTTAATTTAAATGTGACTTCAGTTATAAATGAATTGTGCTGTTGTTGTAATGGTAAATTCTTTCTGGGTTGGGCATGTTTGCGACACTGCCAGTCAGGTGACTGGACACATGTTTTGTTCTGAAAGAGCTGAATGTGCAGACACTGTTCCCATTAGGACTCATGTCTCACTGTTTACTTCTTTATCAATACCATTTCTAATTGACTCACTTCGCTGTCCTTTCAGCACCGTGCGTCGCAAACATACAGTCCGCCATCGAACACATATACACCCTCGTTTCGCAATACAAGATGCCGAAGGCGCCACCAAAGTCGCAGCCTCAGCCGGCACCGAGTCCGATCATAAGTGGCACAGTCAGTCGGAATCGCTTCCTGCCAATGAACCGACAGCACGTTGCAAGACATGACTACAGCGACGATGACGACGATTCCAGTAGCTTCGGATCGAGTATGGACGAATTCGACGAAGATGTTAGTCAGAACTAGGTGGCGACACCACACACACACAACGAATTGATTCTGTACAGCGACGCACGTGTACACTACGAGATGTGGCGCGTGGGTTGACCAGTACTGTGTTTGGAGTCGATACAACTAGTGTACAGATGGCGTTTGTGCGTGTAATTTTTCTCTGTTTTTTGTGATTTATTGCCAACACTTTCTTATGAATGCCTGTGATGTCTCTGGGATTTTAGGAGAACTGCAGTAATGAATACCTCATAGTCAGTTGGTTGTCTTGCTGACAGCTGTGGGGAGGGGAGGGGAGGGTGGGGTGCTTGTGCCATGTGGAGTAGGGAGAACATCACTGTGTCGGGTGAAACTTTGGAACTGCTGGTGCACGGTATCCTCGTATCAGTCGACGTGAACTGTGTCAGTCATGGCCAATTAACTGACACTTGAACTGTCGGTTAAGGATGGCACCACATCAGTTGACGCTGTTAAACTGTGTCAGTTGGGGACGTCACTACATCACCACAACAGTCGACACAAAAAACTGTTTACGTTTGATGTTAGTCGACATTTATTGCAGCATAATGCAGGACAACCTTTGTAGACTATCAGTCTTGCACAACTTCAACTTCAGATACTAGTCTATCTTGATGTGTGTGTATATCGTTTTGGAAATGTTGTCGACGTTTGAGATAAAGATTGTTTGTATGACAATGTCACATATTAGGTGATCGTGATGACACAGTATTTACATTGTATTATGCGAGATAAGTGGCTATGAGGGTCATCCCTTCCATCGTGAACACATGTGACATCCTTGTAAACAATCTGCACACAACCTGTATTATAGTGCCGTCAAGGCAGAACTGCAAAGATGCCATCAAGTCACAAATGTTATACATTTCTGGAGTTATTTGACCTTGGAACGTCAAACTGAAATACTGCCTTCGGAATAAGGCCATTAATAATGTAATCTTTTATATTTTCATACTGTTGACCAGTGTTTACAAAACACCACAAATCTGTGTCACATTCATGTGTCATCATTTTGATGACAGACCGACCGTTCATATCGCATTGATGAAGTCATTGCATCAGGATCAACTCTCGCGAACATTGCTCACTGTGATTTAGGAGCTAGAGATGGGGGACTTCTGACCAACGTTCACATTTTTGTAAATGCTCACATTCTGCCTCTGTTTGTTCTATTCATTATTCCATCGTCATTATTTTGCACGTTTTCTAGCTCTTGTATATTCCAGTCTATTGCCTGTCCTGTTCATTTATTACCTTGTGCTAACCAATTGTCAACAGCTTCTTCATTATTTATCACTTCACAGATTAGATTGTCCCATTATTATTTTGCAGTCTTCTACCCATTTGTTGTAACCTTCCACGACTGTTCTCTGTGACAACTGTGGCAAGGTTCCTCTTCTGTTTTGTCTCCTCTCGTTCACTTTCACAACTAACTTTTGGACCATTAAACTGGAGGTCAGTTGTCACTCCGTTCCTGGTCGACACTTGGATACTCATGGTTCAGCCGACTTACTCTTGCAAGTGGAGTTAAAAGGTTGCGTAGTCACTGCTTTTGTATTGCATTGCATGTGGAGTGAATAAAGTGTGAAACAGGTACACGTGCACGTCGTCTTTGTAGTTTTCTCGCAGGTAGTTAGGTTTTAATGATAGCTAACTACTGCATGTAAATCATTGGGAACTTGAAGTTTGTCAGTCTCAAAATCGACAAGCCACATACAAGTTATCAACAGATGTAAGACCACAATAAGGTGCTCATCCGCCATTCACCGACCAAAGAGTACCCTATAAAATCAGTATTATGCAGGTTGTCTGAATTTCTGTAAGCACATGTAGCGTGGCATTAGAGCTGTCAAATTATGACAGCTGTCAGTCGGTGCATTTCTGCATATTAATACAGTTGTCATTTTGCTTGGTGATGTAATCAGGGGCAATCCATGGGTGGTTCAAGCAGAAATGGAGGGGTGTAAGGTTTGAGAAGTTTGTGGGAGCCTGAGGTATGAGAAGTTCACGAATTTTTCACAGAATTTCTGTCTATGGAGGGTAAATATGCTGTGAAATTGTTAGTAACAGAGCTCCCCAAGATTAGTAGGAAATGAAGGAAACGTTATAATGGTCGCTTATGGAAAATGCAAATGTGGTCCAACAGGTGGATGGATGCACCCAGAGCTATGGAGGATAACCAAGGTTGTAAAGATACATTTTAAGATCATGTGGACTTGTGTAATAGTTTCTACTAACCTAACACTAAGGAGCATGTTCCAAAGAGGTAGAGCAGCTAAAGAAAAGGATAAACAAAATTGCCAACCGAGCAACAAGACTTAGTTCTACATAGCGTGACCACAGAGACTTGTCTGTTTTCTGGCTTTTAGTTTTACTAAATTATTTACCTACATCTATACAATCTTCTCAGTGCAATCCATCTAAGATGCCACCACCAACGACTATACTTAAGTGATCAATGGAGGCATCCGAGTATGTTGTGGATTTTCAGGTTGTACCCGAAACAAATACCAGGGTCATTCATAATTGTCAACAGAGTACAGGTACAAGTAAACATTTTGATTGTTGTGCTAATAGCAAATAGGTATAATATCCAGTAATATTGTATACATTTGAGTTCTTGATGTTTTAATGCTAACTTTCCATAACACCTGCAGTTGTGTGATCACAATACAGCCGTCAAAATGTTTTGCATGAAGAAATATTTATAATGTTCAAATGGGAAGAAACAACTGAAAAATTTAAGCATATTCCTGTATACATAGACTGACATTTGTAGACGCTACTATCATTAAAATTATATCAAACAAGTCCTGGCCAATTGTAGGCCTAACTGCCAAAATATCAAGTATATGGTCAATGTCTTGAGTAATTTAAAATACAATCTAATAAATTATAACTCAACAAATATACTTCACCTGCTTGCTAGGCATAACAAGAGTGGCTAAAAAACAGGTTTATCAGTGTATGCAGAGTAATGAATGCAGTCAAATGCAGTCTCTGCTATCATCACATTTTTTTAATCAATTCACCTTACACAATCGCAATAAAACAATGTTGAAAATGGCATATTCACGACACGAATGACTGCCGATAAAACGTGACCACTCCAAGACAGATACCCCCACCTGAAAATACATCACAGCACACGAACGTTTACATGAAATCAATCGTATTGGCTTGTTTGTGCACAGTTCATTGGTGCCGACTGATCACGAAAACAGAAAAGACAATCATTAATTTCTTCCACTACATTGTCGGCACTCAACAGCCGCCTTTACTCAATAACAAGAATTCCATGAAACATGACAGGCAACAAATTAATGCTTATATCAACCAAACATATTAATGCTTACATCAACCGAACCTGGTCCCACGTAATTTTCCTGATGCAATTATGCCCGACGACTGTACACTTATCAATGGCCGACGATCACTCAAAAATATTCACTACTGCATGTGTGACGCAGCAGTAAATATTATATAAGAACGTCTTTAACACCCAAAAGCATGCTACATCACAGACAAAACGGACACAATACGTACACACTAATATCTCGCCTAGATAGCAGTGACATTTTGACACAGAGTTGTTGGCATTGTAACAGTATTATCACAACTTATTCAACAGCAGACTCCCCTAAAACGAGCACATGTGATACCTGTAAATTCTTATCATGAATGACAGTGGTGTGTGATTATACATTTCACAGATCCTCATACATGGCACTGATTTGGAACAGGGGGTAGATTAAGTGAAGAAAATCTAAAACCCTTGCTGTTGTGTAACCAAGAACGTTTGGATTTTTAGAACTGAAACTACTTACTAACTATCTGTAATTACCAGGTAGTACCTTTCAAAAGGGCTACTAAATTTCTGAGAACATATACGTGTATTTGTAAACTCGGATTCGAAGAAAACGTTAAATCCAAATACAGATCTGTATATTAAAATGTCAATTCTTCATTTCAATCATCCATAACTTAATTGTATAGTTTACTTGGAGGAACTCCATTTTTATTAACACAGTGTTGTCATTCAAATGTAGTATTTTATTTATTGCGTTAAGTGTTTTCTCTCTCTTACAAACACTGCTATTCTGTGTAAAGCGCTGTGAACAGTATTGGATGTGGCGTTCAACAAAATAAATATTATTATTTTGCCAGAAACTAGCTTAGTATTAAACTCTACCTTATGTTCCAAACCAACATGTCACACATCTGGCGTCCCGTTCAATTCAGTAAAACTTCTTGGAACAAGCACTTGTTCACTTATTGCCTTAGGAGCCATGAGCTCCTAACACAACGTAATACATCGTTAATATTCATCGTACAGTTCAAAAATAACTGACTAAATCCATACATTACCTAATTTTATATACATATTTCATGAGTGCACATTTTCTTAGGGGCCGCTGGTAAACTGAACACATTAGGAACAGGTGTTTATACGTTTCCTCATCAAAGCATCAACCTGCACCACCTAAACTAAATCTACACAGGACATATGCATGTAAAAACCTTGTCCGCGGTTTTATTGCAGAATGGACATGTTAATGTAACAAGTTCTATTTGTTAATTTCAACGTATCAACCCAACACTTCCTTTACATATGTGGCTTCTTTCTCGTGTGCCAAATTATGTATTTATGTATGAACTAGTGCATTTAGTCGAAGACAGAGATCTTAACTTATATAAATTAACTAATTTAATTAACTCAGTTAGTTAACTCACTGAAACCACAACTATTGTGTCTGATCTGTCTGCCGTGTTTGGTCGGCATTACTAATTTGTTTTGTCAGGATTCAAATGACAAACACGTAATGGACAACATTCGCAGACACCAGCATCATCACAATGACTAGATGTCACCTGCCCGCAGAACAAGCAGTCATTTAGATCATCACTCAGGTAAGTTAAAAACCAAGAAAATGTGCACGTCCAAATGATGATCAAGACGGGCCAATTACAACATCAACCGTCACCTGCCTACTTAAATACGCGCTAACTCGCATGCACATAAACACAAGTACTTTCCGCTTTCGATACGCCCCCAGGACTGACCTGACGAATGCGCTTCGTGCGCGCTTCACTAACGCAGTTAACCCACACCCAAGTCGATCTGCCTGAAATGCCCGTTTGGTGCTGCCTGGAATACAATTGGTCCCCGTGGGTCGAGCAGTGACACCTGGACTCACTGAAGCACACGTAACATAAAAAGAAAACATCGCCGTTATGTGCAGCCAGAATATCAGCTCTGTGCGTCCAGCGTCGTCCATGACGACATTACTACGGTCCACCGGACTACATTATCAACAGATGGCTGTGCAAAAATACGTCAAATGACGACAGGTAAAATAGTCATGGAATGAAGCTACCTTGTGGCACTGGTCCAGGGAACAAGACACTAATTAAAACAGTGATAACCACGATCACATCACATCTGTCAACTTGGCTTATCTAACTACTGTACATGAACAATTCATACCACATCAGTCGAAAGTGAACAGGACATATGTGTATGCATACAACTGTTCTACACACACGCACATCCGTCTTGCATTACAACAGCACAAGCTTAAACACAACGACGTCGCTCCTACGTCGGACCGACGTCGCAACAACAAACACAGTCACCAAATAAAATAAGACCGAGTAAATATGTATAATCGACGACACATAATTGATATCTTGCCAGAAACGTATTCGCACGCCGAGTCGAACTTCAACATGAAGGCCTGCACCGATGCGGCAACCGATCGCATCAGACAGATGGTTGTGAGACCAACGGGAACATTCGCTCCCGGACAACTGGAATGCACGAAGAGTGCGCTTGTGACGTGACACGCTGCCCACCATCTGCAGGTCACATGACCAGGGTTGCAGGGGGAACATGACCCGGCAGGTGTGTCATTGTTGTGTGGCGCGGCAGTGTCAGGGAGGCTGCATCAGTTGTCTCTCCTCGCCCTCTTCTTCTTGCTTTTCACTGGCTTCGCCTCCTGCCATTCTGTAAACACAACGGGGCAAGTATGTATGAAACCACTCGACTTAACCTGGCACTGCAGGGTAGGAAATTAGGGCAATTAAAGAAAGGTTGTCCATTCCTTCCTACAGCCAAATCATGTTACACGGCATAAACGACATTTAATCTTCACCTACCGAACATGTTCTAACAAAGTATAAACAAATTAGAATTCAATTGTTCAATGGTTAGACAAAAATTACTGCACTGTCACTCAAATCTCCAAACAACCTGAATAGCGAGGTGAACATATTTGAGGGAATGATACTCCAATCTTTACTGTATGTGGAAATTATTCGGTGACTGTTTAGGAGTGACCTTACTTTGGGAGGTGGCCATATCTCAAAGGTAACGTAAGGCTAGCATACGCAGATTTACACTGTTACAAAACTGACAGCAGTAATCATTAAGAATCATTAATTGCATTTGTTTGGAGCTGTAAGGGTTTCATATCTATCGCCAGAAACTTGAGCAATTCTACCGATCCCGTATTGCCCCAGTTCACGCCGCTGTATAAATGAGACTCTACCTGCTGTGGGGTGTGATGTGCTCTGAAACAATTTACTGTACCTCCTAACTCGTCAAATGTCACAGGGCTCTGCTCTTCGCTTTTCGATAACGATTCGGCAGTGCCCTCTGTCACTTCCGTGGTCACGGCAACTGATCCAGTCTGCAACCGGTCCGGAGGCGATGTCTGTTTGGCAGCTGAAGCAAATACACAGAACTTGTCACCACCAAAATTACATCCTTAGGACGTGTCAAATCTGACCTCATAGATACCTTAAGTCAGGGATGAAGCGGTTAGGCAAATTTAAATACGAATTTTTTTACTGTGGGCCATACAGTGTGGAGTGAAGGGAGGCTATAATGATTACGTTGATGAGAACACCACTTGTTTTTAATTGCACACCCAGTCCATGACATTTTGGTCATCCCTTATAAAATGCCCTTACACAATCTGCCACTGAGAACTGGTGGAATCAAGTGGTGTTCCCATCAACATACCTTTTACTTCTGACACTGAGAACTACTGAGATCATCCCAACTCAACTCAAACTTGGACTTAGTAGAAACTGAGTAAACACTCCGTGTTACCCGACATGACAGTGGCAATCTCCCCACAGACAGCCATGCAGTAGCTTACCTGTGCTGTTTGTCTCTGACGGTGAGGAGACTGCCTGACCAGCAGGCTCAGTCAACTCACTCTTTGGCGAAGGACTCTTTTCCTGAAGGACACACAACAGTCTTATCACACAACAACACAGATGTCAAGAGCTTGTCTGCACTGTACACACCATTGCAACCATTATTCAAAAATAAGTAACTTTATTGCGATAATGTTGACATAATAGCATCTTTATACTATTTAGTATTTACTATGTACTATGTTTTAATACAAACAAATAATTGAGTTAGGTATTATATACTGACAAAACATGATCAATAATGAATGTATATTGCTAAAAAAAATAGCTCCTGGTGCCTACGATTCTAAGTTACTCTGACATAGACTGGTGAAGTTCGATATACGCAAAAAACTTTGTATCAAAATGTCACTGCTATCTAGGCGAGATGTTAGTGTGTACATATTGTGTCCGTTATGTCTGTGATGTAGCATGCTTTTTTCGGTGTAGACCACTGCAAACAACTGTATGAGTGAAACACACAGGCTAAATATAGTGAATTAAACGGTCATTTTCAAAACAGCAAGATCTGAACCCTTGTTGTGTTGACTGAGAACGCTCTCTCCTCTTATTGCTGCACTTATGTACAAGGCCATTTCTGACGTTTCGCGTGCAAGAGGTAAGACTCACAACAATTCTACGTACAGAATATTTTTCACGGCTCTCTTTGGTCTTCTTTTTACGTGAGCTCTTGCTTGATTTTGGAGTCATCCCATCTCCAGCCTCTTTCTGGGTGACTTCCGCCTCTGGGGTCACAACCTCATCTTCCATCGCTGCGATAAGCTCTGCCTCCACGCCAGTGCGCTGGGGCTCTGGCTTGGCTTCGGTGCTTACGATGACGTTGGTGTCCTTGATGACAACTTCGGATGCGGAGGCTGCGGCCTTGGCTGCTTTCTTCTCCTTCTTTGACTTCTTCGGACTCACTTTCTGTTTCTCCTCCACCTAAAGACATCACAGAAGATACTTATATTACAAAACACTTCATTCAATCATTCTTTGATTATCGACCAACATCTCCATCAGTTCTGCATGTATCTGGCTGACATTTTGCATGTGATCTAGTGGGATGGTTTGAAGATTTAGACTTCTTCCATTGAGTTTGGATAGTTTGAAGGGCTCAATATTTCAATAGATTGTATCTGGGGTTCCAGCTGCGGAATTAAATATATTGGTATATTATCTAAAAGATAATTATGCCATCTATAATTATCTTAATGTTACTAACATTTCAAAATTGCAAATGCAATAGATCTATATGCCACATGTCTGACTTATTTCAAGGACACATTGAAACAATCTACCGGTAACTCAATTTTCAAACGTTTGAGCATGAGTGGCTGCCTTTTTTCCCAAGCATGGCTGGTTGCTGTGAGTAGTGCAACATAAAAGTACCTGGATTGTGCTGCAGATACAGTGAAACAAAAGCAAGTTCTACATTATAACCAGTTTGTGGGCGTGCATGCGTGCATGCAACATTTGTGTGGGTATATGCGTTTGATGTGTGTGTGTGTGTGTGTGCGTGTGTGTGTGTGTGTGTGTGTGTGTGTGTGTGTGTGTGTGTGTGTGTGTGTGTGTGTGTGTGTGTGTGTGTGTGTGTGTGTGTGTGTGTGTGTGTGTGTGTGTGTGTGTGTGTGTGTGTGTGTGTGTGTGTGTGTGTGTGTGTGTGTGTGTGTGTGTGTGTGTGTGTGTGTGTGTGTGTGTGTGTGTGTGTGTGTGTGTGTGTGTGTGTGTGTGTGTGTGTGTGTGTGTGTGTGTGTGTGTGTGTGTGTGTGTGTGTGTGTGTGTGTGTGTGTGTGTGGGTGTGTGTGGGGTGTGGTGCGTGTGTGTGTGCGTGTGGTGTGCAGTGTGTGTGTGCGGTGTTTGTGTGAGATGTATGGGTATGACATGTATGCATGTGCTTGAGAGAGACGTTACGTGTAATAATTTTAAGTTTGGATGAGTGTGTGTTTTTTCAGTGTGTGGTTGCTGTGATGTAGTGCACTAAAAGTCCTGGTTGTGCTGCAGATCAGTGAAACAAGCAAGTTCTCATTTAACCAGTTGTGATGGGCGTGCATGGTGCATGCAACATTTGTGTGTGTGTGTGTGTGTGTGTGTGTGTGTGTGTGTGTGTGTGTGTGTGTGTGTGTGTTGTGTGTGTGTGTGTGTGTGTGTGTGTGTTGTGTGTGTGTGTGTGTGTGTGTGTGGTGTGTGTGTGCGTGTGTGTGTGTTTGTGTGTGTGTATGTGTGTGTGTGTGTGTGTGTGTGAGTGTGTGTGTGTGTGTGTGTGTGTGTGTGTGTGTGTGTGTGTGGTGGTGGTGGTGCGTGCGTGGTGTGTGGTGTGTGTGTGTGTGTGGTGTGTGTGTGTGTGTGTGTGTGGTGTGTGTGTGGTGTGTGTGTGTGTGTGTGTGTGTGTGCTGGTGTGTGTGTGTGACTGTACTGTGAGTTGTGTGTCGTATGTATGATGGTTGTGTGTGTGTGTGTGTGTGTGTGTGTGTGTGTGTGCGTGTGTGTGTGCGGGTGTGTGTGTGTGCAGTGTTTGTGTGAGATGTATGGGTATGACATGTGTGCGTGTGCGAGACGTGTGTGTGTACGTGTGTGTGTGTGTGTCGTGTGGCGTGTGGCGTGTGGCGTGTGTGTGTGTGTGTGTGTGACATATGTGCATGTGAACTATGACAGGTGTCAGTTGACAGAAGCCTGCTGAGTGCCAGAAACAACTAGAATTAGAACTAGATGTGTAGGCATGCATGAAGAGTTGGGGTGGGGCTTTAACTAAGGGTGTGGCTTTATATCAGTATGTACTATTTGTGGTAGCCTTTGGTAGGACACGCAACTCACCTGTGGAGTGACTGATTCCTTGATCTGCATGTCAACTGCGTCTTTGATTTCCTTCTCCACCGACACACCTGCTGACACTTCTAGTGACATTTCACTCTTTGATTCCGTCTTCTGCTCGGGAAAACACAAACATCAAAACTACTTCTGATGTCCTAATGCACTGGATGTCTGGGAAACCTGGCATGATTAATCTGATATATCTACCCTGGTACATTTAGTGACATCGTCATCAAGAAACTGTATTAACAAATCTCAAACAATTCATATAATCTGTGATTTCAAACAACACTTTAGCAATTTTTATATAAACCATCACAGAAAACCAGAAACAACATGAGTGTTAACATGCAATAAACCAACACCAAGTCGCATTAGTGACTACTGTTGCATTCAAATGCCAGTGTGAACCATTCAGAAAGATTCCCAACTAATCAACATGCCACAAGGTTAAGCTACAATTAATATGTATAAAGTAGATGCCCAGAAAATGGAAGGGAAAGGTGGCAAGAAAAACCAACATTGCAATGGGATGACTGTGTGAAGAGAGGCTTGGGAAGAGTGGGAGGGGATTGGGGAACAAGAGCAAAGGATAGGGGAACTGGAGACAATTGATAGAGGAAAATGGGCCGAGTGGCCTTTGGACTATATAGTGAGTTGGTAATTATGAATGAAATGTGTTTTGGTGAATCGTATTCACTGCCTAGTCTTTTCGCCGTAATCACCTAATTGGAATTTTCTCTGGTTATTCATATGCGATGACCAGAAACACAGCCAGCCATATTGTGTGAATGCAGCAGACAATATCAATAAATCGTATGAATTTACACGTTATTGTTGTCTAGAATATTAATTTTCTATCTTTGTCAATTGTCAGGTACAGGTGACAATATATCTTTAACCAGCAGACACCAAAGTCACATCATTTAAAGATCATTAAACATATCAAAATGAATACAATATGCATATAAAATCAGTAGTTTAAATGAAGCTATAGCTTTAAACATGCAACTGTCCAGGATCTATTGGGTTATTGACACAACCCCTATCCTGCCTGGAGAGCAATTAGACACAGTTAGGATGGACAATACCATGCCAGGAGTGATCAGTTAGACAGGTACTGTGGGGTGGGCTGATTCTAGTTGACAGAATACTTAATCACCAAGGGAGTTCATCACCTGAGATCTACTTAGACGCAACAATACAAAATCTTAACATTTTGATTTTTGGAAAGGTGCCCTTTGAGACGCCCTTACAAAAGACTAGTGAACTAGTGAAAAGTTTTCGAATAAAATAGGAAACTATACCTGTTTATAGACCCTGAAGGACCCTAGGAGGCTTAAAAATGTGTCAAATAAATTTACCTTTCTTGTGTATAGTAACAGTACTCTAAAATAATTATATATGGAATTTGAAAAACAGATCTTCAACGGTTTCTGCGATCTGAGAGTTAACGGCACATGGTGGACACAAAGTCTATTGGACCTTCGTCCCAAAAGGACTAAACAGTGGAATAAGGGTGCATACAAAATAAGAGGAAGAAAAAAAAGGCAGAAATCAACAAACAGATTCAAGGCCAGACTCTCCCCCGACAGGCGACAACAGGGATTTAGGATGAGAACAAAAACAATCCAAATGTCGTCTCACCATCTCTTTACGTTTCTTCTGTTTCTTCTCCACAGGGGGCTCCACCGGGGGCTCCACCGGGGGCTCCACCGGGGGCTCCACCGCTGCCTCCACTTCTGGCACCATCACTGCTGGAGTCACCTCCTCCTGAGGTGTCTCCGTCGGCACGACATCCAACTTCCACTCCTCCTGCTTCGGTGGGGAGGTCGTCTCCCTCTTGCCTCCCTCCTCCTGGCCCTTCTTGTTCCGCTTGTTCTTTTTCTTCGACTGCGCCGTCACCCACTCCCCTGCTGCTCACAGACAACAAATGTGGCAAATAAAACCTCTGGAAGAGTCACAACTATAAATATATAAATATATATATATATATATAAAATTATATCTATATATATACATACATACACATATACATATATCTAGATACCTACACACCCGCCATTTGTATGTGTAAAGTTTGTTTTCGACGGGTACAAATTAGAGTAAATGGACTGAGGAAAAAATTTGGAGCAAAAAAGGTTCTTTCATGTATACGTTTTCAATTATTCTTTGAAATGGGTGTCACGCTTGTGTGCTTGGATTAGCGTATATTACTGGATACATTTGTCTGGACTGGCTTCTAGGTATGCATGTTCAGTTGTTCACCGGGACATTTCAGGACTGGCAAAAATGGTTTCCTGCTTTTCAGGCCTGAGCATGTACCAGCAGAAATATCCTACTAGCAAAAAATATACTAACAGCAAAACATCCTACTAGCATAAATGTGGCCAATTAAAGTTTTCACAACCAACTGGTGTTCAACTAGCACACATTACAAACTGACTTCACTAAAAAAAAAACATTGTCACCATGTAAAGAAATACATAAAATTATAGTGGTCCAAAACCCTAGATTAAGAGGTTTTTCTATTTGTTTAGATTTATAGGACGTCTGAAGAGCTGCAGTGTCCAAATATAGACATTTGCTACTGCAGCTGTCATATTAAAAATAGAATATGATTACACGCTTCAAAGTTATTTGTTATGCACCATTTGGTTGTTATGTGATATTATATAAGGTGTAGTGTACTAGAGTGGGTCGTCTACACTGGTCCATAAACAACACAAAATTCAGCCGACGGCCACAGTAATTACATTTGAAAGCACAAAATAATTTTACACAAGTACAGAAAACATGCTATTGATGAAAGTCACAAATCATTTAAGATATATCACAAGCTATGGTGAATGCTATATGGACCTTTGTCCCCACCATATGTAAACGTATACCAGCATTATAAAACGTCAACATTGGGTTTACATGTTCCAAAAATAGTACCAGTCGTGACATAGTTGGCACGTGAAGCACCACTCAACACGGACGTTGTATACAAACTGACTAACAAAGCCAAGTCAATGACACATGTACTAGGACAGTGGGCATAAGTAGCTGGTCAACATGACTACCTCAGGACTAACTCAACACAAAAGACCTGTCCTGAAAATAAGGCTGACGTACAGACAATCTCTGTCTTTGTTTGTTTTACAGACACAACAATAGTGGTTGCCATGGTGATGTAAACAATAGATGCTATACCTTCATTGTCCTCGAATGGCTGGGCAGGCTCCACAGACACCTCTGTCTTGGCGGACTTCTGCGGCTTTGGGGACTTGGCTTGCTGCTTCTTGGGCTGCAACGGAAGTGTCATAGTGAAATTATGTTGTATTTTTTTATATATATATATATTATATATATATATATATATATATATATATATATATATATATATATATATAATATGTTTATACACACATACATATAATTGTTATGTTTTAACTTATTTATGTTTTAACTTATTTAGGCTCTATAATTTCAACATTTTAAAAGTTCTATATTTTATAATGTTCTTATGTTTTCCACATATGAATATTTCTCAACTACCGAGTAGTTTCAATGTCTTCATTGGAATTGTTTTATCTAGTTAAACTAAACCTCACTAATGTAAATATTTAATTTAATTTAATTATTATATATATATATAATATACAGTTTTATACACACATACATATATGAATTGTTATGTTTTAACTTATTTATGTTTTAACTTATTTAGGCTCTATAATTTCAACATTTTAAAAGTTCTATATTTTATAATGTTCTTATGTTTTCCACATATGAATATTTCTCAACTACCGAGTAGTTTCAATGTCTTCATTGGAATTGTTTTATCTAGTTAAACTAAACCTCACTAATGTAAATATTTAATTTAACTGGGTCATGTACTCAGCGAATCCGCAAAACAAAATCACAATATGGCCGTAGTGGATAGGAATAACAAACCAACACAACCACCTCCGGATCACTACTTGCGGGAAACGTATTCAAAATACAATACTCACTATGCTTCACAAGTTTTTCTATATTTTTCTATATACATAGTAAGAAAAACCTTTGGAGTTATTCAAGTGCTTGCCCTCCAGTTGGTATGGGGTGCCACACATGATGTCAGTTAACCACTTCTGAGATGGTAAACACTAGCATAACACCAAACGTTACTTCTACTTTGGACTATGTCATAAACTATGCCATCAAGTACAATCTATTCATAGCATTATTGTGAAGCTAAAACATTCCCATGAGCAATGTGTGGATTTAGGGGTACATCAGTAGCTTGAGGTGATTTTTCCTGGTCAGTAGGTACTAGGTAGAGACCACGATTAAAATAGTTCATCGGGACACATTTTCCACTCAATGAAAATAGTTCATTTTACTGATTTTCATACAAAGCTTTAGTAACTGGTCTATTGTGTTCTAAAAACTATGCAAGTTGCTGTCCATTACTGACTGGTTAGTCAGTACGTTTCAGTACAGGAAGTTTGTTTAATTTATAAACAAATGTTGCAATAACATTAAAATGCAGATACATAAAATGTTTTGTGCACAAAGTTTCCCTGGCACAGCAAAATCAAAGTTAAACTAGTTTCATGGTCCCTCCAGGTTTAATGCAATCATTTAACTACTCCAAAACTGCCAACAACAGGCTGATACAATCCCCAACTGCCCAAAATGGCCCACAGATAAGCTGGACTTTAACTACTTATCATGTGCTGCTATGGCATCTACTGACAAACTGTTTACAGGTCGTTTTTGCTACACACTAAGTAAGTACATTTGCTGCATTTGAGTCATCACTATTTGAAAACATATCTCGCTAACTGCTTAAGACCATTCTATGGAGAACTGGAATGCATTACATATAACTAACTACCAACCATAGGGTGTAAATACTATTTATTAAACTTTTTGCATGAAAATACCAAGGTTCACTGAAAAGAGAATGTTGAAAGTTAGTATCAGTGCATCATGACTAACATTGTGTATTCTACTTTAGTTAAAAAAAGTACAGAAAGTCACGACTTAAAAAAAACTACTCCAATACAAAGGGAGCCCAGCGTAACCAAACCCATTCACCTTTATTGTTCAGTGAAATCATGACCTGTCTGGGCACCCAACCATGACAGACCATTGATCTAAACAATGGATAAATATAGACCTAGGACATCCTTTGGAGATAACATGACTGCTTTAGTGCATAAAAGGTAAAATTGAAAAATCCTGTTATTTCTTTCAATACAATTTAGTTTACCGAATAATTAAGTTATTAAAACAGGACAGAACTGAACAAAACAAGAATACTAGTGTTAATATGCATGCATGTGTGTATGCCCGGGGTAATATATATCAAAACTGATGGATTAGCGATTCAGGATTTTTGTATATGATATCATCAAAATTGTATTTCTCGCAGTCGATTTAAGAAAATTGCAAAACTGGGACAACATTGTTTTATTATAGCAACTAAGTAACACAATCTGTGTCAAGTAGATGTCCAAAGAAGTAATGGGCACACATTTCACCGAATCGGAAAAGAAATATCCAGACAGAAAGCCTGCATGGGCATTTTATTCTGCCTAACCCTAGACATATCATAACAACTACTGTACTAGACCTTTGGCATATGATAATCTGGCCTTTAGAGAAAATTTGTTTTGCTATGACACACTGCAGATGTCCTTAATTATTTTAAACATAAACAACTCATTCACCCTACATATTTCACTGATCCACGTCACTGCCAGCTTGGGCGCCTATACCACAGGCTGTACACAGTAGATCCGTAATTACGGTCACAGATCCAGCAATATGAAAATCACATTTCATATTCCACACAATTAATAAAATCCCTTGGAAAAACACTTACTACACAAATGATAACGCAAAGTCAATTTAAAGTGTGATTGCGTAGTTTGGACAAACCAGTGCAACTGCATGTAACCATTTTGTCAAGACACTTTAAAAGGTGATGTTTAATGCTGGCTTTTTACTACACAACCATGCCCAACATGTCTTTATCATGTTGATGTAAATAAGTATCCATGTAGAAGATTAATTTTAAAAATATATTAGAAAATCTGTTAACATGTTTGTAATAAAGCAAAAGTCAATGAATACCAAAACGGTTGCTGGTGTTTATAATGTAAATTGAAAATGATCCTAACTCCTAAGGTAAGGCAAGCCATCATGTGATATCATAACAGTCTCTTAAGCAGAGAGCACATATGGAAAACTAAAACTTTATTTTATGCAACTAATCCTAGGAATATTTTTTCGTAAGTACTGCAAATAGCATATATTACCCAAAAGTACAAATATAGACATTCATTTTTGGTTCTTAAGATGTCTGAGGCATTGAGGTTATTTTCATGGTTTTGGTTTGACATGAAATATGTTGCTGTACATTAGAACATAGAGTACAGCTGGTGTCAGTATTGTAAGGTGACTTACCCCAATGGCCTAGTGACAATACATGACACTTCACTTCACTTACAATGGCTACTTTCCAAAAATCCTGTCTCTTTTCACAAAGTTACAAATGACCTCGGAAGTAAATGACAATGGTCACTGATTAGTGAGGTTATTGACAGGCAAAGATAGGTGTCCACAAATGGCTTTGTGGAGTATGGTGAGGCGTCTGTTTGTTCGTCTGGTTATTAGTTGTTGTAGGTGTAACTGTTTTAGCATTTCTGACACACAGCCCGCTTCTCAAGATGTGTAATTGTTAAGACAGAAATGGGCTGCACGTCTTTGGATGATTTCAAATTGGTTGATAAGGATCTGGGTGTCCCATACTGATGATGAATATTCTAGAAGTGGTCGAACTAGGGTCGTGTAAGCAGTTGTTTTGATGTTTATGGGGCATGAGTGGAGATTGCGTCTGATGAATGCTAGGGTGCGGTTTGCAGATGCGGTAATTTGATGTATATGTTTGTTCCAGTTTAGGTCTTTGGTTATGCATACTCCTAGATAGGAGTGACTCTGTTTCCTGTAGTGTTGTGTTTCCTAGAGTATAATTACATTGTTTTACATTTCTTGCATGAGTTAATCTCCCCACAAAGCTTTTGTCAGGGTTAAAGTGCATTTGCCAGTTATCAGGGCTTTATGCAGGACCAAATTATTGCCAGTCACACATGTTTTGGTGGACACATAGATGTTAACTATTAAGCCAGTTTACAAACTTAAAAATGTGTCTGATGAACTGAAATGGACTACAAACACATGTTACCATTTACACTCACTTCTAAGGCATAACTGACAACATATATCTGACCTAGATAAATTAACTAAATGGGAACGTGACTGGTATATGTTTATGCAGAGACTCGTCCACCCGTCATTTGGACGGGTAAAACCTGTTGTGGATGGGTAGAAATATGGGTGGATGGGTGGAAGACAGGTAAAAAACAAAGGAGCAAAACAAAAAGTGTTCCAAAACCATAGATGTTGTCAGTTATGCCTTAGAAGTGAGTGTAAATGGTGTAGTTCTTGTGAGTCTAATTGGTTGTTGATTTCTCTGTACAAGACACAGTCTTCTGCAAACAGATGAATTGTGGAGTGGATAATATTGTCAGGTAAATCATTGATGTATATCAGGAAGAAACATGGTCCTACTACCATGCCTTGTGGTACATCAGATCTAACATGGGTCCAGGGGGAATGTTTTCCACTGACCATCACTCTCTGTTCACGGCATGTGAGGAATTTAGAAATCTAGGCATGTGTTTTGTTGTTGATGCCATATCTCTAGTTTGTTTACGAGCCAGTTATGGGGGACAGTATCGAATGCTTTTGAGAAGTCCATTATGATCATGTGTATTTGTTATTTATTATTTAGAGATTTGGATAGGTCATGTGTTGTGAGCATTAACTGGGTTCGAGTGTTTACTCCGGAAGTGTGCATGCATGTATGTGTGCCCCCAAAACACTACAAAGTGGGCACCTGGCTCATTTGTCCTGAATTGTTCTACTAAACCTACAGTTGTTCTAGTGTACTTTGATTGTTTGTACTGTTCAACTTGAATACCAATTAACCAAAACACCTTGAAAGCCAAACAACTTGTGAAACAAAGGGTGCAAGGAATGCACCAGAATCATTGCCCACTAATCCTAAATCACAACACAAAGGAACAATTACACACCCAATCCTGTGTATATTGTCTCATTGTTATTTGAGGAATGTCTTGTGAAGCCACAAACTTAACAGTGCAATGGTCTTTTAATGTTGTTTGAACAACGGTTTAGCCATATAGTCTGTTCATATTTCACAACATTCTGAATACAATTTGTAAACTTGTATGCAGGATACTGTAGATTTCACATATTTGATATAATATTAATAATATGCTATCCCTGAACGCATAACATTCATGCAATTGACTTGTTTCAACACACAAATTCCATTCCCCAATGTCTATCTTAAAACAAAATGACTTACATGATGGCATGTGCAGACTGACATAGTCAGTTTTTCAATGCCTTGAAATTCAACTATGATCTTTCATGCAAGATGATTTTTTTAAAGGCATGTTAAAGTAAATTAATAAAACTATTTTGAAGTATCCTATAAGGGCCATCGTATGGAAATCAATGTTTTGGTTAGTATAAACAAATAATTACTGCCTTTTTTACAGGAAGATGACCAGATCACAGAAATTATGGGTTTTGCTTTTTAATTTTTGCTTTTTAATTTTAAAACACTGGATTCATAAATGAAATGTTATGAAAGTTGCCTGATACTAGTAGACGTTTATGCCATAGTTTTAAGATAAAACAGCTCACTGTCTTCACTTTGTTGGCCACTTCTGTCTTCTCAGCAGCAGCTGTCTGTCTGCCGCTGGCTGTCTGTCTGACTGTCACCTGGGGTGGCTCTACTGCCACAACATGGCCATTGGGCTGCGACTTCTGAAACAAGAGTCTTGGTCTTAACAGAAAATTAAGTAAATATTACACATTTGTGTTATTATTACATGGTCAGTTTGCATATCAATTATTTGTTGATCAACATGTCACCAAACATAATGATATGCACATCATGTTCTTGTTTTCACATAGAAATGGCTAGCAAAATTAATTCAAAAAGTTAGATTAATTAGATGTAACTGGAAAGTACTGGGTGTTCCACTGCCAATGACTCCCATATAAGAAATTATCTAAAATATATTGTAGTTCTGTGGTTATCAAATCATGGTGACATGTTCTGTAAATTTATCAGTAAATGGTATATTCATATGTTTAGGCAATAACAGAATAATGTATTAATTAATAGAACAATGCAGTCATGCAATCCTGGAAACGACTAAAACCACAGGATGACACTGACAGGCACACTGAGTCTAACATATCTGATTGTGAATATGATGATCATGATGGTCAAACACATAACCTACAATCACATTGTTCACTTGGTTTTGCTACAACAATAATTTAGGTTTTTATAGTTCTTGAAAATGTTACTATTAATTAAATAGCCCAACAGGTCGGGAGTACCAATAACAAGTTTCTCCAGCTCACATCTTTTAGGAGAGCAGTTTACTACCCTTCTTGATTTTCTACAATAGAAGGATGGATCTACATCATTTTGAAAACCTCTAAATAGTTCAAACTTGCAGTAGCAGTCACGAACAATGATTCATGCTCTTTGGTGACAGAAAGATTTATGACTGCACCCTTACGTGAGTTTTTATGGTTCTGCTTCTTCTGACGTCAAAACTTTTGATTTATATTGCAATGACACGTCTACCCATTCCACGCCTAAATGGGCAGTACACTGTAAGCTATGAATAGCATGCTAGAATACACGAATACACTTTCCATATGTTAGGTATACCTTCTTATGTTTTGATTTCGTTTTGGTTTTCTTCGAGTCCTCTTCGTCCAATTCAAAGCTGGGGGGTTGTACCGGTGATTTGAACCCAAAAGCATACACTAACACAAAACACAGAATAACTCCAACAACAGGTACTGCGACATTTGGGTTGACCACCTCTGCCAGCTCCATCCTGAGCCAATATTACTGTCAAAATATCTTCTAGTTGCAAAGTCTACTTCCCCATACGCCTCCTAAAGCACGCTTTGACTAAGTGCCTGTGCTGCTGACGTATGCAAGGTTGCGACGTCATCAAAATGTGTGTATTTTGCAAACGTAACCACACAATTTTTGTTTGTTTTTAGTTAAAAAGTTAGCCATTTGCACCGTATGACAAATAACATTTAATTTAAATGACAATGTTGTCTTTATTATAAATAAATGAGCAAGATTAGATGTTAAGCCGTCGCGCATGCGTCCAAAATTGAACAGAGCGCAAGAAAATGACGTCACGATTTGGCTACACAACTGTTGACGAACGTAATGAGTGTGCGAAATGTCGGAATTCCCCGACATAGAAAAGATTTCCTGGCTTCACATTGATTACATCGTGAATTGATCGTCGCATATCATTTCGATGTAAGTAGGGTTACGCGGTATGTAACCAGTCAAATAGCGGCGTGCTGTCTTTTACGCGTTTGCGTCTCTAGATGTTGCGTGAGCGATATTTCCAGTGAACTTCGCAAAATTATGTAAAAATTGGGTTAGCAGTTGCGGATGGTCTATTGCGATAGCATACAACAAATTGAAATCACATGACCGGTGCCAGCTTCTAAGACGAAATTCAAACTGAAAATAAATAATTATTCCATAAGATGTAAAAATGTATGTTTAGATTTATATTCGGAAAAATTAGGTAACCTGTTTTCTAGTGTTTGTTGACATCATCATGACTCCTACATGATGATTCATGAATTATTGTGAATATGTCCAACTAGATGGCAGATGAAGGAAAGTCAAAGGAAGATGAAAACCACAGCCTCCATCTGGTGTTCAGCAAACTGCAAGTGGACCCAGTGTGGTAAGTGTCACATCTATTCTTATGCGCGGATCTTGGGAGCCCGGGAGTGCATGCCTCCCCTATTGGATTTGTCTTTTTCCATTTTTAATGTGCCTCCTTAGAATAATCTGAAATATGAAGAAAAATTCTGAATACTACCTTCTTATGTCGTCACTGGAGCCAATACATTGGAGATGCCGAAGAATTATTCTGAATTTAGACCCACAGTGCAACATAGAACATTTTTAGTTGCACTCCCGTCTTGTGATGTCATGACAGCGCCCTTGTTTCTCCATGCTTTTTCTTGCTCCTATGACAATGACCTACTTGTATGTGAAACCTTCAACATGTCACTGTCTCTAACCTAGAGTCGTTTAGCTACATACATTTTGTATGGTCTGATGAGTCATTTTTTATTATTAATATTACATTTTAGTAAATACATGCATAGCACTAAATAGTTCTGAAGTAAATATGACACCATATTCTGTGTTAACGATTGCAATGTTGTGTCTATTTGAAAACATCATGGTCAATTCAAACTACAAAATGAGTAATGACTTCAGCCATGTCTTTTCAGCAGCAGCAGCAGCATATCACACTGTGCATGTAATATGCAAGCATTTTTGCTGTACCTCCCAGGTAGTTGAATAAGACAATCATAGACAATTATTATGTACCCGATGTGAGTGTTATTTAGTCCTGGCAGTAAATGTACTATCATAACCATGACAGTTCTTGTGAACTAGTTTTTTTAGTAGATGTTTCTTACAGTTTATTTTTTATATTCTCTACTTTTGGTCTATAATAATTATTTATGTTTTTGTCTCCAGGGATGCGTCAAAACTAGAAGAATATGCAGCTACATTGCTAGTAGAAGATCTTTTCAAAAGGTGAGTTTCTGTATGTAGGCAGATAAGGATTTCCCAAAACATAATTAATTATAGAAAATTGATCCTTTGCCGACATCCAAAGCCACACAAACACACCTGACACACTGCACAAGACACAATTAGTTCACTGCAGATTCATTTTTAGCCACACAATGGAACATGTCCTCAATCTGTTGTTTGTTCACATCTGAAATGTTATAAAAACAATGATTTGGTGAAGAAAACAAAATATACAGTTTGTTATAATGCAGATTCGGGCACAGTTATGGACCTCAAATTTCTTCAGCAAGGGGATATATGTTACTATTTTGTGACATCATTCTTCTTCTGCTATAATTAATTACACAATGTAGAACATTTTAGAGTTAGTTTTGTATTGCACTTGTACTATTTACTCGTCAAGTGTATTACTTTGTGTATTGTGCATCACCCCCCCCATCAAGTGTATTACTTCGTGTATTGTGCATCGCTCCTTCTGTCAAGTATAATTTTATTATTACTGTGTATTGTGCATCACTCCCATTGTCAAGTATATTACTTTGTGTATTGTGCATCACTCCCCCTGTCAAGTATATTACTTTGTGTATTGTGCATCATTCCTTCTGTCAAATGTATTACTCTGTGTATTGTGCATCATTCCTTCTGTCAAATGTATTACTTTGTGTATTGTGCATCATTCCTTCTGTCAAATGTATTACTCTGTGTATTATGCATCACTCCCCCTGTTAAGTGTATTACTCTGTGTATTGTGCATCATTCCTTCTGTCAAATGTATTACTCTGTGTATTGTGCATCACTCCCCCTGTCAAGTGTATTACTCTGTGTATTGTGCATCATCTCCTTCTGTCAAGTGTATTTTACCCCCTTTTTTTTGTATTGTGCATCATTCCTTCTGTCAAATGTATTACTTTGTGTATTGTGCATCACTCCCCGTCAATTGTATTACTTTATGTATTGTGCATCATTCCTTCTGTCAAATGTATTACTTGTGTATTGTGCATCACTCCCCCTGTCAAGTGTATTACTTTTGTATTGTGCATCATTCCTTCTGTCAAATGTATTACTTTGTGTATTGTGCATCATTCCTTCTGTCAAGTGTATTACTTTATGTATTGTGCATCATTCCTTCTGTCAAATGTATTACTTTGTGTATTGTGCATCACTCCGCGTCAATTGTATTACTTTATGTATTGTGCATCATTCCTTCTGTCAATGTATTACTTGTATTTGCTCATCCTTCTGTCAATGTATTACTTTGTATTTGCATCATTCCTTCTGTCAAGTGTATTACTTTTGTATTGTGCATCATTCCTTCTGTCAAATGTATTACTTTGTGTATTGTGCATCACTCCTCGTCAAATGTATTACTTTATGTATTGTGCATCATTCCTTCTGTCAAGTGTATTACTTTATGTATTGTGCATCATTCCTTCTGTCAAATGTATTACTTTGTGTATTGTGCATCATTCCTTCTGTCAAATGTATTACTTTATGTATTGTGCATCACTCCTTCTGTCAAGTGTATTACTTTATGTATTGTGCATCATTCCTTCTGTCAAGTATATTACTTTATGTATTCTGCATCATTCCTTCTGTCAAATGTATTACTGTATGTATTCTGCATCATTCCTTCTGTCAAATGTATTACTGTATGTATTGTGCATCACTCCTTCTGTCAAGTGTATTACTTTGTATTGTGCTTCACTCCTTCTGTCAAATGTATTACTTTGTGTATTTTGCACCACTCCCCTTGTCAAGTGTATTACTTTGTGTATTGTCCATCACTCCCATTGTCAAGTGTATTACTTTGAGTGTTGTGCTGTGCACCATTCCCAGTGTTAAGTTAATTACCCTGTTTATTGTGTTCCACCCTGGATAGATCCAAGGAGCCTAGTGTCCATGCCCCTAAACCTTTTTGAGTGTGCCCCCTTGCATGCCCCTGATTCTGATGAAGAATCTGAAGTTAGGTGACACCGACACACAGCAACAAAACAATATGAGCACTACCAATCCTCTCCCCATCTCCTGATGTCATGATTGAAGCCTGAGACAGCTGAGAATCTACATCTGAAATTGTTTGTGCAGCTGTGAAAAAAATGAATTTTCAACAATACACCCCTAACAGCATCCCCAGCCAGATCAAAGAAATGTTTGGGTTACAATTTAATTGTTTTGCCTACCCTCAACTACTACCTGGATCCCCTTTCAGTGTCAATTGCTTTACTAAGTTTACTTTATGATGTTTGTATGCTGTTCCTTCTCTACCTTGTCA
This sequence comes from Ridgeia piscesae, assembly GCA_025642075.2. NCBI lineage: Eukaryota > Metazoa > Annelida > Polychaeta > Sabellida > Siboglinidae > Ridgeia > Ridgeia piscesae. Next base: position 239,296 of record JAODUO010000184.1, read on the forward strand.
TGTTGCTTGTGGTTCCAGTAAGCCGGCCCGCAGCTGCAGCAAGATGCCTCGAGGATCAGCACGTCAGCGGTCAGTGTCCGGTCAGACTCTGAGGTGTCCGCGTCACTGCAGCGGTCAGCGGATGCAGCCCTACACTAAAGGTCCTCTCGTACCACTGACTGACCCGTCCACCAGTGACACTACGACACGCATATGCAGGTCTGACAGCGATGCACCACTGAATGCGTGTCAACTGTCGGAGGGCGAGACAGTGACACGGTCGACACACCGACAGTCGATGCTGTGCGTCCACAACCACAGTAAGGACAAGACGGCCATACTGCGGGCCGCACAGCTGACCGTGCTCAAGAAATCCAACAGAGATCCCAACAGTGCCACCCGCCCCCTGCCAAACACAAACAATGCCACTCCTAGCAGTGGCAACAACCCATCACCACCCAAGTGCACCACGTCTGCGTTGCCTAGCAACCAACAGCCGGTCGGCAGTCTCAGTCTGGCAGACCTTGGCGCGTCATTGCCAAGTGTTGTCAGTGAGAACACGTCGGCGGGTCGCAGTCTTCCGCACAGCTGCTCGGAGCAGGCGCGGTGTGACGATTGGTCGGTTGAGGAACTGGCGTGCTACTTCGAAGACTTTGTGAACATACCCAAGAAGATGTCGGCGATGGCAGAGATGATGTACACGTGACGGGCAACAAGTCGCATCGACACCAACATGTGACACAGGACAGTGCTATTTAATGATGTGTGTGGTGATTTATTGTCTGAATGTGGCAGTGCGAAATACTGCGTCTTGTGTCATTACCTGTCTCAGTTAACATCACATCTCACAGCATATGACTAACTGTTTGCTATAACTTTATACGACAGCCTATTTTGGTTGTCGTTTCGTGCAATCACTCGACTCGTTTGTCACGTGACAGCGAACTTGATTTGACAGTACTGTGTGTCACATTCACAACCGGTGTGAAGCGTCATGTGTGACAATTAGTATGACATGCCATACTCTAGTATGACAGGTTTTTGTCTGTGTGAGTTTCTTGCAGCAATAGTTTGTCGAGTCACGATGACTGAATTTTCATCAAAACCAGATCAGCTCAGTCGTTGAGATTCATTTAGTCATACTCAATGGCAAGAAGTTGCAGGGTTGTGTCGAAGCCAACACAAAATGTTTTCTAGCATTATTTCTAGGTGGAACGGGAAAGTTCAGAGTAACATCTGGCTACATTTGGAAGTGTTCATCATGTGTGACGTGACCCTTCGATTGTGTGTGACATTATCACTGCTGAATGAACTATATTGCATGTATGCATATCGACAGACTGGAATTACCTTGATTATGTATTGAATATCACCTTGTCGCTCTGAACGTGGAAACAAAAATGCGTTGTTATATACATCATCATAATATCTGATAACTTAAAAAGGTAATGGAACATGGAGATCTAGAAAGGCATTAAAAGGAAAGAGTCAAATTATATTGATAGAAATAAAAAAAACATACATTGTAGCTACATGGTTGAAAATATAAAAATTATTATAACTGCCTGTCTTAATACACCGTATTCAAAGATTTGTATTCTTAAAAATTTACTACTGCATAAATGAAATTAATTAGAAATGAATGTATTAAAATTCATATATGCGCTTGTGTTTTCAACAGATTCAAAGCAGGATATTTTGGGATACCTCCAAATATGTGGTTGATCTGTGTGTGAAAAAATAGTACATTTATAAATGGCTTGGTTTAATGTGGAACGTAACAAATCATATGTCCATTTTGTTCACTCATTTGCCATATCATTATGTGAGACAACCTATTTTAGTTATCATTTAGATTGACACATTGTGACAGCGAGCTTGATTTGACAGTACACTGTATAATAGCACACTATTTATCTCATTCTTCTCTGTAATCACCATTTTTGTGAAATGACAATGTGTAATGACATGGTTTATCTGTACACAAATGTAATCCAACTTGTATTGTTTGGTGCCGAGTTCCTTGGGTAATCGGTAATGTGTGAAATCAAGAGGATGCAACTGGTATGAAATCATCTTTCAGGTGTAACATGCATCATTTGGTTTATTTCAGTTCAACTTGGTTCCAATGGAATCTGCATATGGAGTGAATAAAACAGTTTGACAATGTTTTATTTATGTTTTGAGTATGTGTCTGGTTTATTACTGCTATTATATGCTACTGACATACACATAATAATTCATCAATCACAGGTATTATGCAAGAGTAAAAAAACTTCAGTACATGAATGATTATTTCATGTACTTGATATCTGCGTCATACTTTGTACACCTGACATTTGCACACTTAGTGCACCTGACATTTGCGTGATACTTCATACCCCTGACAGTTGCATGATACTAAATGCACCTGACATTTGCATGATACTTCATACACCTGACATTTGCATGATACTTCATGCACCTGACATTTGCATGATACTTCATACACCTGACAGTTGCATGATACTTCATACACCTGACATTTGCATGATACTTCATACACCTGACAGTTGCATGATACTTCATACACCTGACATTTGCATGATACTTCATACACCTGACATTTGCATGATACTTCATACACCTGACATTTGCACACTTAGTGCACCTGACATTTGCACGATACTTCATACACCTGACAGTTGCATGATACTTCATACACCTGACATTTGCACACTTAGTGCACCTGACATTTGCACACTTAGTGCACCTGACATTTGCACGATACTTCATGCACCTGACATTTGCACGATACTTCATGCACCTGACATTTGCATGATACTTCATACACCTGACATTTGCACACTTAGTGCACCTGACATTTGCACGATACTTCATGCACCTGACATTTGCACGATACTTCATGTACCTGACATTTGCATGATACTTCATACACCTGACATTTGCACACTTAGTGCACCTGACATTTGCACGATACTTCATACACCTGACAGTTGCATGATACTTCATGCACCTGACATTTGCATGATACTAAATGCACCTGACTTTTGCATGATACTTCATACACCTGACAGTTGCATGATACTAAATGCACCTGACATTTGCATGATACTTCATACACCTGACAGTTGCATGATACTTCATGCACCTGACATTTGCATGATACTTCATGCACCTGACATTTGCATGATACTAAATGCACCTGACTTTTGCATGATACTTCATACACCTGAAATTTGTGTGATACTTCATGCACCTGACATTTGCATGATACTTCATACACCTGACAGTTGCATGATACTTCATGCACCTGACATTTACATGATACTAAATGCACCTGACTTTTGCATGATACTTCATACACCTGAAATTTGTGTGATACTTCATGCACCTGACATTTGCATGATACTTCATACACCTGACATTTGTGTGATACTTTATGCACCTGACATCTGCATGATACTTCATACACCTGACTTTTGTGTGATACTTTGTGCACCTGACATTTGTATGATACTTCATGCATCTATCATCCTGACCTGATATTTCCATTGCATTTCTTTTTCAAGTACCTGGTAGTAGTTCTGTCTACTTGCTTGCCATTAAAAGAAGTAAAAATTTACCTGTAATTTAACTCCTAATAATACCCAGCATGTCTGTATTTATTTATGAGAATCGGTTATTTCTGTTGCAAGAACTGTGTCTTTTGTAGTTACAAGTTGTTCGATTTCATGCTTGATTACAAATGTTAGTATATGACCTGCTGTACAATAATATACACATATTATAATCATGCACTAACCTTCTTTGAGGAGGAAGATTTCGGAAGGAATTTATAGTAGTAGTGTTATTCCTCTTTTTTTATTGTTCTTAATACTAAAATAACTACACATGCATAAGATATAACGCCCGCCAAAATGCATTTACTAATCTGGAAAATGGAAAGTTGTGTTCGCAGAAGATAAACAAGACAATTTGTAAACTGCTACTTGAATATAACTTGGCTTGATCCCGTAATAAATTATGACAATGTACAACTGATGCAGCTAACTTCATGCTAATAATTGTTTAACTTTTATGTAAATCATTACCAGAGTGCTACCCTTATATGCTACATTTTAAAAGTAAATATCAAGCCGTTACTGTGGATGACATCACTGTAGCCGTCGGCGTCATGGTGTGCTTCTTGTCATCTTACAACAAACTGCTGATATAGTAACAAATACACACACACACAAAACACTAGTTTACAAAGTCCTTCGTTGCATCATGAGTACTATATACAGTTCATCTCGTCCGTGCCTTCCTCATAAAACAACTTGCACTGTGTTACTTTTTTCCACTTTTGAGCACAGCTGTTGAAACAGATGTAGCCTTATGAAATCCATCTTCACATCATCTCTCCACATGCATTAATGTTTTTTTTCTTCCACCTTTTCTGGTTTTCTCTGTAGTGTATGCTTACTGCCTTATATCATATGTCATGTCGATATAGCTTGTTATGATGCATAGTTTCCACATGCACTAAGCTGTAATTATTGTTTTTAGAATTCAGATGTTTCTTCATAATTTGTGCTTCTAAAATGTAATGCTACTATAGTACTTTTTATCACGATTCCCCATTCTTTCTGTTGTGTCGTGTAGACGCAATTAGCTAATGTGAATATTGTTTAGCTCTACAACCACTTGGGACCATGACAAACTAGCTTACGCCATCGGGTTGTGTGATGACATCATACAAGTGAATCAACTATGAATAACGACAATGAAGTAGACAGGGATCATCTCCAAATTGTTATGAATAATTTTTTTCTTCTCAATCTAAGTCATAGATGTCTTGGAACTATAACATAAGCAAAAGTATCTAATTTCATAATGACGGTAATAAGTAATTGCAACTCACGCCAGACAGCAAATTATGATTTATTATAGCCTAGCCTATCAACAAGTTGGGCGTACTTATCCAGTGCGGAATGATACACAACACAATGATTTCTTATCATAAAATATGTGTTGTTGAAACTCGGTTTGTTTGATCCGTACATTATCAGAGATGTCGCATACATTGTAAATATACCACAATGATGATTAAAATAATGACCCAGTAATATTTCACAAGAATAATCATTTATGGTGAAAGGACTATTTCGCAACCGGAAATACGGGTTATCAGCCAGTGTTTTTGTTGACGGTGAATCAAGCGATATCGGAGGACATCTATTTTACACGAAATAACATTTTGGTCGTCAAACGTCGCTGAAAACATGCGTACTAAATTTGTTCGGGATGATCCTAATGCCTACCGCTGTTGTCTGTGTTGTCATGTACGCACAGGGACAGTTTTTCTAGGTGTTGTGAACTTGGTAAGTAGGCCTGAAATGACAAATTCAATTTCAAATGGTCACGACTCACGGTGAAAAGAAATTACATCACATCGTCGTTCCTTCCTAACTATCTTGATGAAACATATAAATGTCAACAAGCTGGTTATGTCCCGCTTTCAAACACCAATTTGTGTTTTCTACAGTAGTATACTTTCTGTTTAACAACGAATGCGATGGCCCGTAGGCGTAGGTCTGTTTCACAGTCACTCGGATGGTTGTCTACTTCGACTTCGTCATGAAATTTACTTCCGGTTGTTTTTTTCCTTATTTTCGAACACGACTACCAGACCTGTAAAGTTAGAGATTGAGAGTATGCGTGCGCAGTTGTCCAATAAAGAAGTTTGTAGGTGGCTAGATGCATCGTGCATACCAAATCTTAAGTTATAGGAATATATTGTGATATAAAAAATGTGGTCCATAATTATTAATGCAGCTTTCACAGGTGGCTAACAGCATTGCCATATTTAATTATTACCTGTGTTTCAATTGCTATTGCTAAATTTGGGGCTATCAAAAGATACTGCTCGATTTTCCGCATGTTTTCAAATGCTGTTTGGGGGCTGCCATGTTTCAAGCCATCGTTCTTGTTACACTGCCTCATTGTCAGTGTTTTTCAGCTGCTGTTATTTCTATCTGTCATTGTTACACCCACCCGTTGTCTGTGTGTTTCAGCCGCTGTTGTTTATGTCTTTCATTGTCCCATTGTCTGTGTGTCTCAGCTGCTGTTGTTTATGTCTGTCATTGTCCCATTGTCTGTGTGTCTCAGCCGCTGTTGTTTATGTCTGTCATTGTCCCATTGTCTGTGTGTCTCAGCTGCTGTTGTTTATGTCTGTCATTGTCCCATTGTCTGTGTGTCTCAGCTGCTGTTGTTTATGTCTGTCATTGTCCCATTGTCTGTGTGTCTCAGCTGCTGTTGTTTATGTCTGTCATTGTCCCATTGTCTGTGTGTCTCAGCTGCTGTTGTTTATGTCTGTCATTGTCCCATTGTCTGTGTGTCTCAGCTGCTGTTGTTTATGTCTGTCATTGTCCCATTGTCTGTGTGTCTCAGCTGCTGTTGTTTATGTCTGTCATTGTCCCATTGTCTGTGTGTCTCAGCTGCTGTTGTTTATGTCTGTCATTGTCCCATTGTCTGTGTGTCTCAGCTGCTGTTGTTTATGTCTGTCATTGTCCCATTGTCTGTGTGTCTCAGCTGCTGTTGTTTATGTCTGTCATTGTCCCATTGTCTGTGTGTCTCAGCTGCTGTTGTTTATGTCTGTCATTGTCCCATTGTCTGTGTGTCTCAGCTGCTGTTGTTTATGTCTGTCATTGTCCCATTGTCTGTGTGTCTCAGCTGCTGTTGTTTATGTCTGTCATTGTCCCATTGTCTGTGTGTCTCAGCTGCTGTTGTTTATGTCTGTCATTGTCCCATTGTCTGTGTGTCTCAGCTGCTGTTGTTTATGTCTGTCATTGTCCCATTGTCTGTGTGTCTCAGCTGCTGTTGTTTATGTCTGTCATTGTCCCATTGTCTGTGTGTCTCAGCTGCTGTTGTTTATGTCTGTCATTGTCCCATTGTCTGTGTGTCTCAGCTGCTGTTGTTTATGTCTGTCATTGTCCCATTGTCTGTGTGTCTCAGCTGCTGTTGTTTATGTCTGTCATTGTCCCATTGTCTGTGTGTCTCAGCTGCTGTTGTTTATGTCTGTCATTGTCCCATTGTCTGTGTGTCTCAGCTGCTGTTGTTTATGTCTGTCATTGTCCCATTGTCTGTGTGTCTCAGCTGCTGTTGTTTATGTCTGTCATTGTCCCATTGTCTGTGTGTCTCAGCTGCTGTTGTGTTGGACCATCAGGGGTAGAACTACCCACTAGTCCGTACACTAGTAAAGATAAGGGTGGACTAGTAAACCTGCCTAACAGGGTTGGGTTCAAATACGTATTTGTATTTGAATACCAACATTTTGTGTATTTGAATAGAAAATCACAAAAGGGTGTGTATTTGATATTTGGTCTTTATTTGAAAAGTATTTGCAATTACAATCAAATACACATCAAAATTACCATTTTACCAAAGAAAGGTAAAACACTGCCTGACATAAACTGGCTCAGGAGTCATTTCATGTCTATGGTATGGTCAACTGTGGGCAGGCAGGCAGCAAAGAAAATTGGCCTACAGTCAAGCTGGTCAAACATTAGCATCAATGAATGAATGGGAAGCCAGTGAAGCTTTACCTTGATGTACCTTGAACCCTCTTCTACTATGTAGTCCAGGAGTTGCCGAGGAACTAGGAAAGGAGTCAATCGCTGACTTGTGTAATCCTCCGCCCTATTTCTCAGATATGCAGATTTTTCCGCATCCTCATACGTTGATACATGACTAAAAAGCTTAGTGTCATCAGCTAATTTAAGAATATGATTTCTCACACCCTCATCAAGATTATATATATATTACAAAAAAACTGGACCCAAAACAGAGCCCTGTGGGACCCCACTCCTTACTGGTGACCATTGAGAATTTTGCCCATTGATAACAACACGTTGTACTCTGTCTGCCAGCCCTTTAGATATCCATTCACTTACATCTCCTCCTATGCCATGAGCCTTCAGTTTCCTCTCTAGCCTGGCACGAGGGACCCAATCAAATGCTTTACTGAGGTCCAAATAAATGGAGCCCACTGATAATCCTTTATTAATATACATTGTTACTTTGTCAAGGTAAACTAGAAGATTGGTTAAACAGGAGCGACCTTTCCAAAAACCATGTTGTGATGTTTAATTAACTAATTTTTTTGGGAGATATCCGATGATCTCCTCTTTTATGATAGATTCCATGGTCTTAGATATATGGGATGTCAGACACACCGGTCGATAATTACAGTTCTACAAATGAAGTTCTACCCCTGACTATCGTTGTTACAGTGCCCCATTGTCTGTGTGTTTCAACTGCTGTTGTTTCAATATGTCATTGTTACACTGCCCCATTGTCTGTGTGTTTCAACTGCTGTTCTTTCAGTATGTCATTGTTACACTGCCCCATTGTCTGTGTGTTTCAACTGCTGCTGTTTCAGGCTGTCATTGTTACACTGCCCCATTGTCTGTGTGTTTCAACTGCTGCTGTTTCAGGCTGTCATTGTTACACTGCCCCATTGTCTGTGTGTTTCAGCTGCTGTTGTTTCAGTATGTCATTGTTACATTGCCCCATTGTCTGTGTGTTTCAGCTGCTGTTGTTTGTGTCTGTCATTGTTACACCCACCCATTTTCTGTGTGTTTCTGTTGCGGTTGTTTCAGACTTTCATTGTTGCATTGCCCCATTGTCTGTGTTTCAGCTGCTATTGTTTCAGACTGTCATTGTTGCATTGCCCCATTGCCTGTGTTTCAGCTGCTATTGTTTCAGACTGTCATTGTTGCATTGCCCCATTGCCTGTGTTTCAGCTGCTATTGTTTCAGACTGTCATTGTTTCATTGCCCCATTGCCTGTGTTTCAGCTGCTATTGTTTCAGACTGTCATTGTGACACTGCCCCATTGTCTTTGTGTTTCAGCTGCTGTTGTTCCAGTATGTCATTGTTACACTTCCATATTGCCTTGGTGTTTCAGCTGCTGTTGTTCCAGTATGTCATTGTTACACTTCCATATTGCCTTGGTGTTTCAGCTGCTGTGGTTCCAGTATGTCATTGTTACACTTCCATATTGCCTTGGTGTTTCAGCTGCTGTTGTTCCAGTGTGTCATTGTTACACTTCCATATTGCCTTGGTGTTTCAGCTGCTGTTGTTCCAGTATGTCATTGTTACACTCCCGTATTGCCTTGGTGTTTCAGCTGCTGTTGTTTGGGGCTGTTGTGTTGCACCCAAAGCTGCAGGAGTCCTTCTCCGTGCAAGTGGAGACGAACTCGTCTGGTAAGGTGCCGACTCCGACAGACGATGTGTACAACTGGGACGGCAACAACCGCAACTGGAGGCGTGGTGGGTGCACGGAGATATCACGTTAGTAGATCTAGTCTTCAGTCAATTAGTTTGGTGCCCTATTAATTAAAATAATCACGTGGCTGGCATGAGTAAGGTCAAGTTCCTGGACATGTACTAATAACTACTAAAAGGATACTGTGTCGGTACTTGTACATTGGTTTAATTGGTCAGTTGAACTTGCCAACAAATAAAGTACATTTCAAGCATGTAACTTGAATATTTTGAATACAATTTATTGCTTCTCTAATGTTTTCTATACATACCACATCTACTGCATGTATTAGGATGATATTTTTATGCTGTTTGTCCTATGGTGGCTGATTCTGGAATCGCAATTCAAGGTTAATTATCGAATAAAAGCTGCAGAATTGAAATCAGATTTGCATGGAACTGTTTGTGTTAATTTGATTTATATCAAAGGAATCCACATCTGATCTGGGGGGAGTGTCCTGTTCTTTAATGAGTACATGTGTCATGCCTGCCTTCTTGTATGATTGTTTATATGACATTGTATTTTTGAAGAAAAAACACCCACTCATGTCAATTTAAATGTGGCATAACCACAATACAAGTGATCATGTGAGAACATTTATATCTATACAATTCCATGATTTTTATGAGAATATGTGTACCAATAGAAATGTGCAGGTTTATAATCTGTGTGTGTTTTGTTTGTGTTTCAGAGGACAAATTCATCTGCATGTTGCTGGTGCTCAGCTCATTTGTCATCACCCTTATGCTCATCTATGGCGCCCTCCAGGTACTCAACTTGCAACCACTGTTGTTCAAACAATAGATATTTGATAAATATTAATAAAAAATATATATACCACATGGGTTAATAGCATCATGTACATGTCGCGAAGATAGATATTTACACAGATTTAATAGGAAAATATTATTAGGTGCATTTTGCATGGCAGATGTGATGCGACTTAGAACTGTCTGTTCTTAGAACTGTCAGTTTCTCATATGCCATTCTACAAAGTTGACCACGACAGCTTTTTAGAAATTATAAATAATTTACTAATTATAGATAAAATAAATATGTGAAATATCCGTGGGAGTAAAACAATTGCTGGAACTTAAAGTGAGTGAAAATTGTATGAAAAATGTAAACTTCCTTGCAGTGCTTTGATACATCCTCGTGTTGAAAGGTCCGCCCCAACTCCCTCTGATGTTCACAGTCACGTCCACACGTGCAGAGCGACAATAGCGGTGGGTATGACCAATGCATTGCAGGCCCGTCCTCTGTGCGGAAATAGTAAATTGTGTTGTGTGTCACCAGGTGTGAATGTGTTGTGTTGTGTTCAGGGTCGCCAGGCGTACCTGATGCCGTTCTTCTGCGTGCAAGTCTTTGACTTCTGCATGAGTTGTCTCACCGCTGTTGGCTACTTCTCCTACCTGCCCAACATCAAGAAGTGGATCTCGGCACAGGTAAGTCGGAGCACAGTGCAGTATCATGGTCACCAGGGCACCGGCTAGCTATGATAATGAGCTCGTAAGAAAATCAATCATTAAGCATAATCCGTTGTTAAATTTAAGATGCTTTTTCAAGTAAAAAAATACCGTACATATGTGAGGACATTTTTGAGAGGTGTCATTAGCAAGGTTTAACATGTAAGGAGGAAAGTCGGTTATAAGGAGCAGTCAATTTTAAGGAGCAAACTTGTGAGCGTGAAAGAAAGTCAGCGAAAGAGTTACTTGTTAGTCTTCTGTGTTTGTCAGATATACCCAGGTAGCTGAGATAACCTCTCATAATAACAACTCAGCAACTCTGGGGCTGATGATCACTGTCAACTCTGGGGCTGATGATCACTGTCAACTCTGGGGCTGATGATCACTGTCAACTCTGGGGCTGATGATCACTGTCAACTCTGGGGCTGATGATCACTGTCAACTCTGGGGCTGATGATCACTGTCAACTCTGGGGCTGATGATCACTGTCAACTCTGGGGCTGATGATCACTGTCAACTCTGGGGCTGATGATCACTGTCAATTCTGGGGCTGACGATCACGGCTTCCAGAATGGCACTCTAACATGTAAACAGACTGTTTTTCTCCCGAAACACACAAATTACAACACGAATTGGTTCACTGAAACACAGACAATCACTATGTTACAGTAGATACAGTTGATACAATAAAACATGATTTTGCAGTACCAACTAATGGGGTAACCTCCGTTACGGGCTGTCACCCCAACAACAGGTTGATGTTTGTGGTTGTGTTGTCAGCATAACCTGCCTCCAGACACGAAGGCCCAGCTACTGTCGATGGACGATGACATGCTCATGATGCTGGTCGTGCTCGCCTTCCTGCTGGTGCTCACAATCAAGGTACGTGTGTCAGTCAGTATAGTGATGTGCTGACTTCGGGGGCAGTCTGTGAGCCTCCCCTCCCCAGTGCCAAGGTCCACCCGTCTCCTCCACTCACCTTCCTGGACCAACAGCCACTGATCTACTAATGGCAGTGTTTTAAAAAAACAGGTATTTAATTAGAGTTGTTTATTTATGCGTTCTGTTCTAGCTAAAGTTGGGGATATGAATTGGATGGTGACCCCCCTCCCCTCCAGAGGGTGCCACTGTTGCTTCATCTACAAGTTTTGTGTGCACTAACCATTAATGTTGACAACTGCTGGCAGTGTTCTGTTGCCCCATGGTTACCTATTACTTTACTCCAAGTATGATAACCTGGCAGTTTGCAAGTAGTTTTATGTTTAATCAGCATACAACATAGCTGTGGGCCCAGGGGCCCGTTAACCTGCTGTCAGTCCTGCAACTACCCTAAGTCACAGGCCCGGCCGGTTTTGGGATATAGCTGGCAATTTTACCACATTAGCTTGGAGACCAAACATGATTTATAAAATGTGTATCACATTGTACATGAGTCTGTCAGTCTTGTATAGTGTGTTTCTTGTGACGTGTGTTTCATCAGCTAGCACATTATTCTCATGTGCGAGCTAGCTCATGTGTTATGTGTTACCGTATCACATGCACCATGTATAACTGCAATGTCATGTGCACCATGTATCACTGTGTCATGTGCACCATTATCACTGTGTCATGTGCACCATGTATCACTGTGTCGTACCACCTATACGTGTCATATGTATCATCTATCACTGTGTCATGTGTATCATATACACTGTGTCATGTGTATCATCTACACTTGTGTCATGTGTATCATCTACACTTGTGTCATGTGTATCACACTTGTGTCATGTATCATTATATTTGTGTCATGTGTATCTTCTACCCTTGTGTCATGTGTATCATATACACTTGTGTCATGTGTATCCTCTACACCTGTGTCGTGTGTGTCAGTGTCAGTGTTGTGTCTGCAGGCGTACCTGATTGGCGTGGTGTGGGCGTGCTACAAGTACCTGGCCCAGTATCACATGACCTCCACCGACCCCAGTCTCAGCAGCTACGACTCCGTCAACCCGGGACAGGTGAGTGTCGGTCCACTCCACTGACCAGTCTGTTTATGCTGCTTTTCTAAAAGAACAAACCTGCCACTCTTTCACCAGTTAATTAATGTGAATTAATCCAAAACAATAATGACATGCCCATAATCAATGTTTTTTTGGTTCCCAAAAATAATTCATCATGTTCATGCTAAGTGGCATTACTTTCATTTTCACTAGGTGGTGGAATCTATTGTGACACTGATAGAAAATAAGTTACAATAAATTACAAATTCTTCTGTCAAGACTACAGGCCAAGAGATGATTGTTGTCAAAGTGTAAGAAAAGTAGGGGAATGTGTGCTTAGTAGAACGTGTATGCTTAGAATGAACACAAGTCTTACACTTGCTGACTATGTTACTCTCTTTGTCACCAGGTGGTGCTGCCTCCCAAATATGAAGATGCCATCGCCATGGAGCCCCACCAGGTGGAGCCACAGCAGAATCCACCACCACCATACACTGCGAACTGAGCAGTGCTGTATGGTGCCTTCCTCTCACATTTCGTAGGGTCTGTTGCCCGTCTTTCGACCGTTTAGATGACCAGCTCCACAGCACTTGCATCTTGTGCAGTTCTGGTGTACGTTCACCATTGATGTAGTTTTGAGTGCAATAAGCTGCACACGTCTTCCTGAAATGTTTCCTGGGGATGGTTAATATTTAAGTTTTACTCGTTGTCGCACGAAAATCGTTTGCACATGGTGAATACAACAAGTGACGTTTCGACTTTAGGAAAGCTGGTCACATTCCGTTGTTTCGATGGGAGGATTCTGTTATCTGTTAGTCATTGGCACGTTGTCATACCTGGACAGCTTTCTCTTCACCCGAAGAATGCACACGTTCTAATAACTTAGGAATGGGAAATCTTGCTACTCTATGTGTATTGGCTTTATATTTTGCAACTATATATATATATATATATATATATATCACTACTCACTAGTGAGGTATGGAATGGATGCTTCTTTGAACGCATGGGTCTTTCAGTGGGGATTGTATGTGGGGTTAGATTGGGTGGAGATTGATAGGTCAGTGTAACAATTAACCCCTGCGTGTCGTGTTTGATCTGTGATGGCATGGTTTATGTTTATTCGTAATTTGACGAAGCCACGAGTTTTGTGTTTGTCTCATGTGATGGCATTTGGCACTGTGTGTATTTGATAGTTGTCCATCTGCTTAAGAAATTCCAATTTGCTTGCATTCGTATCCATTTTGCATGATGTTAGTTCATTTCCGACATCGACAAAGCGTGGTAACTTAAGAGAACTTCTCAAACATTAGAATCATTTCATTCACGAAACGTTATCTCACAAGAAACTGATGCTGGTGATTGGTCTGTAATATATTTCCACAATCAGCAACAGTTTCTTGAGATGTAATTATGTATGATAATATTAACCAAAAACCAGCTTGTCTGTCGATTCAGGCCAAATTGTAGTTGGTACCTGTGAAATATCGTCAGACACTGAGTAAATCGCACATGTAATAAGTGTTGTTGCAGTGTTTATAAAATAATAGTGACCAGATTGATGAAAGTATGACAAAAAGACCACACCTGATGAAGCTACACAGGATGTCTGTTGGTGGCTGGTATGGTGCGTGGTGTTGTGATGTAGTTATCTCTTGCATCGTTTTGACAACAAAGTAGTGTGAAAATTGGTGTTTGTATGGTTGCTGGTAACTTTTATTTACAATTTCCATGTTTTCGTGAATAAACTTTATTTCCGGAAAAGGCTGAGAACTGCAATTCTAAAGTGTGGTTGCTTTTTAAAATTGGAAGTTGGCTGAAGAAACCTTGTTCACAACAGTATATACATATTAAATGAGAAACCCTGTGTCCATGCTACAAACATGCAAAGCCAGTATTTTTAATACCAACCTTTAGACAGTCCTAGCGACTAATATAGTTTTTACTAGAAATATGTGTGCAGACTTAATTAGCACAGACTATTGATTTCTTGTCATTGATAGTTACATGTAGAAGTCTTCATTATAATCCAGTCAGAATGCATGATCTTGGCAATTGTCAATATACATGAATATTGCATTCATCCATATATTTGCTACCAGCGAACAGACTTTTGTGATTGCTGTGGAAACTGAAACAGGAAAATAAAAATGGGCATGGGAACGATGTGTTGCTGTTTTATAAGTTTATTACGTTGTCACTTTCTCCTGTTGTAATCTAACTCTAGGGCAGTTTGGCAGTATTGCCTAGGCATCTACTAGCTTCATTTCAACGTTCATTCAATTCCTTGGACCACTCGCCACTAATTTACTAATTCATTGGGCCATGTGTTTACAAAAACATAAAGCTAGAGTTTATTTATTGGCCTCGGACATTATTTTAAAAACAGAAACCCTGTTAGGATGATGTACCTTACTTGCAAGAAAGAAAGAAATTCCCTCAAATTTGTTGCCAAAAAATGAGGTTTCAGTTTTCCATTGGTGAATATAATTGACAACTGGTTAAAATTGTGTTTTTTATCTAAAATAAGCAAAGTTACTGTTATAATTTAATGATTATTTTGTTCATCATTTATACAATCATTATTATATTTGTATAGTACTGTTACTATCTATTGTCTAATATATCTACAAGCATCGGTATTTTTTAAGTATTCTACCATCTAAGTTGAATCATGATTATATAATACGTGTTGGTGTGTTCCTACTTGCTAGTAGTGCGGGCACTTAATGTCACAAAGGCCATACATTTTCAGTGCTGGACAAAAGCATGAAATTTGGCATATATGACCCTGAAACCATACTATTTCAGAATTTTTATTTATAATTATATATCCGCTTATTCCACTTTCAAATATTTTATATTTGAACTTATCCTAAATTCACATCTGCCATTTTTAAAGATGCCAGCTGTCAACATTAATGTACTGATACATTTAAATCAAGATATAAGTATGTGGACAGAGTTTTCAATTTAATTACACATTTTGCATTTTAACAAGATTTAATGAGATTGCCATCTAGAGAATCAACTCTGGATAGCAGGTGGACAAGGAAGACCTTTGGCTTATCGAGAATCCAACCTATCTATCTAAATGTACCCCGCCCTTCTTAGGTATACGTCGATTTTATTTTTAAACATTTGACCTTCATATCGGCCATTTTTCTAAGTTAACAATATGTGTATTGGCTAACAGTGGTAAAGGACGAAGCTTGGATCACAAAAGCTGCAGAATTGATCACCCAGAATGTGCTGGAACCTGCTGATGTCGTAATCTCGGCAGGTTTCAATTCTTCTTTGCAATCCGATGATAATGGGAATTAAGCCAAGAGCCAGCATTGGCATCGTACCTCTATTTCCAGACAAAGCAGCTTCTGCCGCGACAGCCAAACACCCCGTTCTCTTCGGAAAGTCGCTGACTTTATATCTCAAACTTGGCCAAACACTTGTGCAAAGCGCGGATCATCCGATCTATGCCCTCTGAAAACAGATTGAACGGAAGTGGAATGAAGAAACAACCAAAGGTGCTTCAGGAGTTGCCGACCTCTTCAATCGTTATGCCAGATACAAAGAGCGAGTAGCCAGATATCGTGGCACTAAATGAGAAGTTGCCAGCACTCGCTGCCTTCGAGGATACTGCTGATATCGGTGCCATCGCACAATATATTGGTCATCACGAAGAGGGGCACAGCCTGCAAATGAGATTCGCCAAAGATGTCTTCTCGGTTATTAGTGTTCTACAAACGAAACATCCCTTTTTACCACAAAATCGTCCAGTTTTGGTCATGCTCCAGACTCGAGAGATCATGCCATCTGCAATTGCACAGGCGCTCTCCAATGCATACGAAAAAGACAAGGATCTCCATGAATCCTTCATTGGTGTCCACTCTTTTCCTGTCGCTATAGTCCCTGCCGTATTTCGACTGGGACAATTTCTTCAAGTTCGAAAAGCAGAGCGAGCCATCACCAGGAAAGCTTAGGTCCGATGAAAATCTGATATTCTGCATTGTCTGGCTATCCCAAAACTCATGCTTCCTGATGACGTTATGGTGAAGGTGTTGGATGGCCTAGCGGTGGTTCACATGGTCCGCCCAACCAATGGCGCTAACTACTGATGACGTTATGGTGAAGGTGTTGGATGGCCTAGCTGTGATTCACATGGTCCGCCCAACCAATGGCGCTAACTACTGATTACGTTATGGT
This sequence comes from Ridgeia piscesae, assembly GCA_025642075.2. Classification (NCBI taxonomy): domain Eukaryota; kingdom Metazoa; phylum Annelida; class Polychaeta; order Sabellida; family Siboglinidae; genus Ridgeia; species Ridgeia piscesae. The sequence continues at coordinate 256,235 of JAODUO010000184.1, forward strand.
GAAGGTGTTGGATGGCCTAGCTGTGGTTCACATGGTCCGCCCAACCAATGGCGCTAACTACTGATGACGTTATGGTGAAGGTGTTGGATGGCCTAGATGTGGTTCACATGGTCCGCCCAACCAATAGCGCTAGCTACTGATGACGTTATAGTGAAGGTGTTGGATGGCCTAGCTGTGGTTCACATGGTCCGCCCAACCAATGGCGCTAGCTACAAGCAATATGCTGTTATTTCATATCTTTCATTACCAACTCTCAAGTTCGACATCGCGACTCGACGTAATATATATGGGACATCGACCCTGATGACAACCCCAAAGCCCAGATTGAAGCAATACTTCATCCCTGGCTTGACTATCATCATCGAAGACTCTACACCTGTCCCTCGTGACTGGAACAAGTTCCTGTCAAATTCAAGAAACAAGGTGTTTATAAATGTTTCTTTTAGAAGCTGTTATCAAGGCATTGTCTCAGTTCAACGATGTTATAGTTTTCTCCACGTATGACGATGTCGTGCTGGTGAATACCTCTCACAACCAAATCGGCTGCTGATTTGAACACGATCATGCCATGCAATCACTTGGGTATGCCAGCATCTCTCTCACGCCGCACAACAAGACCACTCAAAAGCTTTCATCCGCACAGTCGACAGCGATGTTATCATCATGCTGTTGTCCCTTTGGCAGCCTTGCTTTGATTGAGTTGTGGAGAGAACTGGAATAGCCTCCAGCACATCCTTTTCAAGAAATCACCCAAACAGTTGGTCCTGAGAAGTCGCTGTCGCTCCCACTGTTCCATTCTTTCGCCGGATGTGATACGACATCATCTATCCTTGGTATCGGGATGAAAACTACCTGGGCAGCATGACAGGGATAGTCTCTGTACGGTAGCTATCCAACTGAAACATTACTTACATTGTCAGGATCCTAGACTCCTGACAATCGACTCCGTCCATATTATGTTGAACGCTGGACTACTGCAAGCACATGGTACTCGGACGCTCGACCACATCCCACACACATGAAGCCCTGCTCCAGCATGCAAGACGAGTTTTGTACCAGGTATGTTAAATGTGGAGACAAGCAAAGCAACGACACCAAGATGTCCCGGATGTTTCAGCCTGGGATTGGGTGCAAAACGTGAACACGAAAGTCTGTGCGCCATTTTGGACTATGGTAGACGACGCCAGCAAAGCGTGTGCCTTCCTTCACCACTGTGGATGTGGAAAAACTGCAGATGTGCCAGAGCAGGTATCAAATGCACTATAC
>JAODUO010000184.1:262500-292500 GCA_025642075.2 Ridgeia piscesae
GACAGGGTGTGTGTGTGTGTGTGTGTGTGTGGGTGGGGGGTGAGGGGAGGGGTGGTGATGGTGGCGTGATGTCACCACGTGTGTGTGTGTGTGTGTGTGTGTGTGTGTGTGTGTGTGTGAGTGTGTGTGTGTGTGGTGTGTGTGGGTGTGTGTGTGTGTGTGTGTGTGTGTGTGTGTGTGTGTGTGTGTGTGTGAGTGTGTGTGTGGGTGTGGGTGTGGGTGTGTGCGTGTGCGTGCGTGCGTGCGTGCGAGTGTGTGTGTGTGCGTGCGTGTGTGCGCGCGTGCGTGTGTGTGGGCGTGGGTACGTGTGTGTGTGTGTGCGTGTGCGTGTGCGTGTGCGTGTGCGTGTGCGTGTGCGTGTGCGTGTGCGTGTGCGCCTGCCATTCTTGCGTGCATATTTTATTACATGTGTATACCCAAGCGGAATTCCTCAAAGGAATTTCGAGAAGTCTTAAATTAATTAAATTATTTGCATACATAAAATTAATATTGCATATTGTCTCAATTGTAATTATATACACGCCACTATTTTACAATTATCTATTATTTCATTGTAATTTTTAATAAATGTAATTTGTCATATTTTCTGTACCCTTTTCAATCTGTATGATTTCGAAGAGAGAAATAAACTAGTATTGTGTCTGCCGAATATACATGGGGATATGTTTACGATAGTACGTGTTACGGGCGTGTGTTACACAACAATAATTTGCCCGTATGTCATAGATATACAGTGTATGTTTTGATGTCGTAAACGACGTGCACCGTGGCTCTCTGTCGGTTCTTATATAGATAATTAATTCACTGGTTTGTTAATTTGATGTCATTTTCATCGGAATCAGGGTGGAAGTTTGGGGCTGAGCCCTGCCAGTATTTGGAGTGTGTAAATTAAATATTAACCTCACAGAATTTTGTTAATTATTACGATGTTTTTGAGCGTCAAGAATGTTGCAGTTGGATGCATTTATCATTCGGAACCATGACAATTTTTCAACACTGCCAATTAAATCAAATTTTAAAAACAATTTCAACACCATCCTCCTCCAACCAATAATCAGTCAAAAATTTAAAGATATAAACAATCCGAGAAAACAGAAAGGAGAATACTCCAAGGGGATCACTTGGGTGGGGAGGGTGGCACCCCTCCCCCGTTTATGTACGACGTTTTACATTTTAGAATATAATTTGTATAGTGTCCTCTACCGCCTAAGTGAAATCATAAATACAGCTACCACAGTTGCATATATACATATCGTTGACAAATAGAACACCTTCTAGTATAACCTTATAAAATTTAGAAGTTCGTCGGCATGGTCAGACAGTTTCACGAGGGCATGCAAACTCGTGTTTTTGGTAACCATGCCGTCAAACGACTACAGGTGGTGACGGTGTGTATTCACCAGCGTCCAACTACCGTACATACGGAGGGATGGATATTCAAAAAGAGTGAGAAGACTTTAAGCGAAGACAAAGGTATTGCATGATGTTATCCAGGATAGTAGTATAACAAAATAGTTAAAGATTTTGGTTTGTCAAATCACGACAAGAGGAGGCCGCTTCTAGCGAGGATGCATGGAGTATTAACCTCCGATTATTACTCAGGTTCAAAGTCCACATCCAAAATAGTATCATGTCACGACACTAGTCGTCTAGGTGTAGATCTACACCCCCAAAATTAGGTATGTCATAGACACTTTTTCTTTTTAAAAGATAATAAAATATGGTAAGTAAAATACAAAATAACACGAAACGGTAAATTCTTAATTTCTTCATAGAGTTTTTCCAATTCGCAGCATCTTGGTGTAGTGGGTAATTAATGCGTTCGCTGTTAAAAACTAATGATAAAGTCTTTTACATATAAATACACAAAATATAATCAACTAAAAAGTTGATTAATAATCAAAGTCCTCCATGAAATATCACTATTACATGAAAAATAAAATACTTAAATATACAGCGACAAAAATGTATGCCGAAAAATCTCGATCCGCCCCTCCCCCATCGGTATATAATTAATAACAAAACACTGGCACGACTGCAGCGTGAAGAACTAGGCAAGTGTAAATATGCCTGTAATATTCACACTTGCCTAGGTCTTCCTATAGGCGTTTGACCGGTTTCTGGGTCACCGACCGGTGAATAATAATTAGTTTACTAATTAATACGGTTGTGCTATTGGGCGTTACTCTCGTAAGATTAATCACCGAAGCGGTTGTTTTAATCATCTTCCGCGGCGGGTTTCACCTCACTATTATGATAGCTGGGGAAGAGGTCTGTGGCTTGTATACGTGAAGGAGTGTTTGCAAATAATATTCCGTATTAATAAATTATTATAAACAGTGACTCGGTAGCGCTGTCACATTCCACAAGCATTCGTAGTGACACAATGTTGCATTGATGCTTGCGTAGTATTCGGCAGTGCCAGTGGTCGCCGTACGCTGCGGCTGTCAAGCGTACAACAACCTACGTCACTTGTTTACTCGGTGACGTGGGCACGCTAATTCCGCGTATCCTCTCGACAGTTCACGCAAACGACTATTTGACCTGAATCACTCTCTGACGTTTATTAACCAGTTTTGCAGACAACTGCAACTCGCAGGTATGTCCATTGATGTTCCATCGATCTGTCGTATCCCCTATGTTATCGTGGTTATGTAAACTTGGTAGATTTTTAGGAATATAACTACTCGGACGACCTTCCGTGGATATTCAGGGTGATTCACCGATTTATTCTTGTCCCAGTTAGAGGGGAGTCACTTTTCATGACGTCATTCGGTCCTTTCAGCCTCGTTCTAAAGACGACATTGGCGAATGGCAGTGTAGAAACACGGTCACATGGCTGTGGCAGAGTTCGCAGTCCTGAAAATCAGGAATATTTATGAAGTGGATAAAGAAAAGGGGGTTCATTTTTGCAGCTTCCCGAGTTAAAGACGACATTTTGGTAAGTTTTGAAGCCATGGGTGGGACAAATGTGCTTCAGACCTGTGTCGACACTGTCCGTATATATTTTCTGTTCGCGTATATGTACATTATTGCTCAATTTTGCCGTAAAAATTGTGACAGTAGTCGCCATGTTCCGTACGTATTCGCGATGACATGCGAAAATGGAAGGGCGAAGCCATTTGCTAATGTCTGTTTTTCGTAAAGTAGTTTGGCGTAATGAAGGCGCTGTGCTGTGGTACATATTGGCAATTGACCATTCTTGAGTGTAATGTTCTCAATAAGATGATATTGATGGCGAATATGTGAAAAGTAGCCCGTTGTTGATTGTGGGCAGTGGGGTGACAAGGTGCAAACGGAAGTGTTGACTGTCACAAACAAAAGTCGTTATCAGAGGTTATACCTCTGGCTTCGCGTTGTTGCGATCATGTCTAACTTAGCGTAGTTTGAACTAGTTCCTGAAATGGTTAATGTGTGAACTTCATCTAAAAATTGAGTAAACACATGAGAAATCGAATGAGGCTACTTTGACAGAACAATAGAACAACATGGTCAGGACCATGGAATGGTGGGTGGCGTACACGCTGTGCATGTTATTAATCTCGAATAATGAGAACAGTGTAACCTTCTACGACCAGTTTTATCCAGCCAGTATATCTGAAAATACGTGAACTGTAGGGTCTGGTCTTTGTTTTGTATAACTACTAGTAATTTCTATGCCAACACACTGTAACCAAGAGTGACTGATTGGATTCCACATAAATTCTGTTGTCTGTCAACAGCTGGTGAGACCAGCTAGAACTTGGGTGTGGTTGACGTTGTGTAGTTGCCAAGACCAAGTGTATTTTGTAGAGCTGTAGGTTGTTGGTGGTTTGATCTCATTGCTAAATTTGTTGTCAGTCTAGGGTTACTTGTTAAGAGTTTTTTTATATTTCAAAACAACAAACAAGGCAACAAGACACTTTCCTTCTGGCTTTACAATGCAGATCTGCAGCCGATCAGAAATGATTAAAGCTTGTCAGTCACATATATCTTTTATATACTTTGTGTTAGCAACTTAATAATATATGTGTAATTAGTGGCAAACCAACAAACCCTTAATTGGTGTCTTGATAGCTCTGTTTAGACTTTTTAGATTTGTTACTGCAATTTTTCAGCAAATTGTTTCACCAGGAAGTGAAATATGAAATCCTTGCTAAGTTAGTAAATCACATTTTATAATATGTTAAAATTATTGTACAGAGTACCAATTGCTAGTCGTTTTCAGTTATGTTTCATTCATAATGTCTCGATGGCAGCCAAAATCAACTGCATTAATTAATAACTATTTAAACTTAATTAGATGAGTACATAATTAAAGAGACAATTACAAACTTTTGAAAACAAAGTTCAAATGGCAAATTCATATGGTAAGATATGCTCATTACAAGATGGTAAATTAATATATGTAATATGATTGTCAGTTTGTTATCTAATGCAACTACATACCCGTCACTCAAACAAACACTCATTGTGAGCCATAAAAAGTCTGCTCTCTTACTCTTACGCACCTGACAGATATCTGTCAGTGTCAGTTGTGTATTTGAACTTACTGTTGTACTATAGCTTTCATACCCTATAGCTCTAATACAAGCCTCAATGTTAAAGGGTGGCTGAGATGCATGAATAACCATTGCCCAAAATATGAATATACCATTTAGAGGGTGTGTAACCTTGATTTGATTAGCCACTTATAATTTTTTTTTTAAACTTGGATATCATTGATCACAGGGTGCTGCTTTTATTACCCTCAAGCTGCATTTGGTTTGTTGCTCCTATCTGTCAAAGTTGACAGGTAAAATTATTCACATAGTGTTAATATTTCTAATAAAACAGTTTGAAAACAGCCATTATTCACATACATTTTGCACATAATGTGCTTCCTTGTCCGTATGTACTTTCATTACTACCTTGTAGTTTGACGGTCCCCACATCCCTTTTATATACTCTTTGTACTCATGCACACTCATCTTACCTTACGTCATCTAGTGTCATGGCCATGTGTATTGCCTCAGTGTTCCTCTGGTTTGTCGTGTCTGTGTGACATTTTTTGTGTCCAAGCTGTGGCTGGTTTTGTTTGTTTTGCTGCCTTTCAAAGTACATGTAAGTGCGTTGGATATTCCCGTATGTCACCTGACGACTGATGTGTGACGTTTTGTGCAGGAGTTCTGGCAGGATGGAGCGTAACAGCGAAAACCAGAACTTCCCGTCGCCCCCGACAATGATGTGTCGTACGGGCTGCGGCTTTTATGGCAGCGCGTCCAATGATGGCATGTGTTCCAAGTGCTTCAAGGACGCACTCAAGAGGAAGCAGCAGAACCCATCTCCAACGCAAGTTGTGTCGGCCACCCACCTCGCCAACGCCGCAGGTGAGAATACAATATATCAAGCATGTGCACTAACTTTAGTGGTGATTTAAAGATATCTTAAGCATTACATGAGAAACTAAATAACCAGATAAATAACCACTGCACTGCCTAGTGAATGAAAACAGGGTGATTAAAATTTATGTTGGTAGATATTTTGGGTCAGGCCATATTGGTGGGGGGAGGGTGAAGGTGAATAGATGGTAAATATTTTTTTTAACTTTGTAACTTATAATATAATATAATTAGTGAAGAAGATTTTGATATTATTACTTTTTGGGCGGCCATTGTGAGAAAAGCTGGATCAGAAATACGAAACAGCCAGTCATTGGCAGACTCTTTTGTTTATGTAGCAGACAGACAGCAGCAGCAGTTGGTTTCATGGTACTGTTTACTGTTATGATTTATGTTGAAGACAATATAAACAGGCTGCCATATTGTGTCAGATATGCACCAGTTTCAAGGTTTCTTATGCATCTGTCTTAATTTACCATTCATGTTCAAAGTTGGCTTGTTATTGTTTACCTCGTAAATCATTCGTGTAATTATTCTTTCTACCCCAGGACACCTTTCAAGTTCAATAATTTAAACATACTAAATTTAAGTCAAATTAAAAACTCTAAAATGTGCATCATAACAGTTATAGTTTGAAACTGCAATTAAAGATTATCTGTTACTCTGTAAGATGTTGAGACCATTAAAATGTAACATTTTAATTAAATTATTACTTGTACAGGTTTACCTGATCTTTGGTGAAAGTTAGTGAAAGTGATAGTTTTCGCCCATTAAACTCAAGCTGTCTGCAACTGGGTGTTTTGTTGTGCTGTTAAATCACCAACAGATAGTTGGAGATGTCATCTATTGTGTCATTATGTGCTAAGTCATGTGAAAAGTGTAGTCTGTAAGTGTTTCATACACGCTAGGGGAATAAAGGTATTTGTTGTTTATTATACATGCATACCAGTGTCATATAGAATGTGGACCCCATTGAAAATGTCCATATTCCCTATAGAATATGGACCCAGGGTTCCATGTTGTGGACCTGGACAGGCCCATACTCTATGGGGGTCCATATCCTATATGTGCCATAGAAAATGGACCCGTGCCCAATGTTCTATGAACTGCATTATACCATTTTACCAAATAGTTCAGGTTTTTTTTAAAGAGGTGTCCAAATCCTATAACGGGATCCAAATTCTATAATAGAACATGGACCCCGGGTCCATTTTCGATGGGGGTCCACATTCTATCTGACACCGGTTTATAATGGTAGTTGTGAGCTACTCATGAGAGGTAATTACAGACAATTTGTTGTATTTTCTATGAGAATGGTAGTTGTTTAGACCAGTACAAATTATTATTCTTTACATAATAGGTTCATGCTGATTACCAGGCCACTGGCAACATTCCATATCAATCAAGTTTAGTAATGCAATAATTATCATTACATACATGCTTCGTGCAAAGGATTTTATTACGATCTGTGTTGATAAAGATGTTAATGTAGGCCAAGGACATAGGTAATGAGTTACACAGTGAGTAGTTAACTATACTGTTGGATCCACTGCCACTTCATAGATTAATGCATATTAAAACAAATATATAGTAACTAGGAAGGAAACATTCAAAAAGGATTACAGGTTGTAAAATATTTATTTAAATTGTATTAAATGTTAATAAGTGTTATAATGATTGTATACCCTAAATACAATTTGACAGTTCTCAGAGCAATGAACACTGTATGATAAATAAAAAAACACTAACTGATTATTGGAAGTTTACAGATTGGCAACTACTCAGGTAATAGTGCTATGTGTGACTCAGTGATTTAACTGAGAGTAGTGACTGGGGCGGTGTCAAAGTACCCCCATCTAGATTCAAAACTTCTAAACACGTTAGAAGATGTTTCCTGAAATAATGGATTTTGAAAAACGAAGTAGTCATTTGTTGGGGTAATAAACTCGATTATTATCAGACTGAAACAGATTTATATGTTGACAAAATTGCATTGAAAAGGAAATATCTTGATGTAACTCAGAACATTTTAGGATGGACATAAAAACCTTTCTCATGTATCATTTTGTAATTTCTTTTCATTAAAAATACTACATTTTACTATTATATATATATTGCCACCATAAAAATCAGTCATAATATTCTTACTTTCAGTTTTAGTTTGTTGACTGCCTAGTGCCTAGTGGTATTTTCATAGATATGTAAAACATTTTGTTGTTGTTGAGTTTTTAACGTTTCTTATACTGTCTTCAGCATCATCTATGGCCAGTGCAAGTGATTCTCTCGGTGCCACGGGCAGCTGTACCAACATGACATCCGTCGTCAGTACGAAGCTTTCTCCTGCGTCATCAGTGTCATCAATGAACCTCAGTACGACCCCCAGCGTCGAGACGGCCATGCCCACCGTGTCAACCCCAGGGGGGAGCTCACAGAACAAGGACAAGTTGGACATTGATAACCTAGGTAAGGGCACACGCGACAAGTTTGCATATGTCACGAAACATTGTCTGTTTAGAATGCTGGTTCGTCCCCCATTGGTACGTGGTGTGGCACTTGCCCTGTCCACGTTTTCATTTGACCAACTAACTAGTGAAACAATTGTCCACTGGGCATTTCGCTGTACCCTGTTGGTTTATTATAAATGGTGACATTCATGCATTTTGATGATGAGTAAACTGCCAGTCTGTGGTTTGAATTTATAATACTGAGGTAGCAATAAATGTGTCGTGCTTCAGCAAATGAATAGTGCCTCTTGGCAGTGCATAGTGCTTCTCTTGGTGAATATTGCCTCTTGTGTAGACAAGTGGTTCTATGAATGAATGTTGCCTCTTGGCACTGTGTAGTGCTGCCCTGTGTGAGCAGTGTTTCTGGGTCGTGTCGTTGAATAGATCATTTCTGTTAATCCTTCACCCGATTGCATGGTAACGGACAGTTTTGTAAACCGAAGCACCTTGACTGATTGTATAGACATGTAGATCGTTAGAGCAAGTTCAACAGTTGGCAGACAGGTGGCTGGAGAGCCGAATCTTTCACAAAGTTGAAATATTTGGCCTATTTAATGATCTACTCTGCAGCAGTGCCTGGGGCAAATAATGCCGTGTTCACAAATTTACATATGTCTTTATGATTAATTAGCCCGTAGTTGTGTGTTTTATCAGGCAGCATACCTTCAAGACACTTTCATTCAGCATATTTATTTATCCATTGTTAAGAACATTGTGATATAAGGTACAAAACAGGCTATGGCAGATGCTGTGCATCTATGTTTGCCATTCTCCATGGTTACACCCTCGCATGAGATAAACATGAACGTGTTTCACTTGTAGCCACCGATAATTTGAATTCTCCTTCCCCGTCAACGTCGGAAGATGGATGCTCAGATAAAGACAGAAAGCCAAAGAAAAATCGTTGCCATACATGTAAGAAGAAAGTTGGACTTACAGGTAAATAGATTGTATTTATAGGCGGTGTATTTTAGAGGAGTCTGTGGACTTTGTAAAGTTGCGATGTGTCTTACTTCACACAACACTGGGGGTGATTTCTTGTGAGGTTTGGAGTTGGTGACATTTCTGATTACCTGGTAGTGTTCACTGATTGAGTGATGGCATGGTAAATATCTGATGACACTATTGTAATATAGATGTGACAAATTGATGTGTTTGTTGTCGAGTAGTGCATCAGATCAGACAAACATGTCACAGTGTGTCATTGTAAGGCAGTTGTTGGTTTCTTAAAAGAACCGTTATTGAATAAGATACTTTCACTTTTTGTAAGTGTGAAGACTACCGTGTCTACTAATTAAAAAAGAGAATAGACGATGTCTGAATTCACCAGCGTTGCCTTTAAAGTTAAAATAGTATTTGTACTTGTGTACTCTGTGTGGATGAAGAGTTTGAAGAAGATAGCAGTAAAAGATGGGTGCCATGGTGTGGTGTTAATGATGTGTGTGTCTCTGTTGCAGGTTTTAAGTGTCGCTGTGGTGGATTATTCTGTAGTGCGCACCGCTACTCGGACATGCATGAGTGCACCTTCGACTATAAGGAGATGGCGCAGGAGCAGATCCGCAAGAATAATCCTGTCGTGGTCGGGCAGAAAGTGGAGAAGATATAAGGGCAGCCTAGGCAAATGCTGCACCGAGACTTATGAAGTGACGGCCGCCGTCCAGACTGGGCCCCCACACGCGGCCACCTGGTGGCCACTTTGTGTCTTACTGCAGTGCGACGCATCGTCTCGTGACATGACGGTGACTCTTGCTGACGTGTCACAAACCTCCATGACACCGCGACCTCATTTGTGTCGCCGATGTCTGGATCGTTATACTTTTTTAACCCGAGCCGTGGAATGATTTTCTCCGGAGACATCACATCATGCTGATTGTCATATCGGATGTGTGACATGCGTCCGCACTTTGCAGGTGTCATCACAAAGTGTGGCATTGGTCAATAGGATTAACGTGCTCCTGTTGCTTTTCTGGTGACATGTCTGTCGTCCGCGTCACTGGATTACGACAACACCGGCACGTTGATGTCAGTGTCATCTATTGCGTGTGTTCTGCAGTGCCAGCGTGTGGCCCGTGTGTAGTTCAGCCAAAGTCCACCAGATGGTGCCATTAAGATCGTGAATAGCAGCAAAAAATTATGTGTGACAGTGGACGGACGGTGATGCTGGACGGACGTGTGAGTGTGGTCAGTCGTAGGCAGGATTGGACACCAGTGTGACAATGTGTGCTGCTGCGACATGTGTACGACGAACTAAAGACACCGTGCTTGAATCAAGAGGTTGCAAATAGTAGCAGAGTTGTGACCGACATCGCCACTCGGATTTCATTGTGCAGCGGCAGTGTGCACTTTTTCAGACAATTCACTTGCTTTCACTAACAACATCATTATCATCTACTACCGATAGCAGTTACTTACGTAGCTTCGTGGTGTGTATGTATACGTGCGTAACGAACCACTAGATCCTACCGTCATCATGTTCCATATTTTGTATCGCGTGTGTATCTATAGAATGGGGAGGTGTTTGTGTGTGAACGACTCGTCGGTCGTGGCCAGCGAGTCGTACGTTGTTTTGGAATGTGCAACGTTGTCGCAATTTACTTGCACGTTTACGTATCATTTAACCAGCGTGGTTTTATGTACTACAATTATACTTGCCTTTTTGGCTATAGGAATAATTCTTTGGTTGCATGATGGATGGCTAGTGTGCTTACCACAGTGACACCACCGACTTGCTGTTTTATGTAGGGCGGTGTGTGGACAGGGAACTTTGTCATTTGACTGGCAAAGTGAGAGATCTATTCTGCTAATCGTAAATGGAAAATACTAAACCAACTGACATGAGAACATCACCAACGATGTTTCTTTCATAGTAATGTATCACTTGGTAGTGCCTCGACTCTGTAGTGCCGATAACTTTGACTGTGTGGTCTCCTTGTTTGCCATACGTCTACATCTGAAGCAGGAATTTGTTTATAACATAGATGTTGGTGCAATGCTTGCAGACATCTGCAAAATTTGTTAATCTAGGTCTTGTTTACGAGTATCGCAAATACTTCTAGTATTACATATTATATTATTTATCTGCCTGTGTATCGGCATATGCTTCAGCAAATTCTTCTGGAAGACAAGGGATGCACTTTTTGAAGCAATTGTACAGTAATTCTTTTAATTCACCTCACAAAGAGGTTGTGTGTGTATGTGTTATATAATTATAGATAACAACAAATACTTTACTCGTGTTATTGTTTCGCCACAGAGTGTATGTGTGTGAGTGTGTGTGTATATGTGTGTGAGTGTGTGTGTATAGTGTGCAGATTGTGTAGTGTGTGGGTGGTGCATATGTGTGTGAGTGTGTGTGTATAGTGTGCAGATTGTGTAGTGTGTGAGTGACCAAGTGTATGCATGTGTGGAATTGTGTGGATTGTGTGAATAAGCCAGATTTGTGTATGGAGTTAGTGTGTGGTTGTCTGTCTGTGTACGTGTGTGTCCCAAACACAGTGACAATTAGAAGATTTATGATAATTTGCGATATGATATACCACAATAATTTTCACAAGTAAATGACTAAGTTACATTTGTATATAAAAATAGTTCGGGCCAAAATATTTATATCACAACACATCTCTTATTATATTAGTAGACCAGAGCAAACTCGTGTGCCAGTGGTTACTGTGGCTGATTACGTCAGTACCAGCTTGCCTCTACCCCTGGCACATCCCTTTCAAAAACTCCTCTTGACTTAATGGAATTGTCCATGAGGTGTGTGGGCACGTGGCTGAAATCACACAAAAATACCACTTGGCTGGACTGCTCATGTTACATGCAATGTTTAAGACGTGAAGTCTTAAAATTGCGACTGGCGAAGTCAATTGCACTTCAACCTGCAGCTTCACAGAGATGGATCGGAGGTAATACTTTCAGGAAAATGCGAGTGAAAGTAAGAATGGGAAGGAGAGAGATAAAGGCACATTTTCTTCCAGTTATAAATTTGCCACGGGACAGGTAGCGAGGCAATGTGGAATGTTGCAATAAGATCGATTATCCGTGCACCATAATGTTGCGCTTGTCGTTTGTCGCTCACGATCATAGATATAAATAGAACACACCAGTAGAGTATAATAGTATAGGGGAAAGATTAATGATCTAACTCCGTGCTCACGATAAATTATATATTGGATCACAACCCGCCATGCGGCGCCACTTACACAGTCGCACCATGTACTAGTGGCGCCACACATTGGATTGTAGAGCGTTGAAAAGATAGGCTGGCTTCATGCTACAGCAAAACCTCTCTTGAACGACCGCTTTCCTAGGCACGGATTGTTTCTGATTAAAAGGTACCTGCCGAGAACGACCACCTGACAAACGCCACCAGCGACCACCAAAATTCCTCATGCGACCTGCTAGCAGCGACTGGAACACGTGTCGCCGTCTTTTTCGAGTTCATCAGATACCTGCATCGTCGATTTTTCTCAATGGTGATGTTGTGGATGTGGAATGAGGGGGGGGGTAACGAACTGGTTGTTGCCGGCAGTGAACCAAGGGATGTGACCAGCTATTGTTTTGGACTCTACCACTTGTTGTTAAGGGGGGGCAGGTGTAAGGGTGATAAGCTGACCAAAGATCGAATCACTGCACGGATCGTCTGCAGCGCGGCTGGTGAGAAGCTGCCGCCCCATACAACCACGAATATCGGGCCATCATTGGCCCACGGGTGGGAACCATCGTACATACTCGTACAAGCGGCCGCCGACTCCAGGCCGATAGTTTGCGGCATGTGTGATGGTGCGTTGGCAGGGACATGATTTATGACCACTTTATCAATCCTCGGGCCTCTCTCGGTCCGAGGATGCTAGCACATGCCGCGTCTCGTCATTGGAGGGAATTCAAAGTCCCGTGCCGTCAAGGGCTAACTGATGAGTCTGGGCGTCACTTACCGGCACAAGACAAATGCCTGGATGACAACAGACATCCTCACCGAGTGGCTTAAATGCGTTAATAATAACATGAAGAAAGAAAAAAGAACGATTCTGATACTGCTCGAAAATTGTGGCGTGCGCACTCCGATATTGCTTCAGAGAATGTGAAGATTACGTTTCATCCACCAAACGCAACGTCCCGACTTCAACCATGCGATGCAGGCATTATCCAGACGCTAAAGCAGCTCTGCTGAAAGAAGGTGATGCGACACCATCTGCCGTATGGAAGAGAGTAGAACTGCCTTTGAACTGGCACGGAAACTCGATATTCTGGGTGCTACCCTAGCTGTGGCATTGCTTTGCGTGGGAGGCCGTACAGTCATCCACAATCACAATCGTCAAGTGTTTCAGTAACTGTGACATCACAGTCACTGCCAGTCAGCCAGCCACAGGGCACAGAGCACTGTTGATTTTCCTATTGGCGGCCATATTGACGTTTTGTCAGATTGTAAGGAAACTGTACCTGAGAATATTTTGTAATCTCTATACACAGTCACTGCAGTCATGTCATTGATATGCTGATCAACCTTTGTCAAAATTACGTATCTCAGACTCTTTTAAAATGCATGCATGTGTACTGCCCGTCAACATTGACCATATTTAGCAGGTTTTTTTGCATCCGCAGGGTCATGTAAGAAAAAATTGCTACAAATCACTACGCAAACTACATTCTGCCTAACACGCGTCATTACACTGCAGATACATCATAGCACTGGATCTACTAGCATGCCTGTCCTTCTGTACTCATTTCACATAAAAATATGTTATCAAAATCTCAAATGACACAATTATTAAGGTACTACATTCGTATGGGTCAGGCCAGGAAGTCTAACTGTGGTCTGACCCCTACAGAGAGTGTAATGGAAGAATGAGAGTGCATCTACCTGTTCACCAGTTGTGATGACGCGGTTCCCCCCAACTGACCGTGCCGGCACGGAGTGGGAGGCGGACACCGTGGTACCAACACGACGTGACGCAGCTTACAGTGCTGCAGATGACGAGAGCGCAGATGAGCGAGACGACGGAGAGGAGGTGCCATCACAGCCGGTGTCATATCGAATATTGACACGGATGTAAAGTTACCCGTGGGTCACTATTCCATATAGAATAATGACCCCCGGGTCACTTTTCCATAGATTTTCAGTTATAGAAAAATGGTCCGTCCTATAGAAAAATAACCCACCCACATATGTTATGGATATATATTTGAAATAATGGTTTTGATCATAATGTTAAATTACCACACATAACCAACTATTTCACTAAAAAGAAAAAAAAATATATATATAATCTGAAATTTAGGTCAACAAATAAAAATGTCAATGATTTTTTTTTATTTTGTTGTTGAACCTGTTAGCAAATGTCATTGATTTTTTTAAATATCCAATTCTTTGTCAAATTCAAGGTTTTTATCATCCAAACATCACAGAGAAATGTCTATTTTGTAATAGCTAAGTTTCTTTTGGGTGGCTGTTGGGGGGGACATTTCTATGGTATAGTATATTGGACCCGTGGCTTGTTATACGTTGTACATAAAAACTGTAACTTTGCCAATTTGGATAGTTACAGGCTTGTAGTTTTATGAAAAATATACAAGCCCATAACCGTCCAAATTGACAAAGTTTTACAGTGTTCTATGTATGACAAGCCATGGGTCAATATATTATACCATAGAAATGTGACCCCCCGCTGTAAAACATTTATTCGGTAATTACCAAATGGATATTTATTGTGATGCTTGTATGAATCATACAGTGTAACCATATAAATTGGCAAATATGTTTATAACATTTACTATTATGAACCATGAGTCAATATACTATACCATATAACTATGATCCCCCCTTTGTAAAACATTTATTTGGTTTTATCAAATATTTAATGTGATGCTTGTAAGAATCATATACGGTCATGAGCCACGGGTCAATATACTATATCATAGAAATATGACCCACCACCCCATTTCATTTGCCTAAGGCATTTAGCAGAACATGGACCAAGCAGAATGTTTTCCATGAAATTGGACACAAAATAAAATACTGCTGTTGGTGCAAGTGTCAACAAAATATGCCCACTGAGCAGTGTCAGTTTGAAGAGATCTTACATTGGAAAGAAGTATTATGGCATAACAATAATATTATTAATGTATCAAAGTGCAATGTTGTATAAATATAAACAAAACATTACCTTCAATGTGATTAATACTCAAATATATACAAAAAAGAAAAATCCATTAAAAAACAAGGGGTGCGTCATTTTTCCATAGGGGGTCAATTTTATATTATAGTATTTTGACCCCCGGGTCACTTTTCTACGCGGGTCAATATTCTATCTGACACCGGCACCGGTGCAGCTCACATTTCAACAGACAGCCGTTCTTCTAATCTACGGACACTGCGCGACTTCGGCTTGTTCACAAATCAGCTACTGTTCGTCACTTTAATTTGCCAGGCAGAAGAATTGCTTGAAACTGAACAACGCACTAAAGCAAGACAACCGCAGATGCATTTTTAAAGAAAGTCTGATACATAGTCCTAAATATAAAATGTATTAATGATCACGTATTATTTCGTTATAAGACTACAATGATTGCCTGCCTGCCTGCCTGACTGTGTAGAGTATATTTATATCTACACATACATGTACACATGCGTAATTCGTTCACCAAAGCAGACCCGCACTGTTAATACAATTGACAATCACGAACAATTTTAATCTCCGGAATTTCAAAACTAAAATGTTGGCAGATTGTCGCTTGTCAGGTACGATGACCGTCGATTTGTCGCCCTCAAGTCTGGCGTAATAGTTCGTGTCTCTGGATAACTATACCACTAGTAAACGTTCTTGCTGGGGAATATTTTTTAGTTTTATTCATTTGGAAAAAAATTATATAATGTGAAGCCAACTAATGTGTTGTAAGTTGTATTCGTCACAAATAATCTACCAAAAAACACATCTTTGGTGCTAAAAAAATTAGATTTGTTTAACGTTAATTAACCACATTTAAGGAAAACTAACAAAAGTGTTACTGCAGATTCATAACATTAATGCTTACTGAATCTAATCATGCAAGAATTATGAGTGTACATGTCGCCATCTGATAACATTTCACATGCCCGGACATGGGACGTCGATATGGCAGTATTTGTTTTACAGCAGCACGACTTTTCGGCCTTTGTAATTTTATAACAAACCCTGACGTCTCCCTGCGAAAATCTGTACTTTCGGACATGCAGTATTTTCAGCAGCAGAATTTTTCGTTTCAACCCCACAGTATGTAAAATGCCCCGATCCCCTGACTTGCGCACATGAAATGTATGTTCTTATATGGCGCGGTATCAAATCTTTAGGACTGTTCAGAGCTTTTCACTATTCCCTCGGACTGGCAGACCTGTTCCCTCGAACACCATTTCGACTTCACTGGGAAACATCCAGCCTAGCCTCGGTTACCTTGGCTCCGTGAGGTGGCAGCACTTTTAAGCCCCTCAACTCACTCCGCCTGGGGAAAGAAAGGCTCTGCATTTGTTAGGCTTTACACCACATTAGGATAGAGACGCTGATTGGCTCTCAGGCCAACTATGAAATAAAATTAAAATAACGATATACTTTTACAAGATAATTATATCCTGTGAAATGTATTCAACATTGAACTTATATTAACACAAAAATAAGTAAAAATTCAAATTTACAGTTGTTTATCAAATAAGAATTACGGCAGGATTAACCTGTATCCGTGAGGTGGCAGCATTGTTTAGCCCCACACGAATAACATACAAATTAAATAAGGATACTTTTTTTTATCAAATAATGCTCTATTATAAAAACTATTCAAAATTAAACTTGTATTAACACAAAATAAACAAACAAAAATTTGCAGTTGTTTATAAAATAGAAATTACGGCAGGATTAACCAGTGTCCGTGAGGTGGCAGCATTGTATAGATCACGCGGATAAACAAACAAAAGCCGACTAAGTAACCAGACTGTCTTCTCGGCGTAGTTCCGCAGCCGACCGACAGTCGGTTAAGCGAGACTACATCCAGCCACGCTGCAATTAGTGTATGGAGACCATTCGTCCAATGTTCACCGCTGTCTATATCGGCAATTACTCATTTATTCAGTTGAATAACGGGAACAATGTAGAGTAAACAAAACTTACTCAATGTTTAACACGGCAGTACAGGATTCGAACCCGGGTTCTCGTAGGCGAATGTCCGAAGCTCTAGCCACTGCGCCACTGCGCAACTACTGTAGGTTGATTTATGCTCACCTCTATCACCAGAGGGCGTTTTTGACCAGCCATAGTTTCGCATTCGTCATCAGTTGGCGTCTGAGTTGGCACTGATTCTTGCATGCGCGTAATCGGCGAGTGATAAGTGAGGTCGCTTTACGGAGTGTCAGTGGTACGTCATATTTATAAATCGTTACACATACACACATACACTAGTCTTCATTACTTAGCTGTGCCCACCAAAATATGACCGACATTAGCCATTTTTGACGTAAAGTTCGGCACTAAGAGTCGCAGTTGTAAATCATAACACAGTAATAAGTCGACATCACAATCGCGACAACTGACGACCATGTGAAGTCCCAGCATCTTGTGTTAATTAGAATGCCAGACGGTGTTTTCCGTCATGCCGCTAATTACGATGACGTAACCCGCGGTCTCCGTGACGTCAGTCAGACAGTGGTTCACTGAACGCTGTTGGCGTCTCCAGCGCGTTCACAGAAATACGACAAAAACCATAAAAACGGCTAAATGGGCAAAATCGAATCGGCAAATAACGTGGCCGATTATGAGTTTTTGATATTTGTTCTGCACAGCGACGCCACAGCGCAAAATGGAGGAGCGCCAGGTGCCTAAAAGTAGGTCAAGCTAAGCAACGTCGCCAACGAGTCTTGTGACTTGTCGCCATTATAACCTCACGACGTTAACCACGTAAATAATTTCTCGCCGTAGCGACTAAGCGGAATATTTCGAGTTGCCAGTAAGAAATGGCCGAGCAGGGTTAAATCATGTGGTCAGCATTGTGTAGCCGTAGCGTTCCGTGGTTGGACGAAGGCCTCAGCATGCTGTTTCCATACCTGTAAATCTTGCGCTATCCTCTGCCAAATGGTGCCCTTCCAGTATTCGGCTAGTTCGTCTCTTCACCGTCTCGCCGGTTTTGCTTGTGTTCTTTGATGTTTTTAGACGTGGGCAAAATGTTGTCGAGTAATTTGCCACAGGTAACACATTTTAATTAGGCATTTGGTCATGTTGCCTTTTTTTCAAACTCTGGTTGTTGCTGCCTTCTTGCAGAGAGAGAGAGAGAGGGGAGAGGGAGAGGGAGAGGAGAGGAGAGGGAGAGGGAGAGGGAGAGGGAGAGGGAGAGGGAGAGGGAGAGGGAGAGGGAGAGGGAGAGGGAGAGGGCGAGGGCGAGGGCGAGGGCGAGGGCGAGGGCGAGGGCGAGGGCGAGGGCGAGGGCGAGGGCGAGGGCGAGGGCGAGAGCGGAAAGATGGCAAGTCGCATACAAATCGTCAAGCGAATAAGCGAAGCGTTCTTTGTGCTTTGTCATTTGGAATTCCGAAAACAGTAGTACCAACGGTCTCTCCCCGTCTCAAGGAATGCAAAATTAAATTGCCTCTCTCAATGAACCCTTATTCTTCCAAACTACGACAATGTTTGCGCATAAAGGAGTATTGTAATTTCTAAATGGTTGTGATAACTTCGCTGTTGTTCTTGGTCCGTTCCTATTCTTAGCACAGGCCATGGGTCCAGGTTGGAAAGTGTCCGCGGTCAGTTTGCCGAACGTTGCGCTATGCAAAGGTGATGTCCGTCGTGTATAGCTTGAATTCCCGATATGTGATGGTAAAATACACTTCTTTCCTCCTTTGCGTGTGCGGCTGCTACCTTCTTCTTTGCCTGGTTCTTCAGAGTTCATGTTTCCACACCGTATGCCATTGCTGGAAGTACACTTTTCGTTGTAGACTTGTCTCTTTAAGCAGGTTCCAAAGTTACTCATAATTACACATAGATGGTGGAATTGGTGTTCTGTTCCTCTGTCTAGATATGCCACTGATCATAAAACAAATCTATAGTCTAATTGTGACAATGCATTCAGGTATTAATCATGTGTGCTAATTACGAACCGTCATGACACGCGATCAAGTCTATAAACAAATAGACAAGGACGAACGAGGTGATGATGTTTCAATGTTATGCATAATTACACAATATCGTGTATGAATATGTACACATACATGAATATATATATATATATATATATATATATATATATATATATATATAAGTCGTTTTATTGCTTAAACACATCATCTTCATTCGACAGTTATTGTGAGACTGTTTTGCGCAACAATCGAAACATATAACAATACTGACGACCGTGCGTGCCTTCATATAGCAAGAATCCATTCACACGGCCCCGTCGGCGTGTTTCAGGCACAGTCCCGGCCCAGACGCAGCCGGACAGTATGTCGGTCATTGTCAACTCGTCGGTGGCTGATACAGTACAGACGAGTGGCAGCTCACAAGCTACGCAACCGTTTGGGTAACACGACTCAACAGTCTTCACGACAATAGTCATGATTTGGCCTTTCGTAATTTTGTTTTTAAGATTTGAAACCTATTCACTTTTGATATGATACACACACACACACACACACACACACACACACACACACACACACACACACACACACACACACACACACACACACACACACACACACACACACACACACACACACACACACACACACACACACACACACACACACACACACACACACACACACACACACACACACACACACACACACACACACACACACACACACACACACACACACACACACACACACACACACACACACACACACACACACACACACACACACACACACACACACACACACACACACACACACACACACACACACACACACACACACACACACACACACACACACACACACACATGTCGTATATACATATCATATCATATCATATCATATCATATCATATCATATCATAATCATATCATATCATATCATATCATATCATATCATATCATATCATATCATATCATATCATATATATATATATATATATATATATATATATATATATATATATATATATATATATATATATATATATATATAGTGATGTTATGACATCATCGGGGCAGGAAGCCATCATACTAAAGAAGCAACTTTAGAAAGATGACGGTGAATGGCTAAATATCAGATCGGTGATTTCTAAATTCATAATTCCACAAGTGGGCACATGATGTTGAAACGGTCTAGGTCCGTTATAGCTACTTCCCGTTATAGCTACAGTTTTTCCCCGTTATAGCTACTCGTTAAGTTTGACAGGCAAACTAGTCCCGTTATAGCTACTTATTTAATTACACAATTCAGGAGGGGACAGCAAGAGGGAGCATTAACTATTTCAGATTACTGTAACATTCCTACATGAAATGTATTATTGAAGAACACATTTTAAAAGTTATATGAATGATATATAAATGTAACTGATAGTTATTTGAAATGGAAAATATACCATAAAACACTTGTAAAAACATTTTTTTCAAAAGACAACTACGTTAATTGTACTGAGTACAGAATTGCATTTATCAAAAATTAAAGTTTCCTCACCACTTTCGCAAACTTGGAATTCTATCCCTCAACATGGTTATTTGTTCATTTGTCAATTTCTGTGTAGGGGCATTCCATGTCAAATTAATCAAAAACGGTGAAATTTACATGACCGTCTTCGATTTTTATGAAATTTGGTGTGTCGGTTTATGATCATGAGTCTATGCATCCCACTACTTTTTAGGTCAATCTCAGTCAGCATCCAAGCCATTGTTTCGCTTAAATTTAACACAGTAGTGCTTGAACTGGTCAAACTGTTTAGTGTTAAAATAAAATAAATAGATGTATGTGTATAATATATATATTATATATTATATATATATATATATATATATATATATATATATATATATATATATATATATATATATATATATATATATATATATATATATATATATATATATATATATATATATATATATATATATATATATATATATATATACATAGACATTCCACGTGTCCATGGTGTTTTTTAATCATCATCAACCCATGTCTCCACAAAGTACTCGTTAAAAATTATCACTTGACTTTGTTGAAATTCCTCAGTGGGACACACTTATATCAAAGCCGTCCACCCCTCATGGACATCAGCTGGATGGAGATGAAATAGTTAATGCTCCCTTATATTCTTACATTGTAAAATGGAGAATAGCTATAAAGGGACTAGTTCAACTGTCAAACTTAATTAGTAGCTATAACGGGAATAAAAAAGTAGCTATAACGGGAAGTAGCTATAACGGGAAGTAGCTATAACGGGAAGTAGCTATAACGGGAAGACACCGTTGAAACGGGCAACACGAGTCTATCGCGTTAGAAAAACTAAAATTATTCATAACAATCGTGGCACATGTTTTACGTGCTATCAACTTGCACAGCATAGCAAATGTTGCGGTTAAGCGTAGTAAAACTAGCAAGTCGGCAACAATTACTGATGACCTCTGGTGACCTCGACAGGCGGAAGCGGAAGTCAGCCATCCCGACGAAGGCACAGCGCTCGAAGCGGCGCCGTCTCAACCCTTACAACGTCGAGGTACCGTTCAACGTGAAGGACGTCGCTGACGCCTTCAAGCAAGCAAACAAGTTGCTGAACGCCACCTCGGCGCCTCCCTCCACCAAACCGGACTTTTTCTGTCCCGTCAGCAACAAGTGTGAGGTACGTCCGTCTCACGTCTCAGTTTTGTTTAATAAGGAAATGCTGCAGGAGCGGAGAAAGTAATGCATATTGTTAGTTTTGTGTTCCCATTTTGTGGATCTGGTTTGTATTGGTCTGTATTGATGACTATATACTTTGTGTTTGCTCACAGCGTTATGTTGTCACGGTTATAAGTGATTACTGAAACAAATTTGTAATTAAATGTAGACATAAAAGTACATGAAATAATTGTGTAACATCAGTAATTTAAAATTGCATACATTACAAAGAGCCTAACATTTCAAAAGAAACCATTTACATAGTATATTTTGTTTTCATAATTGTTCCAGTTCAAACATCCAAACTCTCTTCGAATCCATTAAAAAAACAAGTCTGTCAGATGGGTATGTGCAGTTTTCTCACAACGATTGCGCTACTAATTTTAAGCCCATTTTGAATGAATGCGTGTGCGTGCGTGCGTGTGTGTGTGTGCGTGCGCGCGCGTGCGTTTTGGGCGCACGTACGCGAAATTGCGTGTGCGCAAGATAACTGCGCATATACATTTGCATGTGTGCTTGCGAATGTGCATACATATACATACGTTCGTATGTATGTGTATATGTGTATGTATATTATGCATGCAGACATTTGGTAGTCATTATCACATTGAGCTCCATGTCACTGCCCGTAGGTGTACAACAACTACCGGTGCGTGCTGAACCTGACGGACATCGCAAGCAACGTCAACAAGTTCTGTGTGATGCAGGTGCTGAAGACGTACCAACATCACTACAACTTCTATGTGTGGTCGCGTTGTGGACGTGTCGTAAGTGATACATTGTAAATCCACCCTTCTCACGCAGTCGGTTTGAATCAGTTAGAAGTGGTTCATTGGTAGGGCCTATACATTGTAGTATTAAAAACGATGCAACTTGTTTATTATTTCGTTGGTACAATTTTGCTTTTCAATACGGCGAGCGAGGCAGGATCTTACCGACAGTTCTTACTTACAATTCTTAGTGACGGTTCGGTCAGCGTGTACACCTTCGTAAGGCGAACGAGGAACCGTTTTACTTATTGGTCCGTGTATAGTCCGTCATAGTGCTTGCGAGTAACGATGTTACCGATGGGTCCGTGCATGTTCCGTCATCATGCAAGCGATGAACGATGTTACTGACGAGTCGTTGTATGTTCTGTCGTGGAGCGAGAGAGATACATAGTGTTACTGACGGGTCCGTGTATATTCCGTCGCTGGACTAGCGAGGCACGATGTTGTTATTGACGGGTGCGTGTATGTTCCGTCGCTGGACTAGCGAGGCACGATGTTGTTATTGACGGGTGCGTGTATGTTCCGTCGCTGGACTAGCGAGGCACGATGTTGTTATTGACGGGTGCGTGTATGTTCCGTCGCTGGACTAGCGAGGCACGATGTTGTTATTGACGGGTGCGTGTATGTTCCGTCGCTGGACTAGCGAGGCACGATGTTGTTATTGACGGGTGCGTGTATGTTCCGTCGCTGGACTAGCGAGGCACGATGTTGTTATTGACGGGTGCGTGTATGTTCCGTCGCTGGACTAGCGAGGCACGATGTTGTTATTGACGGGTGCGTGTATGTTCCGTCGCTGGACTAGCGAGGCACGATGTTGTTATCGACGGGTCCGTGTATGTTCCGTCGCTGGACTAGCGAGGCACGATGTTGTTATCGACGGGTCCGTGTATGTTCCGTCGCTGGACTAGCGAGGCACGATGTTGTTATCGACGGGTCCGTGTATGTTCCGTCGTAGTGTTCACGACGATCGACGTTACTAACTGGTCCGTGTATGCACCGTCGCAGGGCGAGCGAGGCACGATGCTGCTGAAGGGGCCGATGAGCGAGATGCGGGCGGCGATGGACTTCACGAAGCGGTTCGGTCGCAAGACGGGCAGGAGGTGGGTGGAGAAGGAGAAGGACGACACGACGGACACGGAGCACCAGGAGGAGGACGACTTCCTGCCGCGCAAGTTCTCCTACATCGACGTCATTGACGTGCAGGAGAACAAGCAGGTAGGTGGCGTCGTCGTCGGCGCGTGTCCACAATACCACGGTAGAGGGCACGCAAGTCGTTTTGCTATTTTCACTCATGATACTAATAATAATAATAAGACTTTATTTTAACATAATCAAATGCGGGACGTCTGTCCCGTTCACGGGTGTGTACGTACTTGTAAATAACTAGACGTTGTGATAATAAATATGCGTATACTGTTTAAATAATGATGAAAGTAATAAAATATAAAGAAGTGATATGCTGTGATAAAAACCGTGTAGAATATGCAATGTATAAATTAAGTCATATATGTATTTACACATTAAATTATATTCTTTAAAATGATTACTAGATATATGAAATTAGAAACAAACCACTAATACTAGAAATACTGGTGATAGTAATAAACATAAAAATATTAAAATATAGACATTTTATTTTCTACATAACTAGTTTTACACAACGAACATTATATTTTAGCTTAACTTATTATAATTATTTTACATATAATATATTTTTTATAACATAATATATATATATATATATATATATATATATATATATATATACATAAAAATATTTATATTATAGTTATATAAATAATATATTATATGTATAAAATAATATTAAGTTAGCTAAAATATAATGTTCGTTGAAATAAAATGTCTTTACCTCGTGATCCGGTCCCCAACAACACGAACGAGCTACGTTCTGTTTCCGTGTAACTGCCACAGAAGACACAATCTCCGTTGTACGTTTTACACGTTTCCATCCAACCAAAAAATAACGTAGTTGATAGTTAGAATTGTGTTTTTTAATTGAGCAGACCAAAACAATGGTGTATTGTTTCCATTTAACGCGTCCTCGTGTCCTTGCTCACGTTGAAATGGAATATCAGATCAATGACATGAGAACACTGTCTCTTTGCCTGTGTGCAGGCGACGTGGTCACGGAGAGGTAGTATCTTCACCAACGCCCTCGACAAGACCCTCAACTGGATGCAGGGCTCTGTGGTACGTGAAGTCACCTAAGTCATTAACTCCATGTGATTAAGTGAAACCCCCAAATAAAACCCCCTTCCATGTACAGAAGTAAGATAACCGGCACTTTGCTAATGATATGTCTGCGCTAAGATGCATTTAACATACGTTTAGAGGGTATCGTCCCCGTCCCAGTAGCCCCCTGAATTGTAAGAATTGAGTGCCAGTAGCCCCCCGTTCAGTAGGTTGTTAGTTTAACACGCCACCCTCTGTGTAGGTCGATTGTAATTGTATGTGCCGTTAATCAGTTGAGTTCACTGTTCTAAGAGGCAAATTAAATCCTCTACATGAACCAGTTTGAGACGAGCAAAACCCACTCGGACTGGAATACATTCTGTGTGACCGTGGAATACAGGCATCGGCTCATTGCTATTGGATACATCATAGGCAATTTCATGTTATTTCATTGACTTTTCCTACAAACAGTCCGCTTTGATCTTACAGTGCAATATTTTCTCATACCAACATTGATGCCTTGAACACCTATGTTTCTGTTTTATGTTACCATTTAATGACTGCTTCTCTCAATGGTTGATTACATATTCTTGTGTATGACAACTTAAAGAGGGTTTTGCAGTTTCATTCTAATCAAACGTCTGACATTCCTTGAATGTGCACCAGACGTATGGCTATTTTCTTATGTAAAACCAAGTACCTGGCATTTAGATTGGGCTGAATACTGAATGAAACAACCAGGTAATGTTGGTAAAAGGAGAAATAATCCCACTAGCCCCCTGTTAGTCCCAGTAGCTCCCTTGTAGGAAGGGCGCTACGGGTACTAGACCGCTTAGAGACCAACTGCGTTGTAGTGTTTGTGTAGTAAAATTATTTTACACATGGTGACGCATGTTCGTGTTTAAAACTGGGTTCCGTTACGCAAAAGAAGAGTAGACAATTTGGACACGGAGGTGTTACCAAGATTGACCACTGTGTAGGCCTGGTCGCCAGTGTCCATCTGGAGTTAATAATAATAAATTATAATCAATTTGTTGCCTAGTTAAATAGGGAATTTGTGTTGCATTTGCGGAGATCTGTAGTGCAACACGCGATAAACAATTGTTATCAAAGAATAGTAATTCACATGATGTCGTTATAAGCATTGGTATTGATTATGTCAACATTTCTAGTTTAGCTGTCACTTGGAACCGTCTCAGAACACAGCACACAATGTAGACAGCCGCATCAGTACAAGGGTTTAACATCATGTTACCATCATAATCACAGCACACAATGTAGACAGCCGCATCAGTACAAGGGTTTAACATCATGTTACCATCATAATCACAGCGACGAGTCAGTCTCTGTGTGGCCCAGATCCATCAACGTGTCTCGCTGCCTGGAATCTATTTCACACACACACACACACACACACACACACACACACACACACACACACACACACACACACACACACACACACACACACACACACACACACACACACACACACACACACACACACACACACACACACACACACACACACACACACACACACACACACACACACACACACACACACACACACACACACACACACACACACACACACACACACACACACACACACACACACACACACACACACACACACACACACACACACACACACACACACACACACACACACACACACACACACACACACACACACACACACACACACACACACACACACACACACACACACACACACACACACACACACACACACACACACACACACACACACACACACACACACACACACACACACACACACACACACACACACACACACACACACACACACACACACACACACACACACACACACACACACACACACACACACACACACACACACACACACACACACACACACACACACACACACACACACACACACACACACACACACACACACACACACACACACACACACACACACACACACACACACACACACACACACACACACACACACACACACACACACACACACACACACACACACACACACACACACACACACACACACACACACACACACACACACACACACACACACACACACACACACACACACACACACACACACACACACACACACACACACACACACACACACACACACACACACACACACACACACACACACACACACACACACACACACACACACACACACACACACACACACACACACACACACACACACACACACACACACACACACACACACTATTCAACAGGTGTTCATCTTTAATACACTGAACACGACACTTGTTACAGCCGGTAGTAGGATCGTCGAAGAAATCCGGTAAGTTTACCATGCCATGCGCAGAGTGTCTCGCGCGCCTGGCTTCCGGTCAGCAGTCGTCGTCTGCTTGCACGAAGTGTCTGACAGGAACGATCGAGAAAACCAATAATTGCGAAGAGGTACGGCTCCAGAACGTTGCCTTATCAATGCTGCTTACACTTAGAAACATGACTTCGCCAGATAAGTCTTTTCTGCATTCAGGCTTTAAAAACAACGTTTCTTTTGAACATTCTTCAGAACATTTCGTTTTTAGATCCAAAAAAATTGCGGAGACGTTATTTTCGTCGTGAACACAGGAAAGGCAAATAAACTACAACAACTAGTTACACAACACGATTTCACGAGGGAAGATAATAATATAGAGGAACTTATAAAAAAAGGGAATTCCCATAGCGTCCGTATCAACTTGAGAACAAATACTTTTGGGCACATTACCAGACGAAGAGAACAACAGCATGTCCATCTTGGATGCGATGTTCTCCAGAAAGGACGATGGCGGAGTGAAGTCCACCGTGTAAAGTAAGAAGAGACACTGACCAGACCTGAACTTTGCGTCCCACCCCTCCCCCGAAACATGTGAAGTTAGGAGGTGTCATAGCCATTACGTACTGGTGTGAGATGATGACATCAAAGGAGAGAACACGTAGGAGGAGACGGACACTCGAGAGGAGGTCTCAATTATGTGGCTATCAGTCGCGGGCCTTGAACAATATCACAGATACCAGGAGAGAGAGAGAGAGATAGAGAGGGAGAGAGGAAAAGGGAGAGAGAGGGAGGGAGGAGGAGGGAGGGGGGAGGGAGGGAGGGAGCGAGGAAGGGAGGGAGGAGGGAAGGAGAGAGAGAGAGAGGGAGGGAGGGAGGGAGGGAGGGAGGGAGGGAGGGAGGAGAGGGAGGGAGGGAGGGAGGGAGGGAGGGAGGGAGGGAGGAGGGAGGGAGGGAGGGAGGGAGGGAGGGAGGAGGGAGGGAGGGAGGGAGGGAGGGAGGGAGGGAGGGAGGGAGAGGGAGGGAGAGATAGACAGACAGACAGACAACGAGAGAGAAAAGAGACAGATGAGAGATAGAGAGGAGAGAGGGGGTGAGGTAGAAGAGGGAGAGGAGAAAAAGAGAGAACGAGAGGAGATAGTAAAAAGGAGACGGTGAGAGAGAGAGAGAGAGAGAGACAGACAGACAGACAGACAGACAGAGACAGAGAGATATATAGACAGACACACAGACAGACAGACAGACAAGGAAAGAGAAAAGAGACAGAAGAGAGAGGAGAGACGGGGTGGGGTAGTAGAAGAGGAAGAGGAGAAAAAGAGAGAACGAGAGGAGATAGTAAAAAGGAGACGGTGAGAGAGAGAGAGAGAGAGAGAGAGGAGAGAGAAAGGAAAAAAGAGGGAGAGAAGGAGGGACATGGGAGAGAGAGAGAGAGAGAGAGAGAGAGAGAAGAGAGAGAGAGAGAGAGAGAGGGGAAATAGGAAAAAAGGATAGGAAGAGAGACAGGGAGCATCACAACACCACCAGACGCGTGTTGGTACATCTGGTACTCTCTTACGGTTACGGTTACGGTTGCTGTTGCTGTTGCTCTTGCTCTTGCTATTACGGTTACGGTTGCGGTTGCTGGTACGGTTACCGTTACCGTTACCGTTACCGTTACCGTTACCGTTACCGTTACCGTTGCCGTTGCGGTTGCGGTTACGGTTACGGTTACGGTTACGGTTACGGTTACGGTTACGGTTACGGTTACGGTTACTGTTACAGTTAATGTTGCTGTTGCTGTTGCTGTTACTATTACTGTTGCTATTTCTGTTACGGTTACGGTTGCTGTACTGTTACGGTTATTGTACTGTTATGGTTACGGTTACGGTTACGTTTACGGTTACGGGTACGGTAACGGTTACGATTACATCGATATCCGGTTTTATTGTTTGGCATGTATGTTCGTCGGTGTGTGTGTGTGCGTGCGTGCGTGCGCGTGTACGCGCGCGTATTTGTCTGTGTGCACGTGTGTGCATGCGTACATGCGTGGATATATGCATACGTCCACGTGCCTGTGTTTTCGTGTGCGCCTGTCTACCTATGCTAGAGTGTTGCTGATAAAAATAACTGTGTGCGTCCGTGTGCGTGAGTGTGTTGCTAGTATAATGACGTCATTTCCGCCGCAGTGCTTGAAGGAGCTGGAGTGCGGCAATACGCCATACGAGCAGTGCGCTCGTTGCCTCGTCAAGTTCGCCGTCGACAACGACCTGTACGACCGCATGCGGAAAGACCTCGAGCACGGTGAGACGATAGTCTGGTGACGTTTCATGGAACGACGAAACTCTGCAAACTCACAAATTAATTTCTACCTGTCCACAGGTAGCCTCGGTTACCCAGGCTCCGTGAGGTGGCAGCACTTTTAAGCCCCTCAACTCTGCATGGGGAAACTAATGCTCTGCATTTGTTAACCGCCAGGGCGGCCTTACCCCAGATTAGGGTAGAGACGCTGATTGGCTCACAGGCCAACTATGAAATAAAAATTAAAATAACGATATACTTTTAAAAGATAATGATATCCTATGAAAAAGTATTCAGCATTGAACTTATATTAACACAAAATAAATAGAAATACAAATTTGCATTTGTTTATAAAATAGAAATTACGGCAAGATTAACCAGTGTCCGTGAGCTGGCAGCATTGTATAGATCACGCGGATAAACATTCAAAAGCCGGGAGGCTCACCAGACTGTCTTCTCTGCGTAGTTCCGCAGCCGACCGATAGTCGGTTAAGCGAGACTAGTCCACAGGCGGAAGCCATATTACCGTTGTTTTAGTTAATTTAAAATGTAATCATTAGTTTCCGTCTGAAATTCCAGACACGGCAGTATAGGTCATATGATGTGGTGCACAGGTCTACCAGTTGTTAACAATCTTGCTCAGATCGAGATTCGCCAACTGTCAGACTACGAATTGTACATACATCAGACCAGACAGTGTAAATATTTTATTAGGAATATGGCTGCAATCAAC
>JAODUO010000184.1:297500-410000 GCA_025642075.2 Ridgeia piscesae
ATCCCGCTTTTTTAACATGCCGCTATAAGCTCGCGTTCTCTCGGTGAGTGCGTGCGTGCGTGCGTGCGCGAGTGCATGCATGTGTATGGGACATCTTTCTATGTGTCATGCGATATAACAATAAAACAGGACACAGTTAACACCATATTTTCAAGTTATTCCATTGTTTACTGATTCGTGTCATGTAGCGTTTATGGTCGATATTGTAAACGATTTAGAAACACCCGTTCCGTCATATAAATTATATATAAATGACGGTACATTACTCAAGATACATGATAAAAAGGTGAATCGTCTATGCACGAGTCGGTTGACATTGCTGACAGATAAACAGAATAGAAAGATAAGGAAATTAATTCAGGAAAATCAAAAACGACTATCATACGTTTTGGACAAATTGGTAATTTTCGCAATTTCGTAAAATGAAAGATCAATGGAATTTATATGGATTGAGCAGATCATATCAAGCGTCTACATGTTATAGGTTCGCATAATTGCATTTGGAATCAACGTATGGAGAATATTGTGCAAAGGGCAGGGAAACAATTTTCCGTTGTATCAATGAAAACGAGCTTAAATTAGCCAGAATGACTTTACGATTGTATAGTTGTGTTCGTTTTATGAGGCACTGGAATCTCTGCATGCCCCGTGTTGTATATATACTTGGCAGACAATGTTGAAATTATACAGAAAGAGCACTAGAAAGCATATTTTTACGGTTATACGATATATACTTAGTCATGAACGTATTTCAACAAGATGGAAATTAGCACACACAAATTAAATCATCTGCTACCGAATAAAGACACCACAATTATGATACTAGAAGAAGTAATACTATGTACTAGTGCATGTGTGTGTGTGTGTGTGTGTGTGTGTGTGTGTGTGTGTGTGTGTGTGTGTGTGTGTGTGTGTGTGTGTGTGTGTGTGTATATATATATATATATATGTGTGTGTGTGTGTGTGTGTGTGTGTGTGTGTGTGTGTTGTGTGTGTGCGTGTCCGGCGGACAAACGAACAAAACACATTAGTTTACGTGTGCGGTGACACAAGTATTTTATTTACTGACCACGCCTACACCTTCTATTAATTGGTTCGTTCATTCCTGTATAATCTGACTGGCCTGGCCCGTAATGTGACTTCACATTTTACAGAATAATTTACAAACATTGGCTCTGACAGATGCAGAAACCCAGAAAGGAGACACTCAACTGACAGTAGCGCACGTCTGCGATGTACGGTTCTCGACTTTGTAATAATGATGAATACCATTTTTGTAACATATGTCGTTTTCAGAGAACATTCATAAATGTTGTCTATAATTGTTTAACTACGGGTCATAATTGTCAATTTTTTTGGAAGCTTACAAAGAGTACCATTTCCTTTCCCTTTCCCTTTCCCTTTCCCTTTCCCTTTCCCTTTCCCTTTCCCTTTCCCTTTCCCTTTCCCTTTCCCTTTCCCTTTCCCTTTCCCTTTCCCGCCTCACGCCTCACGCCTCCCGCCTCCCGCCTCCCGCCTCCCGCCTCCCGCCTCCCGCCTCACGCCACCCGCCTCACGCCTCAGATATGAGCAGGGACACTCCCCACTGTGGAACCAAACGCGGATTAGCTCTGGTTTAAACGTCGTTTAAAACCCAACATTGGTTTCCAGTATCTGTGGCGAACGAGCGAACTGGGCGAGGTGCCGCTGTGCTCGGGAAGAAAGGTATCGGTTTTCGATCACAGTCTGAGAACGAGCCCACATATATAACTAACAGGGAGGTCTGTTGAAACGCTTGATATGGCTGCGATATTTTAAACGTGTTCAACGGCGAAAATGTACGCCGTACGACATTTCACGCTAACTGCTGTTGCGACAACATCATGGCGACGCGGAACAGTTCCGAGAGCGGACAAAGCCAGGCACACAGGGTTTACTGTTTTTTTCTTCAGCAAGATAAATAGTAAACAATATCAAAGTAGTTTAATTTCAAAGTTCTTAGTGAGAGTGTTTAGGTTGCCTTTCGATTATATGACGTCATAGTCGTGAAGGGCTACGTCACATCACGGACCGGTACAGACGCATTAGTTATTTTTCGTTGCATGACTTCCGGTTGCCATTTTATTTCAATGCGTTATTACTATTTTTGTTTAATATAATAACTTTTTTTGAGAATCCATCAACGTTTCACATAATGATAATATACGTTTACATTCATTAAGACTAAGTCTATGAGTTGTTAGCGATGGGTGAAAATGTAGCCGAAGACTTAAGAGCACGGCCATGTCGTCCTTGCCCTGGTTGGCTACTCCCGGGCGCAGCTGACCCGTCTGCCAGTGCCCGGAATGAGTTTCTACCCAGGGTGATGGGCCAATTTATTCTCTGCACTGTTATCTTCGTGTTTCAGATACAGTGCGTCAGCCGAGACGAGACGAGACGAGAGCGGACACTTGGAGGCGGAATATTGATTAAAATGTATGTCGCTAATTGTTATCTGGTGTAACTCAGAAGAGGACGCAGAAGCGGACGCAGAAGAGGACGCAGAAGAGGACGCAGAAGAGGACGCAGAAGAGGACGCAGAAGAGGACGCAGAAGAGGACGCAGAAGAGGACGCAGAAGAGGAAGCAGAAGAGGACGCAGAAGAGGACGCAGAAGAGGAAGCAGAAGAGGACGCAGAAGAGGACGCAGAAGAGGAAGCAGAAGAGGACGAAGAAGAGGACGCAGAAGCGGACGCAGAAGATGGAACAGAAGAGGACAATGACGGAATAGGGCGCAGAAGACGACGCTGAAGTGAATCAGAAGAAGACCCAGCAATTAATCTAATCAAGTTATCCATTGCTGTATTAACTCTGTTTTCTTTATGTTTCCTGGTGCCGTGAGGTCACTGGACATCAGATTTAACAGAATCGACAAAGGGTATGGGTAGAACCCGGGTAAAACGGGATGCTCGGGTAATATGGGAAATCGCTACATGCAACGACTAGTGCTGCCACAAAGCGTGTTTTCTCTTCCAATTAGCGTAGCGGCATCTGCTGACTATTGTACAAACCAATTGGTATGCAATTCTTCGCGAGGTTTGAAACAATCGTTAGTAATCCTTAGCTTTGATCCCTTGCTAAACTGTTTGTTTTGATGATCCATCTAAGTTTGTCATATTTCAACTTCGAATGTCGTAAAGATGTAATATTAGTTTAAGAGTGTTTCAACGTAGTTTTTCGTGAGAGTGAGCGATGATTAATGTATAACAGTTTGATTAAACCATACATATTCCGGGCAAAATGGGATATTCAAATGCGAGTAAAATAGGATCATCCCGTTTTGCGTAGACATGACACCTCTTTAATGACCAACGGAAGATCCAAATATATAACGTCTGTGGATAATGACTATTTTAGATGTGACATTTGCTAAATGTCCATAGGACACTGAACTGTTTAATGTTGAACGGATTGCAACAGTTGTGCATGTTATGCCTTCTTGTTTTTGTATTTGTCATTGATTAAACATTAAAAATGCAATTTACCTTGACAATATGCCTGTTTCTGTAGAACGCTTAATTTAACTAGTAGCTCACTAAGTTACATAAAGATGTGAGGTCTATGGATTACATAATTATACAGGAATAGTAATCCGCCCAAGGTACGGCAGTCAAATTCACAAAGAAGTATCACATTTTGCTTATACGACCTTACCATATTACATACCTTGGCTATTCTTATTGTAGTTTACTAGTTCTAATATATCAGTTACTTAAGATAACTATTCTGAATATGTAGGACCACGTCACATTAGCGAATGACACCACTAAATAATGCATCCAATATTTCCCTTATCAAAATCCCATTTTACCCGTATATGCGGGTAAAATGGAAAATTTGCGGGTAAAACGGGATAGTCCGTATTTATTTTAAAAAAATATGATGTCAACAAAAAACAATACCATGCCCTGATGTGTTTTGTGTGTTTGGCCGATACACAAGAAACTGTTACCCTACTGCGCAAAATGTGGGTGCGACGAACAGGGGAACGTTAACTCTCCCATATTGCCCGAGTTTCCCCTACTTCTGTAATTGCTGTTGTGGCGACCGCAGTATTTGTTGATTCTTTTTAGTTATTTACGTAAACGTTAAATCACATATATTCCCTTTCAGCTTTTAGTTTGTTGCTATTGCTCTCTTGCTATCATCGTGGCAGCTGTGACGTCATTGGACGACGGAAGATGGAGCATCGGACGACGCATAAAATATGCATACTATTACACAGAAAGATCAGCTATAAAAGCTACAAAAACGTAACCTTTCGGGTGCATCGTTCTTAACATGGACATGCCTATACGTAAAACTTATGTTCGTTTCGATGTGGTAATTATGTTTTAGCGACCACCAACAACGTTCTACCCGGCTACCCGAAAATGGCAAAGACCACAAATCAAAATTATGTTTTTGCATAAGCTTTGGTCTCTGTGCAGTAAAGGCACACGCGATTGCTTTGTTTTTGTTGTTTGTCTTCGGCGGCAAACAGCCACGAATCTTCAACCAGGAACCGTCACTTACTTGTGTACACACTGTACAGTCACGCGCCAAGTTGTTAACGTTTGGTGTTATAACTACCTTTATATTACAGATGAAACCAGTACAAGAAACCACAAATAATCTAATCGGAGACAGCGACCTTCCGCTGGAGCACGCTACGGCTACGGCAGCTACAGCGGCCGACGGACCGGTACCGTCGGCTTGGCTCCGTGGCTCACCTAGAGTAACGGCGCGGAAGACGCGCCAGGAATGAAGTATTCGTCGAGTGTTACAACTGATAATGTAATAATCGCCCGTTATTATAAAACGCCTGATAATGTAATAACATCGCCTGATAATATAATAAACTTGCTGCCTGATAATGTAATATTTTTGCCTGATAATGTAATAACTTTCGCATGTAATAATAATGTAATAACTTTCGTGTCTGTCAATTCTCGCATGATGTGTTCTTGATCCAATTATATATATATGTATGTATGTATGTATATATATATATGTGTATATGTGCGTGCGTGCGTGCGTGTGGATTCATCGACTATAGATCTTATGACCATCTTGTACTATAGTCAAAGTTTTATTTACGCTGTTCCCCTTCATAAGTTATATTAATATTATCGTGAAATACACATCAATAGCTAATTAAGAGCGGAAGTAATAATTAGGCTAAGCAAGCTCTGCAAATAAGGTGGAATATAAGCCGGCAGGGCTCTGCAAATAAGGAAATGACATCTTATTCACACATCCTGGCTTTGCAAATAGCCTCATCTTTTCAAAATAACGCTAACAAATGCATCGCCACCGAACAGAAAAGAGCAACAAGTTGTTAAAAATGGCACATTTATTTTCTCTAAATAAATGTTATATACAAGAGACAGTTTTGTTGCCGTCTGGCAGTCGATGCTGATGATGAAGTTGATGACGGGAGATGCCGTTGAGACACAGGAGACTACGGCTACGTCCGCAGCACGCGAGCGACGGACGCCAGCGCTACACGGAGACGACACAAAGACATTCACAATGAGCTCGTCATACCGCGCTGGAAGCAACCTGGAGAGGAGAGCAGCTATTAAAATATACAGATTCTGTAAGGATAAATGCACCCTGATCCCAAGTCTACTTCGCTACCTAACAATGCATTAGCGGTTAGTGCACACAGCATAGCGCGCCAGCCGGTCGCCGACTGGTGCGCCCCACTCTTAAAACACCCCACTTTCTACGGTTCATAAGACACTACCTGATGTTGCAAGCCTGCATCAACCACTAACGGAAATGTTATGGTCACTTTCGACCAGAGCCGAGATAATTCAGTAGCCACGGATTTGCCAATCAAACACCGTCGTCTAAACGATGTGGTAAAAGTACAGCAGTTGACACATCATCCCGTAACAAACGCAGATAATTGGGATCAACCTGTCAACACTTACACACTAAAGATATGGTTTATCAATGTGTCTGCAGAAACAATATTGACGAGCGACAGAATTAAATTAACTACGTGACGACGATCACTGTGTCACCATCGGTAGAGAACGTGACAGAATGCGAGGACACCGACAGACGGTGGATCATCTCAAATGACCTTTCTTTTCTCCAACGGTTACTATTACCAACTGTCTCAGGTCAGTGACGTCTATGTCGATGTCGTAAATTAACAGGCTATGTACTTTCAACCAACACACAACAGACGGGGAGACAAACAAAACACTCGGCGTCACATTCAAAGAACATATCGCAGATGTAGACAAAGCAGCCTTTTGAACGGTAACAAACAGAACGACCTTGAAACAACGTCGGACACCAGCGGTGTCTGCTATACCTGGTGCATTCCACCAACAACTAACAAAGTATTTGGTAGTGACCGATAAAGGGATTGTCGATACATGTCAACGACTGACTGCTATGTATATATTCACGGCCTTCCAGAGTGCATATCATTACCATTTGAGCATTAAGTTACTAAAACAAAGA
This sequence comes from Ridgeia piscesae, assembly GCA_025642075.2. NCBI lineage: Eukaryota > Metazoa > Annelida > Polychaeta > Sabellida > Siboglinidae > Ridgeia > Ridgeia piscesae. Next base: position 303,983 of record JAODUO010000184.1, read on the forward strand.
CACTACAAAGTCAGCGTAACCTTCCTTCCACTTTGTGAACTCTCTGTACGCACGCAGCAGGCATATTGAATTCATCTGCGAAAAAATAGTGATACAAAATTTCTCCTGCTGTAAAACACATCTTCATATAACAGTCATCTCTATAATATTTTAATAAATATAGTGCAACTATGACGTGCTATGTTTAGTTTAAGATTCACAGCGAAGTTGCCTTGTACAGGAAGCAAACATGAACAACCTCGGATCGTTGACGTTTGGTGCAATTATGTGTGTGCTCACATGAACAATGCGTCGGCCTATGATTGAACAATGTATTCACCTTTGACCGTGAGCATGTGAACATCGCCTCAAACCGAGACCACGTAACATCTCCACCAGCGTGTGATCTACATTTACGATCACACCAACGCGTGCTATGTATACCATCTGCGATGCAATCGATCCCAGTTATGCATGAGATCCGTCCACGTGATAATCGACATCGGGTTGAGCTATGTATGACTTGCATGTACGTGACCACAACAACACACACTGCAGCTATGAACCAGCAGCCCTTCTAATCACCAAACACAGACTTACATCTTCCGAGTGACCACAACACACTGGGTTGAATCCGAACGTGACCACTCAAACACCAACTATGGACGAGGTGGGATCATGCAAACATAACATTAACTACAGCCACGACTGCGATCACACAACCAAGTGATGTTAATTTAATTACAATTCATTTGTGCAGATTTGCCTACAACGCGTCTCTCCGTCTGAACACAACTCAAGTTTGCAAGAGATTTCTGTCTATAACACGGTGCCAGGTTACAAAGCAGTGGCACCGCCGACGACGATAATGTTCCTCCATCGAAATACGTCCTGGTGGAATCTAAGGTCAGTATCCAGAGCGTGGGCGACGTCTGCGGAGACGAGCTTGGCTGACGAATTTGTAGACGACGATCCGGAAGGATGATATCCGCAGTCGACAGCTTCGTCACGCTGCAGACTTGAGCCGACTACTACTAGTGCTACACTACCTGGGTGATCCAAAGTCTTGTGTGTACGTTACACCAGGCGGCAGACACAGGTCCACCCTGATAACACCGCCAGTGCTATGTCGTGACATCGCACACTACGAGGGTCACTTGTCCCGACGTGGTCTCGCATTGCGAGAAACATCGTATACGCTCGACTCGAATGAATGAACGAGTGGCGCCACCTATTTGTAGTTCAGCGGTGTGCCGATTCTGTTGCTGATGCGACAACGAGATCAACACAGCACTCTATGGACGCGTGCGCACACACCAGGGTACAACTAGAAATACCGACACGTCCATCCGTCTGTCTGTCCGGCCGTCGAGGTCAGCACAGCCACTTAGAAAATATTCTATTTACATCTGTTGACGACTGTCACCGTCGCCTGCGCCCGACTGCTGCCGACGACGAAACTGTTCGACTGGTCGCTGTGGCGATGACGTCACGTCTTGTTCTCATTTTAGTCCACTACGACGTCGACGAACTGTCGCTACACAGTGCTGGTTGTAGCCATTAGGTGGTCGACCGCACGCGCGCGCTCATGTGCGACACAACGTCACCTGACGTCCAACACACGTAGTTTGGTCAGCCGCTGTCAGCGACACCCTCTATCTGACCACTGTCCACAGTGGTGAAGCAGAGTGGGCAGCTGTGTCCACTCATAGCCAAACCTGCAACACCAAACAGTCAAATAAAGTCAAAATTATCTGTCAACACAGCTACATGAGTACAAAACAGGGTAGACATGTGCACAGCTTCATGGCTGTTTTAAGACATTATAATTTATAACAGGCAAAATATCAAAACGTACATCTCACCACAAACCATACACAGGCAGCCGTACCTTCGTCAATTTAAGATCTAGAGCTCAGGACATTCCCTAAAATCTACGATTTCATTTCCACTCTGCTAATGATTTGTTTACGTTCCGTTCCTTATTCCTTGTATACTTCTTGTCCTTTAGCAATTAACACAATTATTAGTTGCTACAGACAGATTTCTATTACAAACAGGACTTTGTATTGGCACAGACAGATAAAGCATTGAAACAACCATAATTTCTGAAGCAGTACACAGATACACAACCACTCAATACGAAATTGTTAGAGATTTGCATCGTACCTTGCCAGCTGCAGCAAGCGCCGCCTGCTGGGCTAGTTCTGCGGCAGACTGGCCGTGACCTCGTCCGGGCAGCTCTTCCGTCTTCTCTTCTTCTCGTCGCTTCAGACACGCAGCCTTTGGGTTTAGATTACGTTCTGAAAAACACAGATTGCTGTCAGAAACTGATCACTGCATGGTGCGTCTATCCCTTGTCCCGGGGACAGCATTCGTGATAAACACACAATAAAACTACTGCTTATAATCAACACTGGTTATACAACGCCACAACATTGCGTACAACGCAATTTTTGTGGCAATTCTTGTCTTTATATCGTAATAGTGCAGAAAGTAAACTAAGCGAAATAAGCAAACGTCATTCTGCGCTACAAATCTAATTCAAATGTGATTAGCAAAAATATTTGCTTTATTTTGTGTTTTATACATTTCAATACAAAAAGTTGCACAATAGCCGTCTTATTTTATATACAGCTGAACATAAACTTTCACTGTAAAGCAAATAAAGAAAATTTATGCATAGAATATACAACCAAATTGATCAGCACTAACTGAATACAGAATTACTTGTAATATGGCAAAAATGCAAAGTGCGACTGATGAATGGAAAATGGAAAGCATCATGCCTCAGTAACTGTAGGCCACAGTTACTGACGCTACGTAGCAGGACTGTATGCTGCTTCACTGCATGCACACAGCAACAGTTAGTGGAAGCAGACGGGACAGAGCCACTGTCAGTTTACTCTCCTCTTGTAACTAACAACTGTTGGACGCAATCCAGAGTGCGAAGTCTGGGAAACAAGTTTCACATTACAGTCACCTTGTCTGCTTGTTGGGTGGAAACAGCCTTTAATTCCACAGATATGGCAATTTCTCTGTAACAACAGTTGTTTTAAAATGTGGCCGGTTAACGTTATGTAAAGCAAAGCTTAGTGGAAGTTAGGTGGAACATTGAAACTGCTTACATGAAGTCTGTTTTCTTATATGGGGAATGTGACCATAGTGAGAAGTATTATATATTCAATGCAGAGAGTTGTTTTTAAAGAAAGGGAGTTCTTAGGTTCACTTATGTCTATACCCTCTCAACACCCAACCTGTCATGCATCGGTGACAACAATGTGACACGGGCGAGAATGAAGAATGTCGTGACGCGATGCGACGCGACGCCACGCCCGGCGAGACGACGACGATGGCCTACCTCTGACCTGCTGCTCAAGGTTCGTGATTATGTTAACGGCTTGCTGCAGGATTGTTAGTTTAGTCTGAGGCTTCTCCGCCTCGAGGTGGATGGAGCACATGCGACCAAGCTCTTTGAACGCCTCATTTATATCTCTAACGCGCACCCTGTGAGGCAGAAGAAACATCACGCATGTAGTGAGAGGGCGACGCAGAGTCCACACGTGCATTCATGCTCATGCGCCCCGTCACACGCCTTCACCACCCACATTTCACCTTAAAGAAATTCCACTGATCCTTCGGTCCACAGGACTGAAACCGGATCACGGCTGAGTTTGTATAAAACAATTTCAAAAGGAATTCAATGTAATTTTCGTGTTGACGATTTTCAAGTTGTTTTCTTTCACAAACAAGTCAGATCCATGTTTTATGAATCAGAGATGTTTAGCAAACTGAAATTGTATATTTTCAAATAAACTGTGGAGAGTGTAATAAAAGTTTTTGCAAGGTTGGAAATCAGGAATATCGCATGAAATGCTAAGATACTTCATCTCGAGGCTTCTCATGATGACGGTGGCGCCATCTGTTGGTGGTGCCATCGATCCGCAAGCTAGGGGGTAAAAAACATGCACGGGGAGGGCGGACAAACGGCATGCACGAAGCGACATGCTCAGCATAGCGTGGTTCTCATGACGACGGTTGTCACGGCGACGGTTACCTCGGACCTGCTGCTCTAGCGATGTGATGACCGTTACGGCCTGCTGCAGGACCATCAGCTTGGTCAGTGGCTGGCCGTTGGCCATGTGAATGGACACCATATGGCCAAGCTCTTTGAAAGCCTCATTAATGTCACGCACCCTTAATCTGCCAGGCACGACCAACAGGCACAAGTAATACACAGTGCGCAGACCTGCTATCAGTACACCACAACAGATACAAGGAAACATACAGCTCAAAGACATGGCATCACAACAGTATCAAATAAATACACTCTGTGGGAATAATGCTGTTAACGAGTACACAAGACAAAATAATTTGTTTGGAAGTATCATGACAATAAACAGGTTGTACACCAATAGTAACTTTACCCACCTACTGTATAAGGACCAAACATTGTTATTGTTTCACTCCAGGTCTGTAAATCAGAACTTTAACAACAACAAAATGATGACACGGTTAAAAGAATAGAACTTTATCAAAGTTGTGATAAGGTCAACACGCCACTGTTTCATAGATGACTGTTTTCATTGATCATGACAGCCACAACAATAAAACAAAGGAACTTGCATTTGTACAATCATACACACGCAGACACATGCACGCACTTGCTGCGTGTCATAGAATGGCTGCTCTTCTACCCACTTATGTAAGTGTGTCAGTGAGTGACTTACCGTTCGCGTGCGTTGTTAGCCTGGCGTCTCATGCGTTCTCGTTCGGCCTTCGTCTCCGGGCTACAGTCGTCGTCCTCAGAACCACTGTCACATAGATGACTACTACAAATCACAACGTGCATCTGGAACGTCTTGACACGGTTCACCACTGACCCCATTGTCCGCCAAACATCAGGTTTCACAAGGTTCACCATTCTCTGTCAGTACTGTTCCGACCAACTGATCCTGTCACTAGTGGCTGGGTCTGCAGTCATTTCATCTTTGCTGTCTTGTGTATCAGTTATCATTTTGAATATGTAAAAAATTTTACCGAGTGACATGATAAATTAATGCACAATTACTGAATGAACAGTATCTGAACACATTTTACAAATAAATTAACTAATGTTCAAAATTGTTGAAAAACCAAGTTTGGGAAGATCAATGCACTAAATGATTAAACATTGCGTGGCTGTTTGATAAGTTTCCTGCGATGATTATTAAAACCGTGAGCATGATACGTCAAATATTGTTTACATTAGTTAGAATCGATGGGTAGCACCAGTACTGCCACATAGTGATTAAATGTTTCATATAATGGCTGCCACTCAAATGATCGTATAATAGATCATCTACTCACTGATCGATTATAAAATTACACCAATTCCCATAATTTTGGCACATCGTAATACGTCTCAGAAGGTCCACCGACCACTGTCTAGTAACACATGTCAGGTCTATCGAGCGTCCAGTTTTTGTCCACAAAGGTCCATATTACAAATCAGGTAACTTCCACCACTGTCCACCACACATAAAGTAAGTTTATTCACAGAAACCACTGCATCATATACAAAATCACACAATATCGATTTTTCACTTTTAAACATTAAAAAACACGATTACAAGCTGTATTTTCTTACATAAAACTAGAATGTTTAATGACAAATATAGTGGCTGAAACATAACCACCCCTGGGGGTAAAATTCTCGTAAAACCGTGCATTTGTCCACATTATGAGCCTTGGTAGATGGCAATGCTTCTTAAATTATGAATGTTATTTTCTGATTAACCAGCGACAAATTATTAGAAGATTAATTTGGCTCCATCCTACACAACAACTTACCCGTCGCTCTTCTTCGAGCTCGCCTTGTGAGGTTCAGGGGTTGAGGGGGCGCAAGACATGTCTGCTGCCTTGTCTTCAGTGGCACTAGGTGGCGCCTCATGACTTTCTCGTCGCTCCTCTTGCTTCTCCAGCTTTTCCACCTTGATGCCGCCGTCTGTCGTCGGCTCGTCCGGCGTCTTTGTCTGCAGATCTACAGCACATGGTACAGTCAGTCAGCATGGCACAGTCAGTCTGCATGGCACAGTCAGTCAGCATAGCACAATCAGTCTGCATGGCACAGTTAGTCAGCACGGCACAGTCAGTCAACACGGCACAGTCAGTCAACATGGCACAGTTAGTCAGCACGGTACAGTCAGTCAACACGGCACAGTCAGTCAGCATGGCACAGTCAGTCAGCATGGCACAATCAGTCTGCATGGCACAATCAGTCTGCATGGCACAGTTAGTCAGCATGGCACAGTCAGTCAACACGGCACAATCAGTCTGCATGGCACAGTCAGTCAGCACGGCACAGTCAGTCAGCACGGCACAGTTAGTCAGCACGGCACAGTTAGTCAGCACGGCACAGTCAGTCAACACGGCACAGTCAGTCAGCATGGCACAGTTAGTCAGCATGGCACAGTCAGTCAGCACGGCACAGTTAGTCAGCACGGCACAGTCAGTCAGCACGGCACAGTCAGTCAGCATGGTACAGTTAGTCAGCACGGCACAGTCAGTCAGCATGGCACTTTCAGTCAGCATGGCACAGTCAATCAACATGGCACAGTCAGTTAGCATGGCACTGTCAGTCAGCATGGCACAGTCAATCAACATGGTACTGTCAGTCAGCATGACACAGTCAGTCACCATGGCACTGTCAGTCAGCATGACACAGTCAATCAACATGGCACTGTCAATCAACATGGCACAGTCAGTTAGCATGGCATGCGACAATATCAAAGGTCCAATGTACATGCAGCCAGGGTTGACTTTGATCTTAAAGTAGATTTCACTCTTAACAGTGATTTTCTATTATGAAAACTGTAAAGACCAGGGGACCATTTCAGGAACGTTGTTACAAGCTCTGTCCAGATTTTGGTCATTAATATCAAGTTTGATCCTTAACAGTGAACCACTGATCTTGAATACCTCAAAACTGTCAAAACCATGACGTGCCAGCGTGACATTGTCAATGGTGTGTCTTGGAAATAATGTCCTCTGTAATGTGGCAATGGGTGTGCTTTGAATGAAATTCCTTTAAGTTAACATAAAAATGTGTTTAATGATTATTTCTCCTTAAGAGATATGTGAAATGTTTCCTGGACACACCGTCATGACAAAAGGCAATGTGGGGTGAACAAAATATCAACGTTCTGACAGGACGGCTGGTTGATGGATTTGAATCCCAGTCCTCTTAATGAACAGTCTGGTGTTCTGGTCACTGGCGATCTTGTTTAGTCCAACTTAACATTTCTATCAATGACAACACAAGGTCCAGGACCAACTGTGGTTGTAATATGTATACTTCGCACTGCGACCATGTTAATTGCTTGTGTAATCACTAAAACAATTCCTGCCTAACCCGCTACGAGTCAAAAGAATGAAGCGAGATGAAATTTATGTCACCAGATGGCGCCACTCACTTGTGTACATGGCTGAAGCATCCGGTCTCGATGTCGCATCTTTCCTCTTTGCCAGCGACGCATGTGATCCTGCACCCTGGTGACAGACAAATACACTAATCAACGTTTATACATATCCAGCCGAAACAAGACCGATTTCATGCATAGCATATTATTCACAGAAACTAACATTAATTTAAATATGTATATTTATGAATCACATAAAAACATCTGTAAATGTTCACTAGCAATCACACACACCAACAACAAGAGACAAAACCAAAAACAACTGTCCCGGTAGCGTAATGTAACAGGTAGAGGCATACCATGTGCGAGTCCATCGAGTGGATGCCGATGCCGGGCACGTATCCCATGACGCCTGGGGGTATGGGCAGGCCGTTGGAATGTGGAGGGGGTGGCATCATGCCGGGAGGAAGGACCTGGCCCGCTTCCGCGTGGTTCCGCAGCACGTGGATCGCATCGTCCAGTCGCTCCTCCATCCGACTTTGCTGTTGTCGACAAACAAACACATTCACTTAGCCCAGACATGTAAAGTGTGTGTGGGTGACTACTGACCACACAGGTCAAATGTGTGGCTATGTATCTGGACCACACCCAGTGTTTTAAGGAACCTTTATATAAACCGAAACATGAAACATGAACATGTAACATCCATATGCTTTAACATCATTCTAATGTGTTTTCAAAACTATTCGCTAGAGGGCACCACCAGATGAAGCATTTATTGTGGTCATGTTGGACTGGATTTGGCTGAATTGAAGGGTCCGTTTGCGGGCGGGTTTGGCTGACATGCGGCAAACGTAAAGGTTAAAGAGTCTCCCATTAGCAGATATAAATGTTGCATGTGAACCACCTCATCGCAATAAACTAAAAAAATAACACAGCATTGCATAACGTGGCTACTGATCATTTAAGATTGAGTGTTTTTTTCAGCGTAGTAAAATCAAAAAGAATAACAAAATGTTAATCAACTGAGGCAACAGTGTTTTGGCTGTTCTTGATGCCAGACCCGATGTTATACAAATATGTTATAAAACATCATGGATTTGGGGAAGAATCCATTTGAATATATTTGTTAAAAAATTGTAAAAAAGTCTAGATAAATTACATACTTGAATAATGTCAACCATCCACAAAACATGACGTATTTGTGTAAATGACCACAGCACACATAATTGCAATAATGTAAATATTTCTACCAACTGTCATATGGTATATGTAAAACAGAACTTATGATGCAAACAAAACAAAGCACGCATTACTAACTAATAAGTAAACCAATACAAGAACAAATCTGAAACCAACTGGTCCAGGTTAACAAAATTCATGAGCAATTTTAATAGATTTTACATTAGGACGTTAGCAGTAGGCCTACTTGGCACTGCCACCAGTCACCTCCACTTTAATCACCAGATGGCAGCATATGTCTGGTGCTGTGGCATTTACTGCCCAGCCCGCAGTACAAGTTCAGCTACGCGGTAAATGACAGCGGATAAAACCAAGCCAAATCAAGCAAAACAAGTAACCAAACCACACACAAGCAGCACAGCACAGACAGCACAGCACAGATGAACACATATTCACAACTTGCTGATATCACACCGGACCGGACATGGAATGACATTGAACCACCACCACTGAACTAATGAACTAACTACCCGTGCAAACCTTCAGCAACAGCTGACAAGCCTCCCTTACAACCAACGCAAGCCCATTGTGAGCCAAACCCTCCCAGCAATAAACGTCACGTCGTCTACAACACTACACTGCAGCGTCACTCCGAATAACCCGACTGTAACCCCCAAAGCCCTCCTGTAGTTCCCCGCCTGATGCCACATCGACCAAAGCCCCTCCACCGATACTGAACCGTGCCCAACTAGCCCAAGCCCAACAGCCCGACGCCTCCACCCCATAAGCGAGGGCATTTACCTCGGCCTGGTCTCGCAAGATGTGTATGGCATCATCCAAACGCTCCTCCATTTGGGTTTGCTAGTTGAGAAACGGAGTGACATAGCCTGCTTTACGTGCGTTCGCGTACACAGTAGTGACATGTTAATTAGTGACGCTGAGAAGACGGTAAGTGACACGATACCACGCATGCTGACACTCATTCATTCATTCATCAGGAATACTTCGATCGCACGCCCAAACTCCTATTATTACTAGAAGCCCCAAAACTGGTTAAACAAACCTGTTGCTATGGAAACGACTGTTAAGCTGGATTCTGGACATCGGTGCGAATATTTACACTCATTTTAACATGTTAAATGTCGAGACTGAACTACACCGATTGTTTTCTTGCATATGCAAAGTTATGTACAGATGTAGAAAAGCAAAACATGACATGCGGGAAAGAAACTGCCACATACTCGGTCACATGACAGCGTGTCATGTGACAGGGTGACACTGTCACATGGCATGGGGCAAGGTAAACTTACGAGTGAGTGGAGGTGACTCTCAAAGTGGGGTGAGGTAGTGCTCTGTGTCGGTCGAGTCCACTGACTAGAGGGTCCTGAAAACAGCAAGAACACTGTAACCATGGCAACGGCCAGCTAATATGACGCTTGCCATAGCAACAGCCCGGGAATATGATGGTGTTACTACATATGTAAAGCCTCTGTTGACAGGAACATACTGCCATGGGCAATCGCAGTACAAATAGACACAACTTGCACTTTATTTTCTGACATTATTACGTTTTTCTGTTTTTCCACACTTTCTATTTGCAAAGTATCAAGCAACTGGTTCATCTGTGATGCCAAGAACTATACCTAACATGTTTGTTGTGTGTGGAAATGCTATTGTGATAAGCCAAGGGTTCGCACTGGACACTTCACTGCTGTTCAGAACGCCTGGCTATGATGGCTCACACTTATGATCAGCACATGGTTTAACAGAGCTGGACACCATGTCAGAAAACACATGATATTGTGAACAACTACTCAAATCTTTCACAAATAACCTGCATGAATACCATGAGAAACTCTCCCCTGTAACTGATGGATGAGACATACTGCTACTATTACATTTAATAAAAGTCTATGTAACGTCCCCAAACAATCCGAGGAAATTATGTACTTCCGACAGGGACGGGAAGAGCCACAGGGAAGAACTCCGCCCCACAGACCCACCACAACCCTGTCAATTTACATTTCCTGCTACAACCGAAATGGAGCCCAGCTGCTGTGCTAGATCTAGACTATAGACCCGACCAACCATCTCGACCAACCGTCTCAACCGTCTCGTCTGACTGCTCCATTCCACCCACAACTGTCCCCCGTCCCACAGGTGTGTCTCATTATGTCACCCATCATCACCCATATAGTGTCACCTGTAACAAGCTATGTCTGTGTGACACTTTTCCAATCAACTGTGTCCATTTGTATCTGTTGTGTCTAGTCCCGTTTCTTTGGTCCCACTTTTTTGTAGCTTCGTCTCTTCAAAGCTGGAAATTTTTTGCCAAGTAACTCTCTTTTATCCAAGCCCCACCCCTTTTGTCCAAGTCCCACCTCTTTTGTCCAATGTCCAAGCCCCATTTCTTTTATACAGACCCTTTCTCTGTTGAACAAGACCTGCCTCTGTAGTGTTTAGTCACTACTACAACACTGTGTAAGAGAAGATGGAAAGGGTTCTTACCTGACATGGGCGGGGGTGACGAGACAGGGGTTGAGGGGTTTGAGCCATAACTGCTGCTGGTGTGGTCTGTTGAATAAATCTGCAACAATGAAACAAATCCCAACATTAGAACGCTTAAAATATAAGTTAAATCAGCCACAAACGCCCATGACTCACACTAGCACTGGACGGCCATCACACAGTAAACATCTCATTCACATCAGTCGGTATCAACCAGTTCACACACCGACTGATTTTGTGAAACACCACACTCCTCTCTCCTTGTTTTGTCTGTGTGTCCACACAACACCACACAGTCCTCTAGATATCCACGTGGTCGTGGTGTTCTGGTGTTAGTGGGAATCACCTCCACAGTGTTATCGCCTGGCTCTGGCACGCTCCCAATAAAACACCAAAAGACACACGTTTTAAAGAAACAAACGTGGTCACATGACACACAAATAAATTACACTGACGTATAAAAAAACAAATCGCATTGTTTGCAACTATGATGATGATGCAAGGGTTCTTTTGGTGTCATTCAGTGATCTGTCCGGTCTGGATGGTAATGGCTGAATATTACATTTTCACAGCTATGCCTCCTCCATCAGCTTTACAAAACTCTATTTTCTTCTCAACCCAATAGTATAGAGCCAACTTCTGTAGTATCTAGAAAGAAGATTTACATAATCAGTGTCACAGACAGACATTGCCACCAGCTGACGCCACTAGTCCCAGCCTGTGGTGGCTCTGGCAGACGCCCCTGTGCTGTTGACAAGTTCAAGGGTGCCCTCAAGTCTGACACATAGCCCAGGGCCACTGGACAGTGTAACTTACCCCATATCAGCATCCAGTCGCTACAACCCAACAACCACAGGCAGGAAGTGATAACCAGAGGCAACACTGTACTTTCTCTACATCGATTAGATAGTAATCTGTATCCCTGTCCTCCAAATCACCAGTGATCACAGCTTAGTTATGGCACTGATATCTCTGATACGCTCCCTAGCGTAAACAGAAATAACAGGCCTACAAACTACAAATAGATACACTGAGAAAGTGAGTACAGAATAGACACAGGCAAATGAAATAAGACAGCTTGGCATCCGTACAAAGCCGACCAGCTGCTGTACCCGTGGTAACGTGGTCATAAGTCTTGTGCTGGTGACCTACATACTGCGTGTGTTACTCCCATGACAACCTAAACCATCATTTTTACGTGGCCGAGATTTCCTCCACACTTCGGCATGACAGAGCATCCGAACAGGTGAACACAACTCCAACAGCCTCTCAAATCTGCTAGATCTCCCCTCAACTAACACCCACAAACATTCTACTTCGAACCTCCCAATGTATACTCTGTTTCGCCGTTCATACACCACAACAAACCGACAGTGCAGAAATGCTGATATAACTCTATGAATCAGGCGTAGGCTCCACCGATAACCTCTGCACTTCTCGCGATACAACTTGCCGCGGTCCTGTTAACACAGATAAGCACCCCTCAGACAGCGGCTACAACCAGCCAGCCCACACCAGCCCGGGCCAACCAGAGCTGTCAGTCAGGCCCCGTTGATGGAGACCAGACCAGGGCCGACCCAAGTGAAGAACGACTGCTGATTGCAGGGTTAAGCAAACCCCAGATATGGGCAGATTACAGACTTTTAATGGGCGCTCATTGGACGAGACACAGGCCACCCTTCGCAGCGGTGTTGACATCTGAACAAAGGAGACTTCCAGGAATAAAGGACAGGTCAGGCCGGAGAACGCACTATAATTAGCCGGCCGCAAGTAAACACAACGTTCCCCAGCAGAGGGCCCTGCGAGTCGGGCTTCTTTGCGTTTTTTGTAGGTGCCTTGCGCTGTATTTACAGAAATCACCACATAGCTGTTGTTCTCAAGATATCCTCCCCGTCTTCCCAACTCTAAATGTACATCTTCGATATCAGTGTTCTTAATTTGAACATTTCAGAAATCTTTAAAAAAACAAAACATCTAATCCCACATCTGACTTTACTTTTTCTAGTATTGTTTGTACAAGTAATACATTGATATGCAAATGACCTTCCACAAGCAATAACCAAAGAATAAGTTATGTGAACTTCAAGAAATATGCCTGAACTACAGCTAACATAATCATGAGGACAGAAAGCAGAAACAAAACCACTGCGATTTGGTTTAAGATTGTGCCGCGATCAACTCAGATAGATAACAAAGTCGCTTGCACTGTCTGCCTGTGGGTAGCTTCAATTTCTTGGAAATGAAAAAGCTGGTGCACTGTCTGTTTGGACGAAACAGGGCCAATGGCTCTAGCAGAATTACGCTTGTAAACCAAACATTTCAACAAGACTGTTTGTCTATCATTGAGCAAACTGAATCTGTTCATCTAGCCTGATTTCTTGTGTATCACAGTCCTGCTGATGCAAAGCAAACTAACATCACTAGGGATATGACTAAAATGCAACTACACAGTAATCACTTCAGTCCATGTCAACACATAAGTTCATACAAAATTTGAATGACAAATATCTGGCAACTTTTGCATAACTCGGATTTATCCCCGAGGCCTTGGAAAAAAGAAGACAAACAATTCTTGGAGTGAAATAACACTGTTGCAAACAGGATCATACAAAAATAGTCAAATATGACACAATTTACTGTGCCCCACGTCTGAGATGGTGGAGTGCTACAGTTGGGTGTAGAAGCCCCTGTCCTTGTAGACTGGAGTTGGGGGGAGACCTGGATGTTGCCACAGACATGAGACAGCTGTGCCCACTGGCCCAGCTGTGCTATCACAGTAGTTGTACAACAGCTGCCCGCCGCCCACAACTACCAGCTGTCTCTGTCCACAGTACACACATACATACACACACATAGTATACACACATACATACACACATACCTACATGCACATACATACACATATAGTATACACACATACACATACACACATACCTACATGCACAGATTACACACACACAAACACACTCATGCACGCCTACACATGCACGCACGCACGCACGCACGCACGCACGCACGCACGCACGCACGCACGCACAAACAAAAACTCATGAATGCCTACAAATACACAATACACGAATATACACAATACACGAACGCCCGCACGCACGCATGCACATACATGACCTTTTCATCATATCTTTCACATCACACAATACATTACATCACACCTCTCTATCATACAAGACCTGATCACAAATACCCCCAAATCACACACACACCTTCTGCATTACATGTGACCTCCACACCACACCACACCACACCACACCACACCACACCACACCACACCACACCACACCACACCACACCACACCACACCACACCACACCACACCACACCACACCACACACATCACTGCGCCCGTGGCACACACCAAGTCACCCCCACCAAGTCATCCGAACCCTAAGTATCTGTAGAAACCCTTGACTTTTGCCACCTTTCATTTGGATGTTCAGACAATTTTCCCTTTCTCACGCCTTCTTACAATCTGACTCCACCTGTCCTAGAAAGGACAACTTAATCAGGAATATAACAGGATCCAATATGGAAACCTCTTGGCAAAATCAAATCAACTATCTGCTATTTGTTCAGATCAACTCCATCAACAACTTCCCGTCTACAAACGCACGATGAGACCTCATCTCTACCCAATGATTACATCTTTGTAAACTTTCTTATCGTGTGCAAAACTAACAGTAGAAACATAAATTAAACCAAAATTACAACCAGCTTATGATCCCAGTGACGGACACAGAGGCAATGAGGCCTTGACCTTCCTAGAGGGCAACTCCACTGAAACCTTTGCGCATCACGGTTGATTGGTCAAGAAGACGGGATCAAGAAGACGGCATGGTGGTGCTAGGAGAGCCGTGATTACCTGACTGACGTCTTTGATGCCAAGTAATTGCCCCAGCCGACACTAACCCCGAGCACTGGTGACGAGTACATTTAAACCAAGCCTCGGTCTACCGCCCCCAGCGGGATCGAGTAAATCCTCGGTAAAAACTCACGAAGAAGTTCCTGTCTCGCCCTTTCTCACACAGGACGAGAAGATCGAACCCTCTCGGCGTGATACGGATCCCGACAGACGTCAACGTGGCGCGGTCTTGAAGTGACTTGTGGGTAAACCAGCAGAACCGACATCTCTAGATCGCTTTGATCATGCCGCCGGTTGGTGCACGCTCCGACAGATTCCTCGACAGCACAGATGCCGCAATTACGACACTTACATGCGTCTGTTTCTAATGTCACGCTCAATGTGCTCGGCCTCCGTGGCGGATGCTGTCAGCCTGACTGTGCGCGGCTTTCACAAAAACTGAATCGAGTGCTACATCTGAGTTTGTCTATGTTGCGTGTGGAGGATGTCACGAAGGTCACAGTTCCTTGCAAGTGTGTTAGAATAGACCGTGTCACGTCACATATCTCAGGGGAACAATCCTCAACTTTAAGTATTTATAAGCATATATATATATAACACAACAATATATATAAATAGTAAACCTCAATAAGAGACAAGGGTGACAGAATAAACTGTCAAGATATCAGCCTGATGCAGACATTCTACTTTTTTTCCTTAGATGCAATTGGCACTCTGTTTTTTTTCTTAGTTACTAACCGCTGCAACAACTTCTTTCAGTTAAAACATGCAATTTACACAAACTTCCCATTCGTATAAGGAAAAAACAGTTGCATCAAACTGACACAGTTAAATCGTTCCTGTTAATTTCCAACTACACACAACGCGTTTCCGCAGTCATTCCGATGTGTCAACTTACAGAAGCGAGTGCCTTGCCGAGAGCGTCGCCGGTCTCAGGCGAACCACCAGGGGGCGCTGTGACCGATGTGTTCGTGTGATTCGTGGCACCGACAATCTCGGAACTGTTGACCGCTGGCGATGTGCTGGTGTAGGGGGTGGACGACGGGGGTAACGACCCCCCTCGGAAACTGGACATAGGTGGAAGCCCTGACATCATCTCGGCATTGGGGGACATCGGATGGTAGCCCTGGGAACACAGAGGCACACATTGTCACTTTATTGCATTACAACAATTTACCCTCTTACGTAAATATTGTTCAACCATTTGGCAGTTGTATGTGTTCTGGTATCTCTGTCTTACACATACGACCACTGGGGAAAAAGAATACATCTTACAATAGTATATCATGAATAAATTATTTATTACTTTAACACAAAAGCAGCCCCACCACCCACAACAACTGCTAGTGTCTGCTGCCCACAAATTTGTTTTTTACAATTTTAATATTTTGTGCATTCTAAATACAATTGAGAAGGCAGAATTCCTGAGCCGTCCCTGGGTGACCCTAATTTACAGTGACTGCATTCCAAGGTGACCGAAAAACAATGTTTAAGACGAACAAATTAAACTACAGTTTGTCTACCTAATATGCATTGGTACAGATTACTTGTATAGATAACGTGTTTGAACTGTTTGAATAAACACTTTGACTACCCGGTAGATGCAGTAAGTGAGTAAGCGTACCATAGTTTCCCGCGCGTGATGCATGCCGTATGATGAGGGTTGTGAGTACTGGGAGCTGCCGTGGAGCATGGAGGAGGGTGGGTACCCTGGCCCCGGCAACGTTGTACTCGTCATCGTCCATGGGTCCGCGCCATGACCACCAACGCCATCTAGCAACAAATATCAACATTGCAATGCTGTGACCACCAACGCTTTCTAGTGACAATGACAGCACTACTATCTAAGAATCAAACAAACAAAGGATGATGTGAAAGTGATTAAAAATAAACACATTACATTCATAAACATATCCGTGCTATAGTTCATTTAAGGAGTATGTTTAAAGATATGATTCATGTCACCAGCCAACACTGGTATTTTTATTATTTTTTTCAGCAACGTTTTCTTTAAAATAAAACTGAACATAAAACAACACAAAACGATGTACTGATGTTTTTTCTACACCTTCATTCAACAGCAATTTTGGTACAAAGTCTCTGTGGCTGTTGTTTTGTACAACTCCGGTCCGGAAACACACCGTAAGATCACCCAGCGGCAAAACCACAAGCGAAGGAGGATCGCGAGGATGGGGGAGGGGTTATTAATTGGTGCAAGGAGGCGGAAATAGGAACGGACAGGGGAGGGAGAGTCTGCTGCCACCAATTAGTGTCGCATCAGGAAGAATTAACTCATGCACTGACCACCTGGACACTGGTCACTACCAACTTCTGACCAGTGGGGATTAGTACAGACCTCCCACCCAGAACATCTCTGGTGATTTGTGTACCTATCTACATGTCAAAACATCCAGGCACTTGTCTAACTCTTGACGCTGTGAATCAAGTGGATGTAGATGGGAAAACAGGCCAGGACAGGGTTGTACCAACAGGGTGGGGGGTGGGGGTCATTATGTCCTTCATAGCAACCCACCATATCATGTTTATCAGAGTTCCTAATATCCCCTGTTGTCTTCTTTCTGTCTCTGATCTTTGGCATAGCTAGATTCCAGTTTCATCTTCCTTTGATAATTAGATAAATCCTACACTACAAACTATCTTTACTGACACTGTCAACTATTTACCTGCTATTAGATTTTATCTCAAGATAAGTTCCTAAACTTCAACAATGATAACAAACGTCTCTGTTTTCCTCTGGGTCTATTACAACCAACTTGGGTTTAATGTCTTCAATTCGGGTCTGCGTTTGACACTGGACTTTAATTGTCTGGTCAAGAGTGCGTGTTTGTTATAAAACAGACACGCGTGGTCATCTTTGGGGGTCACTGCCCTGGCAACTTGTACACTAGTTATGATACTGACCGTAAACTGAATGGGGTAAACACCCTACATTGGAGGGTTGCACTGACTCATTGCTCCTGTGGGTTTTTAGACCTGATATTGGGTAGAAATCAGGGTTACTTCAACGGGGTGTTGATATAGCATCCAGGGACTGTTAAAGGGTGGGAGTGTGACAGAAACATAAAAACCCTTGGGGTGGTGGTAGTGTACCCTCTCTCACCAAAACATGTCATTCTGTGTCAGATTGGTGGATGTGTACAACCACTCCACCCTTAGTATATGTGAACTATATGAGTATACATAAACAGTAATATAGTAGTCGATGTCTGACTACTTCCTAATTTGTGATTAACACAAGTCAATGCTTGGCAAGTTTTATGACCACAGAATTCAGCAAATAGTGCAGAAACACGTGCGTAACTTAACCACAATTCTACTATGTACACTACTGTACTTATAGCGATCAATGAAAACATCCATCGTCAAAGACTAAATCTATTCTATGTCAGTGTCCTTGTTCAACACCAGTTACATGTCTAGTGACGCGATGTGTCCACTATCTAGTGTCAACTAGTGACGTGTCCAATGACACTAGTAATGACACTCCTTCATTCAGCTCAGTTGTTGATAGATATCTGTAAGTCATCTTCTGCGTCATTTACCTAATGCGTTGATGTCTTTAATTCATTGCTTCCACCTTTGTGGCCGCCGATTTTCTTTCACTGATGATCGTTAAGCGGTTAAGTATCTGCATATTTTAATCTGCTATAATACATTGCCATGTAATGTCCTTTGATATTGCCACTTCATCTCTAGTTCTCTACCCAGAACACATCAAGTCCATTCTAATGGCCGCATTTTCCTTGAACCAGGTTTCGGGTCAGATGTATATTTGAATTTAAATACGGTAAATGTGTAGTTGACTTTACTAGAAGCTCATGTAATTGAAGCCCTAATTGATGTTCGTATTCGGTGTATTTCTAAGAAAAACTAACAATACTTATCAGGTATCTGACATGTTTGAAAATGTTTTAGGATCTTAAATGCTGATAAATACAAACCTACTTAACCTGACAGCCTTCTTTATTGGTTAATGGATCAATTCTAGATTCTCAACACTGTACACTGAGCTTGATCCGCGAGGATACTGGTGCATAAGTCGTTGTTATTATTATTATGTAGCATATATCTTGTGTATTTGAAATCTTTGTATAATGCATTTCATTAAATCATGTTTCATAACACATTTTAAATTAGTGCGTATTCACAATTGTTAACACATTAGACCCTGATTATATGTGATAACCATCAAGCACTAACAACTGCAATAATTTCTAGATTTTCAAAAGTTTGTATAAAAATATAAACATTTTAACAGAAGTATTTTATTCAGTGTTAATTTTTTTAAACAACTTATTTGACCCCGACGCTTGTATCCATGACGGGAACCTGTCCGTGGAGCCCACTGCCCCAGGCTGTGTGTACGCAGCACGCAGTGGGGTCTTTCTCTCAAGCCATGTTTCTACACGGTTCCCATGTCACCTACGCACGACTGCTGGAATGCGATTTCGCAGTAAAACCCAATGCCCCCAACCTCCAAGAAAACACGCACAACCCCCTCCCATTGTAGCTGGTTGTACAGGTTTTACCTGATAATAAACATTTGCCAAAATTCTGAAAGATTGGGGGGGGGGGTATTTTCACAACTTGGAAGTTAATATTTTGTTGTACCAATGGCAAAGATTGGGGAAATCAGGGATTTTGTACACAACAAAACTGGGAAGAGATACCTGGATGTGAATGTTCTAAACATGAATGCTGACTAGAAAAACTGAGAAAATCTTACCACAACAGGAATTTACTATTTAGCTGCTTAGAAAGATCAGAGAAAATTTGTCTTCAAATATCTGAAAGGTTGTTCCGATTTTGGTTGCGGAGACCAGGAGGGTGCAGCTGACACAGGTACTGGTTCCCAGTGTTTTCCCCTCCCCTTCCCAGGTAGAGCAGGGATATAAGATGGGAAAATAAATCGTACCTTGATATGAATATTCACTGTAGAGACTGGGAGGACCTCCAGGTTTGGGAGAGGGATAACGCGCCGAATCCTGGTTGAACTCTTCTGGATTGGGCGAGTAGACCTGGAAACAAAGACACAACGTTAGCACAGATCTAAAGGCTTACAATCAAACTCCCAGGTGTGTGTATGTGGTGTGTGTGCATGCATGCATTCGTATGTGTATTTGTTTAAGCTACTAGTTTAGCATCTAGGGTACACAGATTAATCTATGAATTAATCTATGACCCTTAACATTCTACATATTTTTTGGCTAAATGTTTTTTCTCTCCAAATTTGTTATGGACTAAGAGTTTGAGCCTGCAGATTCATATTCAACAATACATTATGCAGAACACATCCAAATATGTTATGCCATTGTCACAAAATACTGTATTAGTCTTCAAATGTCTTTCTTTTGCACTGTTTATTGATGCGTATTGACAGGGCCTGACTAGTTAGTTGCCTGTGTAGGTGAATGGCCCGACCTGGTCCAGGGCCCAATCAAGCCACATCCGGGCATTGAGGCCCGCCGAGCCAGGCCAAGTGAGGTAGCAGGCTCAGTGAGAACACACTCTATTCAGATAGCATGGCCAACTACAGATTAACAGATGTCTCCAGCCGTGTAAATCAAGAGAGCATTTGAAGTGCAACAATTCACCACTACACAACCCACGCAAGAGAATATCACTTCCTTGACTTTCTCAATTGCTCATTGACACTGGCAGCTTGTGGAAATGTTTTTAAATATTACTTTGTTTAATTAACGTAACAGTAATTCATCAGATCACATCAATGTTCATTTGAATACTTTGAAATGAAGCTTTATGTAAACTAAAACGCTCAGACTTTCTTCTCACGGCAATAGATGGTTCGGCGAACTCGGCGTACATCATCAATGAGTGCGGGAGAAAAATACATCAAAGTGGGTCGCTGGTTTGTCGATCTGTAACGGGTCGTCTTTAATGATAACTCCAGCGAGTACTTCCTGTCTCAGGCGTCACACTCACACATCCTACATATCTCTTTCTAGATACGCAGTAAAGAAACTAACCCAGTGATTCCGTCTACACTGCCATAATTGCTGCAGCAGCTGGACCTGTCAATCAACGTTAACCCCCTAACCACCACTGCCTCCACTCTTCAGCATTGACCAGGTCTGCCCGGATTACCGGAGCGTTTCCTCTTTACCCAGGGCTGTCATCTAACTTATGGATTTTACACACTTTTTCCTGTGACGTGGACAGATATACTTTATTAGTTAGTTTACGTGGTTTCCTCTTAGTGCAGTTTCTTGGTAACACTACAGCCTATCTCTGCTTTCTAATATCGATGCATACATAATATCGATGTATCTTCATATTAGTACACAATGTACTATAGAGGTTTCTGTTTGCCTTGAGCGAAATGTTGGCACCTTTTGAACATAAACTTAAATACTGGGGATAAACATTTCTTTGTTTCCATTTAGGCATGTTACCATCACCTTAGGTCTGTCTCCACCAACATGGGTCTATATGGGTCTATAATCATTAACTTGGGTCATCAATATGTGCTTGAACACCATGCAGTTGGTATTCCACTACCAAATTGATGCATCACCTTCATCAACTGGGGTCTATCCACATCAACTGGGGTCTATCACCTTCAAGTTTTTTCACACAGGGTAACCAAGTGCCATATCCCCAACTATTTTCTTGCTCAATTCGCCCCTTTCCTTCCCAGAACTCCCTTCCTGTCTCCTTTGTGCAGGTTTGTCATTTTATTCCTGACATTCACAGAATAAACCAACAAAATAAAAGACTAAACAAACCTCACTATTATGAGAAAGATGTCACGCAATCTCATCTACGCAGTCACTCTTTGTATCAGAAAACACCATTTCAAACTAAATAGGAACTGATTAATTCAAGCACACACGAAGGCCGGTTCATAAACTGTACCGACTATAAATGATCATGAAGTGTTGAATTAGGATACAGCTGATCAACATCACCACCAACCAGCACACGACGCAGTATATTACCACACAAATATAATCAGACTATTTTAGGTGTGCTCGGCTCATAAACAAATTATTTTTGACGACATAGTCGATCTGTAATTCCGCGCGGTACAGCTCACTCGAAGGAAACATGATTTAAAATGCAGAAACCAAAGATTGATAGGCAGACTTTATTAAATGCTCCATAGCGGATTCCGACGGGAAAAGGTTAATGGTTTAGTTTAACAGACAAACGACATTAATTCCTTCTGAGCAGAGATTGATCGATAAAATTGTATCCCAACAGTGAGACTGTGCAGACTGACGAGAATTTTCAAAACGGATTTGGTCCATTTGTTGGTACAAAATCAATCTTCCTTCTCTGCAGTTCCTGACGGTTACCTCTGCTAGTCCAACTGACATAACATCATCAATTATCCATTCCAACCAGCACTTTTGTCATAATGATAGTCACCCTGATCAAAGGTGGCGACATTTTAGAACTATTTTATGTTCAACTCCACCCTCCCTTATGGGAAGATGAACATTAAAAACCCAATTTGGGAGGGGAGGAAGGCCCAGCAGTAGCCTGTAGAACCCTATGGGGACTTCCCTGCCCAAGGCAGACTCAGACAGATGTCACTAATTATCTGTCTTATCTAAAACACTTGGGCTCCATTGCAGATTAACTCTATCTCATTTCACTTTGATCAAAGCCTGGGTATTTCATCCTCTATAACAACACAACGCTTTCCTCCCTGCTACAAAGTCAACTTCACCAGGGTGAAAGAAAACATTCTGATTATTAACAAACAAACAAAATCCTGTTAAATCTGATAATTTTCCCCAAAGCAATGCAAGTGGATTCAGTACAAAGAACAACTATTTTAAAGGTTATTATTTTATAAGGCCAGCCCAATGATAAAAGCATACAGCAGTTCGATCAATAAAAATGTCAAATAATTTACTCAGCTGAATGTCAGGTTTCAACCACTACCAAGTTAATGCTGTGTTATCAAAACGAATTTACAGAAATGTTTCCCAATTTTCCAAATGGGCCTACGATTTGTTTTCAATGATTCACAAAAAATTCAACCAATTTCACTTTAATTCTAGAAAACTTACAATCGTCCAGACACGATTGATTTTTGGCGACGAACTGGTAATAATTAATTCCACGAGTCTTACTGGCCCGTAAAAGTAATCCCGTTAACCGACAGTCGATTGTCCGTTGTTTGGAAATTAAATTTGCGGATGCTGCGTAAAGCTGTTATTTCAATTTACAAGGTGCATGCGTGCGTGTGATATCTACCTGCATACAAAAGTCCTCCATCACTCTCAACGAGAAAGTACAACCGACGGAGTGGGGGAAACTCGCGGGAATCTGCCTCCCCCACCCTATCTGGGATCTTGCACAGCTGCTGATGGGAGGGAGTAAAAAACAGGTACTCCTCAGAGGGAGGAAGTCGCAGGTACAAAGGAATGTAGGAGCATATAAACACATACACACACACATACACGCTACTTACGGCTCCCAGTTTCCCTGGCATATACACCAAGTGCCGGTAGTAGGGATACGTCGTACAGAACATTGCCTGTTTGCGCGCGTCCAGCGTATCCATGAGCGTAGTATTCCAACGGATGGATGGCCGAGATGCCAACTGACCCACACACTGACCGTTACTCCATTCTTGCACCACGAGACCACGGTTACCTCCTGTTTCTGTCCAGGTTCTGTCGGACTGACTGAGAAGGATGCAAGCCCACAGGAGACTGCCTTATCCACTGCAGCTGTGCTGTCAGCACTGTGCTAGCAGGCTGCAGCCACCCATCCACCCCGCCAGCCACTCTCCTGCTCACTGTGGCACTCCCACTGGACCGGTCCACTGCGGCCTGGCAGGGGTGACAGGTGTCGTGGCCAGGGTAAACAAAGCCACTCCAGTGCAAGCAGGCAGCAGAGGTGTGTCTTGGGTAAGACCAGAGGATGGGGGTAAAGATGGGGGTGCACAGTTGGAGGGAGGGAGCTGGGAGCAGCAGGGGGAGGAGAAATCACCCCCAGTATCTGTATTAATGTGGCGCTCCCCACTGATTTTTGAAGTAAACCACCCCATTGTTCTCACAGGATCAAACGCAGCAGTATGGTACCTGAAGCCCCAGGAAGACATCCCAGAGACAAGATGAAATAGGTTTATCTGGAACTATCTGACATATCTAGCCAGGATGTCACGGTCTCACAACAGCACCCTTGTTTCTTGAAGCCACCCCATTGACAGGGTGACAATGAGATAGAACACCCTATCACCCCCCTTTCTTTCACCAACCACCATATAACCAAGACAAGACCATTTACAAGTCACCCTACACAACACACTGCTTCATACATTCTACAGTAACAGTACAGTGACATAACTGACATCAGAGCCCCCCACACACATACATACATACATACACTTCCTTGGTGTCTTGCCCTACTTTGTACACGACAGTTCCCACCTATACACAACCTTTCTATCTTAATCACCAACATGAGATTCTAATCTGCCACACATGGTTGATATCAAAGTATGAAGACAGCAACAGTCCCCGTATCAAATCACCAGATCATGATTTGCACAATTGAAAACACAAGTTGCAAGAAAGGGGCGGACAGCTGAATTTGACGGGTTTATTTTGCCCTTTCACCAGTAAAGTTTGCTTTCAAATCCAATGACAGTATATCAAACTGGCTACCGTAATGGGTTATATATTTCATTAGAAGACCTAATAAGAATTAATGTTTGGGCTGACCAACAACGTAAAGTATGAAAGACGGATACTTCTGCAGATTTTAGGGTGCACAAACATACAGTCATTGCAGTAAATAATCGCACTAAATGTAGTCAGATTCAAAAGAACTGTCATGCCCTATAATGCTACAAAATAGTACTAAATCAAACTAAATCTGCTGTATCTTGCTAGTTTTAATTACATGTCGTTGTCTACTTGTACAGTTCCCATGTCAAACAAAATGTTCTACATCTTAACGTTAACTATGGCTTGACGACTCACTACAGTAAATTATGTTGCAGCATTATGCTTTACACTTGAACATAACAACGTATGTATTTACACCAATTTACACACGAAAAAAGAAAATCAATACAAAAGGTTGCACGTCCACATATTTACATGGCAAGTCTTGTGAGTTGTTATTCTGCACTTTAGGTAGCTGGTGTCATCCTGAGCCTATCAAGTTGTGTTCCTGCCACAGGAAGCAAGTAAACAACCCACTCACGGGGCCACTAATTTCACAGCCTTCAAGTTGTTTGTGATGAGAACGAATAAAGAGCGAATAAATAAGTTTCCGAAACCGGCTCAGCTACATAAAAGACTTCTCTAATGCCTCATTTTGCCCGCAGAATCTTCCCAGGATATTTAACAGGAGTAACTCAGAGGGAACGCATCACTGAAGGACAGGCTGAAATTGGGGCTAGATGAAAGGGAGAACGCAGGGAAGATGAAAGGAGGCTCCCAACTGACTCTAGCTATCAGTCATTCCCACTGGCTCCAGCCGCATCAAGGAGACCTTCCCACTCAAGGAAACAGGATCTGACCTGCTAAGGAGCAAAAACCCACCTCCACTGAGGCACTGCTGTGATGGGATAGAGTGAGGGAGGGAGGGGGAGAAGGTTCTTCCACCCAGGGGAAGGTCCCTACTCCTGCTCCTCGGAAGTGGGAAGTCAGTGTGAATTAACCAAAGACATACCCACTCCTGTCCAGAGTGTCAGATGAAAGCATGGGTTTAATCAGGGAACAGAATGGTGGGAAATAATTATACACCCCCTAATAACAACCCTATTATGATGCAAGGTTCGCCATGAAGTCTGTCTCCGCTAATGGGGTCAGAAACTGCTCTCAGCCTACGTACTGCATGCACAACACGGGCACAGGTAAGTATTATGTCAATACTCTGACAGCCCCAGTGTAACCCACACCAGAGGCGAGGGAACGACATTTTTCTGGGTCTTCTTTTTTCTAGAGCCGCCGCAGTACAGCGGGCGGTGATGAGAGCCAGCTGGGAGCGTGTAGCAGGGCTTGTAGCGGGGCATGTAGCCGCTACCACCACTATCTAGGCTGCTGACTGAAACCCATGCCAACTGTGAGCACTTGCCGAGATCACCAACCGACATGTGCCAGCCACAGATGCTCAGTTGTGTCAGTGACACACGCAGCGACAGATTAGTGTCAGTGGGTCACTAGTCCATAACTCGGGTCATCCGCTACGTCACTAGTAGCGACTCATGGGCACTCACCCAAGTGTGCAGCACCAGTGCCACATCGACATCAGTGACACAAAACACTGTCAGATGACAGGATTACCACGAATGGTGACACTGACATCAATTTTTTTATTAAGAACTCTCAATGATAATATTATAAATTGTTATAATAATTATTATAAATAATAGCGACATTGATATCAACATCATTGACACTGGTATCAACCCTGACACAAACAAATGACACCGACATCAATACTGACATCAACAACACACCATGGCACAGACATTAATGACCCAACCAGACACCACCCCACTGACATCACTGATGACAAACAGATGTCTCTGACCAGGGACACCTCCTGTCTGACTAAGACATCATGACATTGACACATATCTGGATGCAATAAGACTACTCAGTGGAGTAGGAGACAGAGTGCCAACACCAAAATACACAAGTTCATCCTGTCACTCATCACTGCCAGCTTCCGAATCCCGCCTGCCCGGTCCTAGTACCTCCTGTTTTATTTGATTATTTGAATAACTGCCATCTGGGAGAATTGAAATGCTCTCCCACAAGCCTGTGCAGACAGATTTAGGGGTGACAGTGTTTACTTTATATGTTTCAAAGTTCCGTGGTGGCTATCGGAAGGATAACTTGAGCTACTTGACAGACAACTGCCAGAGCCGTAAACTATGTTAGAAAAACATCTCATCTGGTACTAGAAAACAGTTGGAGATTTTCATTTCTAAAGAAACGACGCCATTCAAAGTCGGCATGAATGTTACAAATATAATCATATGTCCTGTATGCAGAATTGTTTGTTCTTTTAGTACACTGTTTCAAGGGATAGCATAAATATTGATTAAAACTAGCATTTAACATACATCTACTCAAAAGATAAACACGAGATTTAATTTCAACGTTATAATACCACAACTAGATTTTTTAATAGCTTTATACAACAGTGCTTGCATTTTGTTTGTGGAAATCAAAAATTAACAAAAGTATTTACATGAGCAAATTTTAACATAAAAAGCTGGCAATGTATTTAGAAACTACACAAGACGAATAGATATTTTCAAATCTATATGAGTGGGACTATTCTGTATGTATAGTTGAGCACTTCTCAGTTCTGATTCAAGAAACCCGTCAGCCTCACACCTGAGATATGACAACACTCAAGTGCTCCTCCCTGTCAGCCTTTGGGAAGCTCCCTCTCTCCTTTCCCTGGCCTTCCCTCCCCATATCAAAGCCCAGTGATCCCTCCACCCCACATCTGTTTCCCATCAACCACTCCCGCCTGATTGCAGGGATACAGGGCCCCTTGGGAGGAAGCAGCCTATTTCCCAGGGGGTGCATCACCCAGCCAGGGAAGCTCTCATTACCAGCTCCCACATTTCTGCCCCACTAACACAGGGCTATATAGAGGGGTGCATAAACCCTGTAGGTCACGGAGGGGTACATAATGTGTGCTGGGCAGTTGTGTTTATTTCTGGAAGGACACAAGTAAAACAAACTTTGTTAGCTTTGTGACAATCTGCCAGGGGATTAGCATTAAAACTACAGGATTAACAAACATCTCAAAACACCTGGCTGTGTACTAGAAATCTGTGAACCATATTTATGTAATCACCATAGAAGTCTACCATTTTCTGCAAGAAATGAGGCAAAACACGACAAGATACATCCATAATAAATAATTATTCCTTCTACAGTATCATGCAAAGAATGTTTTGTTAACAATTATTATTATATAAACAATTAAAGTATATAATTAGTAAATAAATTAACATATAAACAGTGACACCACAACGACATGATTATTTGCCCCAAACTAAGAACTTGGGGGGGGGGCAGAAGAACCCCATGCAGGGGTTATAAATCACAGCCCCCAGACGTGACAGCCAGTTCCTGCTCCTTCAACACCCCAATATTTATGTTCCCTGTTCCTCCGAGGTGTCACCCTTCACTTGGCCCATCTTTCTACATCTATTTCTACTTGTGATGGTCTTCAATGATAACTATACCCATACATATCAGTGTGTTAAACTACATATTTCATGTTATGACTGTCAATAAAGATAATAAATATAACAAATTTACTGATTTATTTACATGATTATTACCTTTTTTTATTTAATTGGTGCATTTTAAATATATATTATGATATGCACTGTTCTTATTCCGACTTCATTACACTTTTTTTATTCTAAAGTAAACTACACAATCATCCTTAAAGTCCATGATCTTTATGAAACAACTGTACTGCAATCCCATGCAATCTTTTCTAGGAATGCCAGCAAAAACTATTCCATGTGTATGTCCTTAGTTTTGCATCATTTTGTCCATTTTGGATAACTGTGCACACTAACTGACATTTGTGTTTTATAAGTAACATAGATTATCTTAGTTACATCTCATGTGCACTGGGTCGTAAGACCACTGGTATCTGTAAGAAACAGAATATTGCCAGCCAATGTTTAGACTGCCACAAGTCTCTCTCTAAATAAATAAGCAACATGCAACATTTACGGAGGAATGCCCACATCCTCAAATGTTATTCAAGGCAGAGTAGCATCAATACATCATCGCCGTGGCAACGAAGCCCGGAAATATTTCCTGGTATTTCTAGGAATGATAAACTGCTGCCATCCCCAGTCAGCAAGACCACACTAGCCTGGATGCCTTGTACATCAAAAGTAACCCGACCGTACACACACTCTATCTAACACTGGTTTATGTGGCTGGGAAATACGAAACTGGTATCTAGTCAAACAACAGCTTTGTACAAATGCTGTTAGATTGCTACCACAAAAAGGTGGCATTTTCAGTTGCACTTTCAGCACTGATTACCTGTAACCATAGCGATAAATTTTCTTTTGATTGCGTTACAATTAATTATTTACTACTCTGTGACGCAACAATGTGTAGCAAATTGATTTATTTAAATTAAACACTCCAATACTATCTGAAAAAATTCAACTATTGATTTTACTACTCTTCTTTTCAGGGTTTGTAATTATGTCTATTTTTGTTTTACAGTCATTTGTAAACTGTACTGCAGGTAGCGAATGTTAAGAAATGACACACCACAAACCATATATTTTACTTCAATTTAATACATTAAAACAAACATGTTTTATTTTAAAGAAAATACTGTTCACATTTTCCTTTGTTTTCTGATCATTCATACACTACTAGAATTGTTCACTGCAATTTATCCAGTGCATCTTGTCCAGTATATTTATACCAATGTACCTAGAACACTTCCAACTGTGCCTAGTTCGGTGTGCTTAGTTTGATGTACCAAATTCAGTGTACATACTTCAGTGTACATAGTTCATTGTGCCTAGTTCAGTGTACACAAATGAGTGTATATAGTTCAGTGCTTGCAGTTTACATCCAAGTCACACCACAACTGTCAAGACTTATATCTTATGAATGATCCTGGAATCACACACAGTAGACGTCTGGCCAGCCCACAGAATCTGGCTAGAATCTAGAGGACATCAAAACCCATGAGTAGTGCCTAGGCACCTCAGCAGAGGGTATTTACAGAGCCGCAGTAATTAGCAGGCTAGACCTTCTCTAGGGGGAAGTCTTTCCAACAGCCACAAGAACAGCCAGGAGAACCACAGGATTTCCCATCCAACATTCCACATCACACAGCTACTTTCATCTCCCAGTTCCTACTAAACGATATCTTGGTGGGGCGTAGGATGAGAAGGCTGCAATGAAACGGCAAGCCCCGAGAGCTCCTGGCACCCCAGAGCTCCCAACACCCTGAGCTGGTGGAAACCCTGTGGTACAGCATTTACTGGTGCTACAAAACAGCTGCTGAAGTCTGCAGACTCACACTTAAGGTGCCAATGTCACATTCCTGCAGGTGATCTGATAGCACCTACACTGCCACATACATGTGCATGCGTACAATGCTGTACATGCATGTATGTGTGCGCATCAAGGTTATGCATAGCATTCTAGACGTACTGATGCACAGCATCAGAAACTTGTTACATCAGAGCAGATTTGAAATAAATCAGAGCTTAACTACACTTGGGTTCTGTGGATAGGTGCTACATCACGTCTGATTCGACAACAAAGTCATTAAAAGAATGTCCATATTTAACTTGTACATAAACAACCAACATGAGACCGTTGTTTCAATGCAATAAACACAAGCTGTGTAAACATTAACTTTTAGCCCAGATGATGGATTGTGAGATATTTCATCCAGCTGTATAGTCATCAGCTAATTACAGTTACTCTGCAGTTACAATCATGTTGGATTAAACAACATTTCAACATCTTTCATTACCATATAAATGGCATTTAACTTCACACTTACTTTAGTTCTAATCATATTTGTGTTGTATAACTTTGTGCTGTGTAGATTTCTGACTTTGTACAACTGAGCTCGATGCTAGGAGAGGCTTTTTAGAAGGCCCAAAGGGACTGTATGCACATATACATGTATGTGGGAATGAGGTTATGGGAAATGGTACTCAGGGAATAAGGACATAAAACTAGGGGGTCCCGGAATTTGGGAACAACTTCAATAAGGATACAGGAAAGGGGCTCTGGGAATAGCGGAACAAGGGGGTATGGGAATGGGGATAGGGGATTGGTGGAGAAGGTCTGTTGGAATGGGCAGAGGAATGGGGCTGCAATGGGGTATATGAGCAGGCAAGTTGTGTGTAGCCTAGGAATAGAGTGGGGCCTACAAGCCACAATGATGCGCCTAGGTACGCCATCTGGCCCCAATACTTCAGCCACTTCTCACTGGACCATCTGTGTTTACTACGCCACATTGTTGGCCCACGTGGCCTCGTGAGGCCAGATTCTCTCGTAGAAGATTGCCAGGCTAGGGACGAGCAGGGAGAGGGAGGAGGAATCCCCGGCTGTCTCCGTCTGACTGGAGGCAGATGTCTGTGACAGCCACAGACACAGACTAACACAGGCCAGATGGTCGAGTACCTCAGTTGACAGCCACCAGTGCAGCTGCACATCCACACTGGCAACACAGTGTACTTACTACGTGTAGCAAGGGGCTGCATCATGGAACAGTTTATCTGGATGGGAAACATTGCAAATGTGGCCATGGTCTCAGATCACAGATGATATTGTGAGGACATTAAATTTAAGCGGTTTAAGGGACCAGATCACGAAGGAGGCAAGACACTGAAAGACGTCCAGGATATGCACCAGGAACGATGACACCGACCGAACGCCACGTCACACAGGTATGTCATATTGGTGACACAGCACACTGACGACAATATACTGACATGTCGTCGTACTGGTGATATCATACTGACGACAGGTGACATGTCATACTGATGACACAATTCTGGTGACACAATTCATTCCACAGGGAAAATCACTAAATCCAACTCTGAACCATGGGTCACTAAAAAACAAGAACATAAAAAAAATGTCAACATCACTGGCCATGAAGACACAGTACACGCTAGAACTGCATGTTCACTCAACACTTGTCCTAACACTGGCACTGGCAGACTGGCGGAGTAGCCTTGGTCACTGACACACACATTACTCATGCTCCCAGGGGGCTCACGCCTATGACACAGGCAGACGTTTTGAGAAAATCTGCCAATTACTACTTTCCCGAAGCCCTATTATTTTTAGAGTCTGCCACTTCCAGAACCATGACTCGTGGGTGGTGGGGCGGAACGTGACTCAACACGGTAACTCACGCGTGCAGCAGTGCGGAACAACGTCTGCCAACTGCGTCAGCTCCTCACATCTGGAACGCATCAGTTGGATGCAGGTAACACTGCTACTGCTGATACTGACAGACGGGGCAGCTATGTAAGTCAACTAACAAGTCTCCCTCCCAAGTCACCTGCCAAGTCACCTCTGTGAGTCATCCACACAAGTCATATGATCAAGTCACCCTCCCAATGCTAGCCCATGCAAGTCACTCACTTAAGTCAATCATACTGGACATCTCAAGTCTCCCAATAAAGACACCTCAAATCAACCGTGTAAATCATCTGCTAAGTTCCCTCTGAAGTCACCTACTGAAGTTAAAGCCAATGTCATCCTGTCAAATCATCAACCCAGGTCACCTGCTCATGTCACCCATCCAAGTCACCCATCCAAGTCACCCGTCTAAGTCACCTGTCCAAATTACCCATCTATGTCCATGTCACCCTGTGCAAGTCACCCCAATGAAATGGACTGCTGTTACTAGAGTTCAGATGAGAAGGGGTAAATTGTGCAAGTAAATAACGCCCTGAGCCTGGTCTGTGGGGTTGTTTCTGTGAATGAGACTGAGTAGTGAGTGTCTGGGAGGGCGGATGTAGTAAAACACTGGCACGTCTCCCTCCCCCACTCCCCAGCCCAGATGCTCCCTGTAAGCACCTCCTCCCACCCACTCACTCCCTGCTCTTCCCATTTCACACTCACTGCCACTATTGGGTCAGCCCCATCCCACTCCCCCCTCTTCCCTTGGTCAGCCCACTTATTCCCCCTGCCTCTTCCCTGACCCCCAGGTCACCACTGACCAATCATAGACAGGCAGTAGGGAAGTCATTCTGCCATCCCCTTCCCACCTCACATACATCAACAGGGATACCAAGGGCAGAGGAGGACAAAGGAATGGGGTCGGGGGTGAAGGGTGAATTGATGGGGCAAATGTTACAAACCCTGCTAGGGTTCCCTTTGTTATTATCTGCTGGCTTTCAGCCCCTCACTTGGCTAACATAATCCAGACACACATAACCAGATAACCCTCAACCCCCCAAAGGTGAAACCCTAAACTATTACTCCAGTGGTCTGTGTTAATGACTTGGATAAGTGCAGGGACAGAGATACACATTATACTCCTGCCAGACCACACTCTTAACTGATAACACAACTAATTAGCTCTTCCATTAATTACTGGGGGCGGTAACCCCACACTAAGTAACCCTTCAAACAACCCACTCCCTGCCTTCCTATCTCCCGCTCCAGGAGGGCATCTTCAAAGAAGACCAAGATTGACAGGGATGTGTGTTTCTATTCCCACTGGAACTGAGGAGGAAAGTGTCTGTGCTGATAGAATGACTTATTTATGTAATAATACTGAATTAATAAAGTAGTAATTCTAAACTGAACTTTTACAACATCCCTCTTACTTACATCAATCTCTTGACAATCTCACTATTATAAATGCTTATTTTGTTAATCTAGAATCCTCAGGACTTTCTGTTTTCACTGGCATAGTTCTGGAGCCTGAGCTCCGGTTTTCCACAAATATAAGTGCATAGAAGTATTTTGTTATTACTGTTATTACTATAAATTGGAATTGTCAAAGTTCCAATCAAAATCATACAATAGAAATCAGTCAGTTATACTTGTATTTAATCACAGCCTAGATTGTACTCTTTATACACAGATATACCAACTGCAGAAATCATCATTCAGACCCAATGGTCCATGTGGGACTTGATCACAAATGCATAAACCTGGTCGCGTGACAAAACGGATAACCCAAAATTAGACCGCGGTTACCGGCCCAACGTTTCCTATCTGCCACAGCACCTACTCATGCGACAAGGTACTCAAAAATAAACCCAGCCGTTTTTTTCTGCCCGCCTTCCAAGAACGCCAGCGACGGACGACGGATGCACTTTTTGTGAAATGTTTTTCCCTGTGAAGTTATCACTCACGCCTCGACTGTCACTGTCAGCTATCAGTGGACAGACAACGTTGAGGGTGATCAGTCAGTCAGCCTACCTGTTGCTGGAACGTCTCCAGCGAAATATACGGCATCTCACTCTCTATACCAATGTCCACACGCATCCTACACATCGACAGTAAGCAGCTTGTAATGTCCAGCTTCAGCCACAAACAATGACCAGACTACTGGTCAACCATAGTGACAGGCCCAGGGGCTGGACGTTCACCGTCCAGTGAACAAGTCACCTTCCAGCTGTCACCAGTGCTGTCCTCCTTTGTCACCACTGCTGGTCTGTCACTCCAGTTGTTAAATGTCATCTAGAGTCCCCCCCCCCCCCACCAGTACTGTGACTTGTGCGATTCCAATACTCAGAATTTAAATGTGTGCTACTTAGTTATATTTTTAACCTTTGTTATATTTAAATTTTTAGTCAAATTCTATTTGTAATGCATTGTTAAATCTATACCGAAATATTTCTATTCACAATCCATGTATACATTTTCTGTTTAAAAGTACTAACCTATATGGCAAAATGTTCAGTGTACAATGCTTTGGTTCCAACTGAAACTCTAAAATTGAATGGTCCTCCCCCGGCTCCACAAAATGCAGCAACAACAAAGACGAGCCCACAGCTGCTGCCACACAGTGTCCGGATTAAGAACTAACCATGGTTACACCAGAAAATGTCAACATCGCCAATGACGTGGGGTCTTACATATTCAGGTACACGATGAGACAGGGAGACAACTGTTCCTTCCATGACAAATGTCTCTGTCCACCTGTAAATGTCATCTGGCGCTGACCTCCGACCTCTGTCTTGGAGCAGAGGCTGGCCAACAACAAAGACCTTACTCACTAGATGACTGCGCCAGGAAGTGCAGTAAGAAGTGACACCGCTGACAGACACGACCGACTACAGTAAGAAGTGACAACGCTGACAGACACGACCGACTACAGTAAGAAGTGACACCGCTGACAGACACGACCGACTACAGTAAGAAGTGACACCGCTGACAGACACGACCGACTACAGTAAGAAGTGACACCGCTGACAGACACAACCGACTACAGTAAGAAGTGACACCGCTGACAGACACGACCGACTGACTACAGTAAGAAGTGACAACCCTGACAGACACGACCGACTACAGTAAGAAGTGACAACGCTGACAGACACGACCGACTACAGTAAAAAGTGACACCGCTGACAGACACGACCGACTGACTACAGTAAGAAGTGACAACGCTGACAGACATGACCGACTACAGTAAGAAGTGACAACGCTGACAGACACGACCGACTGACTACAGTAAGAAGTGACAACCCTGACAGACACGACCGACTGACTACAGTAAGAAGTGACAACGCTGACAGACACGACTGACTACAGTAAGAAGTGACAACCCTGACAGACACGACCGACTGACTACAGTAAGAAGTGACAACGCTGACAGACACGACCGACTACAGTAAGAAGTGACAACGCTGACAGACACGACCGACTGACTACAGTAAGAAGTGACAACCCTGACAGACACGACCGACTGACTACAGTAAGAAGTGACAACGCTGACAGACACGACCGACTGACTACAGTAAGAAGTGACAACGCTGACAGACACGACTGACTACAGTAAGAAGTGACAACCCTGACAGACACGACTGACCGACTACAGTAAGAAGTGACAACCCTGACAGACACGACTGACCGACTACAGTAAGAAGTGACAACGCTGACAGACACGACTGACTACAGTAAGAAGTGACAACCTGACAGACACGACCGACTGACTACAGTAAGAAGTGACAACGCTGACAGACACGACCGACTGACTACAGTAAGAAGTGACAACGCTGACAGACACAACTGACTACAGTAAGAAGTGACAACCCTGACAGACACGACCGACTGACTACAGTAAGAAGTGACAACGCTGACAGACACGACCGACTGACTACAGTAAGAAGTGACAACGCTGACAGACACGACTGACTACAGTAAGAAGTGACAACCCTGACAGACACGACTGACCGACTACAGTAAGAAGTGACAACCCTGACAGACCCGACTGACCGACTACAGTAAGAAGT
Organism: Ridgeia piscesae; assembly: GCA_025642075.2. Classification (NCBI taxonomy): domain Eukaryota; kingdom Metazoa; phylum Annelida; class Polychaeta; order Sabellida; family Siboglinidae; genus Ridgeia; species Ridgeia piscesae. The sequence goes on from JAODUO010000184.1 coordinate 339,909, forward strand.
GACAACGCTGACAGACACGACTGACCGACTACAGTAAGAAGTGACAACCCTGACAGACACGACTGACCGACTACAGTAAGAAGTGACAACGCTGACAGACACAACTGACTACAGTAAGAAGTGACAACGCTGACAGACACGACCGACTGACTACAGTAAGAAGTGACAACCCTGACAGACACGACCGACTGACTACAGTAAGAAGTGACAACGCTGACAGACACGACCGACTGACTACAGTAAGAAGTGACAACGCTGACAGACACGACTGACTACAGTAAGAAGTGACAATGCTGACAGACATGACTGACTAGAGTAATAAGTGACAATGCTGACACACACAGTTGACTGTACACTTGAGAGTGTAGGACGTTATTCTTGTGATTACTGTGGCAAACTACGTTTTAGTAGTTGATTTATGAATACAACAGCAAGACAAAGTGCACGCAATAGAAGCACACAGCCAAGTGAGAGGAAATGTTAACTTACTGGTCCAGCTTTCCGTCGCTTCGGCTCTGGTGTGAATTTGCCCCCTCGACCTAGAAAATGTTGGAACATTCACTAACCAAATACTATTATAGTTATGAAAAAATTAGCAGAAAAACAACAAATCTTACTTTACAGTTTTATTAATAACCACAACTGAACGTAATTTTATTGATGACATACAGATACTGAACAACCCTGTATACTTTTGGTTGCATATTATAGGAAACTTTTAAAATAATATATATGGGCTTTGCCGTAGTACCAAATTTGTTCGTTCGAGGGAAATCCTGAAGAATGTGACTTGAACAAGTGCGATTTACTGGTTCTGTTTTATGAAATTCATGCGTGAAATGTTATATAGCCTTCTCAAAGAGAATACAAAATGTACCAAATAGTAATATAAATGGGAAATAAGACTTGCCAGTCGATAGAAAAGACACTAAAGTGTGCTTTGGTGATGAAAAGTCAAAATTATCAAATATCACTGTGCAATGTTTATATTATGTTTTCTCAAAATCAACTTTGCTGATATGTGACTCATTTCGTTTCATTATATATATATGTGTGAATATATGTGTGTGTGTATACACACCACGCACGCACGCACGCACGCACGCACGCACGCACGCACGCACGCACGCACGCACGCACGCACGCACACACACAGTAAATTATTGAGGGGACTGATTATGATATTTAGATGATCCCAGACTATTGTTTGTCGCAGAAACATTGCAGTATCATCATAATTAAATAACTCTACCTTAATTGTGGACCTATCAGGGGTAGGCAACAAAACAACTGGCAAGAGACCTAAGCAACACACTTTTTCCAGTGTGTACTTTCATTTTCACTTTATAAACAATCTGCAGTATTTAATTATTAATACATATTGGAGGTTCTATTTTTGCGAGTTGACCGATCCTGCTTGGCTTTAGGGGAGCTTATGTCCAGTGTTGATGGTCAACAGAACAGTGCAGCCACATCTGGTGTCCAGCATAGATGACCGCAGGTAAGACAACTAAGTAGTCAATGTTGTGTCACACTGACCACATGTTACCTGCCTCGGGCCACAGGCACGTGGCGGGAATGACTCGCTTACTTGCATGCCTGCCAGGCACACCTCAGTGCTATTATACAACCCCCCCCAGCCCCACGGAAAATCAATACATTTTATGCAATGTTATGATGTAACATAAATTGTCTAAAATTAACTTTATTTCAAACATCACAAAATAACACAAAAACTACACTGTCCATAATCTATCAATTTTACGGTGTCGGAAAAAGCAACAATTACTTATTGTCTCAAAGGTACCGTAAAACTAATGTTCAAGGGTTTAAATTTCACAAATGATTTTTTAAATATGCTTATATTGTTACAAAAATATTATACATAACAGTGAACCAATTTTACGAGTATTGTCCCTGTTTTCATTGAGTTTGTTTACAAACATATTCAAAGCAATATCTTTATCCTTGTCATGTAAACAAACAAACAAACAAAATTCTGTAGCATTGTAATCACAAGCTACGCTTTGTAGTTTTCAAATTTATAATAAAAATAACAATATAATTTGTAAGTCTCAAATAAAAAAATATTACAAACTACTGTTATAATAACAAAGATACCGTTAAAACACTGCATAAAAGTGTAATAAATAAATAATGCACCCACCTCGTAAACTGTCGTCTGATGGTCGTTTGCTTGTGAATGGATAGTAGGGAGAGCCAGGTTTGTTGGAGGGAGGCATGGAGTTGGGAGAAAGGGGAAGACTCCCTGGCATCATTCCCTGCAACCAGACATCACACAGGTCTCACAGAACTTGTTACACAATATTTTTATTTACCCGAGTAATTGTGTAACTTTTTAACATCTTAATTTGTTTATATGCTGTCAATGCTAGAACAAGTATATTGATGATATACTGCAGAGTCTGCAATGCCAGGAATGCTGATAACCACCAAGTGTACTAGCTGAACTACAATTTTCCCGTGGACATGAAGACAGATCGACGTAGATGACCCATTGGCAGTGACTTATTTTCGTCAACATGTGGAACTGTCTTGTGTGGAGTTTGGTGCTATCTATACTTGATTTGCTTATTTTAGCCGTATTTTATAAGCATGCTCACAACGCTGACATGAAGCTGAAAGAATGCATGACATTTGTGAAAGAGTTAGCTATATTTTGTAATTTCAAGTCGATGTTGTATTAAAACAGAACATTACAGCTGGTGATATCAGTGTATGAGAAGGTATTCATTTGCCAAATGGCTAATCAAATAAATACATTACAAGGCTTAAATCACATGTACACACAGCTTGTCACCATTGCATAGTGATAATAATACACTTCCTGAACTGATTGTATAAACCAAGTTTCTCGTTATAACAAAAATTAATAGTCTGTGTTTATACCACAACACAAGTCAACATATAATACATATAAGTGTTTCACTTCATGTCTACTCCTTTTCAAAACATATTTCTTAATTGTATTTCATTCGTACCATGTGACTTATTATTATTTGTATTTGTATTGCTTGCTTTTTAATGTTGTGTGTTTTGAAATAAATTGAAAATTGAATTGAACATAGACCATTTCAAGCATCCCAAACGACAGCATCCCAAAGGTCTGTTCGTACATAACCATTCAATATAGTAATAACACTGAACTTCAGTTGTATGACCAAATGATCTATGTGGCCAAGACGTCAATGATTCATAATCTAAAGACAGACCTACAATTGATGGTATTTGCTACTCTGGCCAGCGTGACTTTGGAATTGCATCAACGTAGGCTGCCTAATGATCACTAATAGGCCTACCTTACAACTGTGACACCCAAATTAATAAACTAGCCTAACCCTGAACGTTGCCAAATTCTACACGTGCACAGACAAAGAACAAACTACTATTTCCTAGAACTCAACTCGTGCTAAAAACTCTCATTTTCTGCATTATTTCAGTAACGTAAACAGCAAATGCAACACACTAGCGGCACATCAATTATTTCCAAATGATTCCACACGGTGATCAGTTAACCAGGTACGCAAGATGTCATCTTCGCGAGCATACTGATCAATTGAGCGCCTCTTAGCAAGGCACACAAACGTGCACGCATTCATGCACACACAGGTACTGGAACCCATGCGGTGTAAAGTGCAGCCTGTGGTCCATCGCTGCATAACCTCACTGCAGGCTATTGTGTGTTTGTGTGGCCAGAAAGTAAATGATCCCTTACCCCTTTACAACACTGATTGCTCCCTGCCATCAGCCACCTGAGACTGTGGTCACATGACACGCCTATCCGTCACATGATCACAACCAACAGTATCATCGACGACAAAACGCAGGAAACTGGAAGACAGGAGTGTGATCATATTGTAAAAGAACTGCTAATTTGAGTAGATTGTTTAGGCGTCGTATTCATCGATATCTGTACTCATTGTTGCAATCAGAAATTAAACCACTTTGAGTTCACTGTCACAGCAAATGTCCACCTCGAAGATTGGAAGGTGGTCATCGATTGACAAGATGTACGCACATGTAACCTATATATATAAAAATTCCCAGTTGGTTAAGAGAACTTTATTAGTGGTTTCAGGCCTTGTCTCAGATGTCATATGGACACAATTTGATTATTTATAACATCACGCATATCTTATGATTGTTCAAAGGATTATCGATCAGTTAGAAATATTTTGTATCACTTGCATTAATGTGTGTGTTCAAATTTACATCATTTGCGAATACTTCAAGAAGTATATTCTGAGTTTTTGTGTTACTGTGTATGGCACCACCTGTACGACGGACATTTATTGTTAGTCTTTGTCACACCCAACTGCAAACATGTAACTATAAAGGATTTTTATTCAGCGAGATTTTATTATCAAATTTTCTCATATTTTCATGCTAAAACATGTCAGCATTAACCACTCCACTACTTCATGCATCTTTGTTAATACATAATGCTGGCATGGATGATTCAGCCAATTTTTGCTCTCTTTACATGAATGTAAAAACACCTCATTTTCGTCGTTGAGCTACGACAATGCGATGCTGCTTTATCAGGATAATTGCGTTTCCAGACAGATGATCTTGACTGCGTCAAATCAACCTGGCTTCAACGAGAGCCGAATGAAAAGCTAATCGGTGTAACTGTGATAGGACTATCTCGTAGCTAGCGTGTTCAGTTTCCTGTCACTACAACAAATCTGAGATGATAATGTCCTGAACGTTCACACCCCATAGATCTGGTGGCTCATGGTACATTTCAGAGGATACAGGGAAACAACATTGGGGCAACCTTGTCTGCATCAGGACATGGGGATACTACACACAAGTGTGATAAACACTCATCAACCCTACACACCTAACTAACTAGCACACCTATCAGACGACACATTTAATTTACACATCTGCTCATACACATGCGTGTCATACACTCATACGTTTTTATTCATACACATAATTTATAAAGTCACACGTTTACAGAACACATGTTTATGCTCAAGTGAACACATACACATGTGGGAACACATAACAGAACACATCAACTGTTACACAAGACCATTCACACACACACACACGCATATGGACACATACAGACACACACATTCATTACACACCCACTTACTTGTGCGAGGTATATTCGCGGATACAAATATATCAGGTTATGCGGGTACAGACTGGGATACATCTTGCGCTACAGATGACCGCAACAGGACCGAAACGAAGCGACCACGAGAGGTGACCAGACCGGACAGTGGACACGAGCTGGACACGCCGACGGAGTCAATAGATGAGCATGGCAAGGACAATCAAGACTGCCAAATGTCATCTGTGACGAGACCGAGTAATCTGCGCAGGGTCAGGTGCAAGCCAGCCACTTCTTATTAACGGCAGGTGAAATCATTACACGTGTAAACAATGAGTCTATCGCAGACGCGGTCCACGCTTCCACAGCTATTCTTGTGGTTCTGCTGTCACACCACGTGCACAATTATGGCCCTCCGACACGTCCGATGGCCCCAAATACAGACAGATGCAATGGTGCTAAATACAGGCACGTGCAATGGTGCCAAATAAAGGCATGTGCAATGGTGCCAAATACAGGCACGTGCAATGGTGCCAAATACAGGCACGTGCAGTGGCCCAGAATACAGACACATGCAATGGCCTGGAATACAGACCCCGTTCTAAAGAATTTAGCTTCCAGAGTTTCATTTCTGGAGGTAAAAATTCATCGTCGAAACCTTGTACAAAGACCCATCATACAGTTGGCTGTTCAAGGATTCAACATGTTTTGTATGTAGACCTTCCAATCAACAAGAACCACTTGAGGTACATCCATAGATCAACTTGTGACAACAGTGAGAGCAAAATAATCTGACTACAAACAGATCAGGACAAACCAGGAAAGGAAATGACCAGGAAACTTAACCGACAAATCCAGATAAGATGGTGTATTAATGTTAGCAGAATGTGGCTTAGCCTTTCTTTAGGTCAGTAGTTACATAAGACAGTGTCATTTAAAGAGTTGTTCCTTTAATTGTGCTTACCGTCCACAGGTCCCTGGCGTATCCATCCATCTGCCGACAACATTAACATTGCTTTCCAGTGTCAAAACCCACAAACCATACTAAACTTAATTTCTTGTGCAAAAGATGTCTTATCTGTACCATTATTCACACAGGTAACTTATGGAGTATCCATCCAGGTAAGTACTGGTTGTGACTGAGATGGAGATGACTCCAACAGGTTGCCACTGCAGCTGCCGGACCAGCCGTCACGCACGGCCGCCCATCCTTGCCAATCCTTCAGGAAGACAAGATGCGCGCGGCTGCTCATAGCTGCTCATACAACACACGGCTGTCCCTGGGCCATTAGATTCATATTCATAAACACCGCCATCAGTCGTGGCCATTTGTCTCTTGTTGTCCCAACAGCTGACATTTCCCCCTCCCTCCCCCCCTCCCCCTACACTCCCCATCTTCTCCCATTCCATCCATATCTGCTGCTGGAACTTCTACGCATGGGTGACTGCTCAGAATACAGTTCTCTCTGGGCACACTATGTGACGTGGATTAATCCCTTAAAGTTTGGAGTTTGAGTTTCAAGCCATTTAAGAAGAAAACATTAAGACACTCTAACACATACAGTAGATGCATTATACAGCGTGTAGTTAGACACCGTACAATACATGACTGTGTGATATATTTACCCACTGCTATTTCCTTAATACTACCTGTTGCTGCTTTGTCTTAATACATTTGTCACCACTAATTTCTATGTTAGTACAACCAAAATAAAATTATTACAGGTGAAATTTAATATAAACACAAACATAAACAGTATGGACTGTGCACTGTTAATGGAAGGTTTCAATTATTTTAAAAACTAATTAGTTTTATCTATAATGCAATGGCTTATCTAATCAGAATCAGTAAACAATTGCAAAGCAGTTAAACTTTACTCCTTGTACAATTCCAGGTTAAATCTCTTGACTTATTCAGTCTAGATTCTGTGCCTTTGTTTATATGCCCTTGTTAATTAATGCCACAATTGCTGCTAATAACTCTCGCTTGTCCTCCTCCATCGTCTGACGGTTTTGCTCTTTACCAAGAAGATAAACCACCCGACCGCGATAAAGACAAACAAGGTGGCTAACCAAACCAAGATTGAGACATTGTCATCCCATACTGTGCTTACATCATTCATACATCATGCCAAAGTACAAGACAAGATTAACTTACTGTCTAATCTTGTTTTCAAAAGCTGATACAACGAGCTGCCGATTCATATCGTCACGACACACTTGTGTGATTGTCGTGATGTTGCTTTTATACATCTACAAAATGTCTGTTATCTAAAATTTTAATTAGGTTAATATTATAATCCATCTTTGCACTTATGTCGGCCATTTCATGGATCCATCAGTGATAACAATTACCAAAGCTCTTTGTTTCAGGATGTGTCTACTGAATACACACACGAGACGATTGCGACTACCTGTGACGCACCCAACTTTATGTGGCAAATGATGGGTACTTTGTGAATAATGTGTCATTCAAACAGGCTCTACACACTGTTTTGATCTTACTCTGTGGGCTGTAACTGCTGCCAGTGCAAATGTAGCCCAGCTAATTAATCAGCACATCACAAGACCGTGACGTTCTACTGTAATAAGTTTTCTTTACATTCGTTCAGTCAAGAACAGAGCTGTGTTGGTGTAACACTGACAAAGCTGTAACACTGACAATCATGTTATGAATGAAGTCATGCCATCCGATTCAAAACATAACATATTTCTCGACCCAGTCACAAGCGATGCAGAGGTGTTGCCGTACTCTAGAAAAGCTTATTGTTCACCAAGACTGGATTCTACATGGAACGGCACATATACACATTTTGTATGGTCATTCCTGGTGATATGAAACCAAGATTGTACATTGTTTGCTTCGACAATGACAACCCAAGTGACATCTATGAAACAGACCCCCGTGTGTGATGGAATCCTGCTTCAAAGGTTTCTGCCACCCACAATCACACAAATTCACCCAACAAGTCACGTGATTTAGATCTGATTTCTATGTTGCTTTGAATGCCTGGATCATTTCATCCACTGATACAGCCGTCATCAACAAATCGTTGGCAATGTTAATTGTACTTGAACATTTAAACCATGCAGCTGTGACTTCACTGCTCAACAGGCCGGACCTTGATAAAACATTCTGATTAATTATTGCCCTGTATCAAACCCACCGTATGTGCTGGCACTTCTCAAGAAAGTGGTTCAACACCGTTTGAAAACACCCAAGAGCATTTTATCCTTAAGTGGATTTGTGCACTATATAAATTCCGATATTACTATTATTATTACCCAGCAGCCTGTGTAGCCGTCCCTCCACTCTGTGACGTTTACGATGCCAAGAACTCGTAAAGTTGGCAGCCAACTGGTTTATTAGCAAGACAAAAACATGAGATGTGGAAGACAATATAAAAGGCACCTAGTGGCACCTTGCTGAAACTGAGCACCGATAGTGGGTGCCGTACATCAGTGGGAGAGATGTGATGGGCAGGACAAGGGTGCTGGTCCTACTGCGGACGGACGGGACGGACCCACCTGTTGCTCCATCTGTCAGAGGGTTCAGCCATAAGTACCTGTCATAAGTGGGAGTAGCAGGGAGACTGGCAACAGTTGTAAAGCACCCCTGCTTCTGTCCCTCTCATCCCATCTGTCTCCCACAACGTACGCTCCCTTGCATTCCAGCTCACCACGTCCACTGTCTTGGGGGGGGGGGGCATTAAAAACAATCCACTGACAGTGTTGTCTCCCTCTTTGTGTCTGTAGACTGGGTTACGATTATTTTCGTCTATTTCCCATTTCCAGTCTTCTGTCATTGATGTCCTAATGCTACCCCCATCACCTGTTTCTACCTTCCCATCTCTTGCTCCCATTTATTTCCCCCTCAAAATGTGGAGCATAAACAATTAAGGTTATCAATGAATGAACCAGTGAATGAAAGAGTGAGTGACTGAGTCAATAAATAAATAAATAAATCGATTGATCAATCGATCGATCAATCAATTGATTAATCAATCAATCAATCAATCGATCAATCAACCAATCAATCAATCAATTGATTAATCAATCAACCAATCAAAACAAATTGTATTTTCTATCCTAAAAACAATACATTTTAAAACAGAACACTCTCTTTAGGCTCTTGTCACTTGTTGAGCAGAGTATCCTCTAGTACAAGCTTCAAAGTGTCACTGAGTGATCCTACACCTGCAACAGTGTCAGTGACCAACAACTTAACTCACATTTCCAACAGAACAGATCGCTCAGACTTGTTGTTCATGCACGCATGCATGTGCACACACAAGCGCACACGGCGTGTACGTAGCACGGTGCCGTTTTATTAATGTGCAGTTACTGTTATAGCAGGAGATATAACGGTGAGGATCTATGGCCATTGATCAGTGTTAATGAGTCAGCGCAGACAGTTTGTCGAGATAACACGCACCCAGCGTTCTGACTTCCCATACACAAGCACAGCCACAACCTGCACTCACCAATCATCACTCTACAATTTATACCTTCACTTCCGGGAACAAACCTCTCCCAGTTGTGACTAGGGCACTAACCCCACCAGGCCACCCACCCGCCTATCTGCCCACTCTGTCACCACCCCTCTGTGCACCCTGTCACCCACCCTTCCCCTCTCTCCTCCCAAACAGAGATACGTGGCTCAAAGGTCCCACAAACATTGACGTTTCAATCGTAGGAACGGTTTGAATTATCCCCGACGTCGCATAAAAACTAGAAATTATTTCTCGCCTGACGTGTTCCGAGTGCTGGCGTCTTAATCTACGAAACACGACCTGCTGGTGACATTTGCTGTCAATGCACTGGGGTTTGGCGTTTAGGGGTCATACAACGCTTTGTCTGGAAAAGGGCTTTGTGTGAACCCACTATTTAGTCAGAGGTTGGGGGAAATTTGTCATGCTTTTGAACAAACACATTTTTATTGTTAGAGGACAAAATAATCTTGACATTTCAATTATTTTATTTTAAAAGGATATTTTATTGTTAATAATATATTTATGTAACGATTGTAGACGTTTTTTAATAATTATTTTACCACATTATGAAATTCCATGCTGCCAACACAAAACCACTATAAATTGTAATAATTATTTTGTGTTGAAATAGTTAGTTTAAACTCCACCAGTTAACGTGTGTACACTGGCATCAGTGGCATGACATTGAAAACGTATCAGTATCAACGAGTGTTTAAAACGTTCATGGCTAATGTCACTTTGAGTTTGAGTATGCTGGTAAACTGATCCGTTCAGTTGTGGTATTGGAATCAGGCTTCTTCGTCTTCCAAATGCTATTACACCAATCACATGAATATTATAGTATTCTCAGTATTCGCTTGTATAAAACATTTTGCTACAAAATAGAGCAGCACTTCTTAACCTCATAAACAGACTGTTACCTGATAAACAGACTGCTCTGTATAATTAAATTACTCTATAATTAAACAAATATGCGACTGTTATCTCTAGGAAGTCAACAGTACCGGGCGTCGACATATTTTGAGGTTTTAGTAAACTTAAAAAGCTTTTATTGGCATTTATCATTAATTCTGATTGGTCTGTGTCCGCACTTTTCCTGATGTTCCATTGTCCACCCATAGGGGGTCGGGTTTCACCGACACGTCCAGATTAGCAACTATCGCATATCAGATCCTTCGACCGGCTGTGTGACAACCGCGCTTTCATTCCTCCTACAGTTTCAATTCATTTCCGTCTCAGCCGGCCGGCACTCCTAAACGCATACACACTAATATAAATGTTTGCCGATTGGCGTAAAAAGCTCTGATTGTCAGGGTAATGGCGTGGCCGTCGACAACTATGGCCCCCAGGGGTCTCAGGTGTGCGGCAGCTATCACTCGTGGTAATTAGTCGGTGGCGCACTGTCTCGCTGAATCAAACGCATACAAAGTGGCAGAGCGGGGCAGATTGAAGCGTGTGTCGATGACGAGATGACAAATAATCTGGCATTTAGCCAAATCAAAGGCTCGCCTGTCGCACTTTAATATTTCCTCGCCTGCTTTATGATTAACCTAATGTTGCGCGAGTGAAAGGACTCTTTTAGCGGCTGGACCCGGGGGATTCCATGTCGTCTTCGCACCAGGCCAACGCAACGTGCTTAAATCAGGCGATGTCGGTTGTTTCTCTGTGTTTTAGTCTTGTTAAAAAGACAACACTACGAGAGTTTACTACACAGTTTTGGCCGAAAAATGGTTCACAGATATTTTTAAATAATGATTTGTTTTATGAATGCAAATATACAAGTAAATGAAAGCTTGTAACTGCAGTTATCTGTATATATTTTCTTAAAATAACAACCCAATGAGCAGATTGTTTTTAAATGTTCCTTTGGCATGACACTTCTTGAACTAACACACAGCTATAAAAATAAACAGAAGCAATTCTGTTTGCAATACTTATGACTTTATATATTTATTAACTCAATTAATTACCTACAATTGATTTAAGAATCGCCTGAGAATGTTGTCTGACATCAGGAAAAAGACTTTACATGGATGAGGGGGATCACATGCAGCTTTTTCTTATGTTGGATATCAATGTCATGTTTCAGGCCATCACTACTAATATACTGATGCCATTATAACTTTTGTCTGACAGGGTGGGGTTTTGGGCCAGATGAAATTAATTTAGTTTGATATCAATCGGACAAGAATGTTCTGAGAAGGTCCATTATGTACATAAAACGGCCAATGTGTTTTGATAAAAAAATTAAACAATTCAAACCATTTTGTTGAATTATTTCATATAAAAGCAAACATTTATTTGCATTCATGCACAGAACACAATGCAGGCCTCTTAATCTACCTAGTATCATTAGTATCACCTGTGACAAAAACATCACATCACCTGAAGGTTCAGTACAATCAGGTAAGTTAACATATAATTTAGCCCTATGAGGAATAAACACAATGGCACAGCGCCTTACTACTAAAACAATACCTCCACCGATTCCGCTGTCAGTGATGAATAGGACCAATCAGCAGGTCTCTAGCCAATCTAAATTTAGTAGAGACCATGAGGAGGAATTGCAGCCTGGCCGAGCGAGAGTAGAGACCAGATCGGAGGGCCCCCGACTGATTAAAGACTCATTGTCAGAGCGCTGCTTAATTTACTGTTACAACGACAGAGACATTACAACGGAGGCTGTCATCTGTAGCCTTAATGACCGTCATTACGTCTGAGTGTATTGCGGGGAATCAGATGAAGCCACAACAGGCCGACAGTCTCAGTGTCCCAGCGCTCAATACGCCAGGCCTCACTGCTGTCTTCTTACCTAATGGCCCGTGAAATAACCGACGCATTCTCGCTGCTGCTAAAGTAACCTATCAGTTGTACCATCCGTGTGAGAATACACCGTTGTCAGACATGGACACCGTTGATTACAACCCTCTATTTAGACCATCCCCGCCCTTTTACCTGCAGCGTTTAGTGATCAGCACTTAGTTCGCCCCACCCCCAACATCAAAGATGCTTACAAATACACATTCACCATCATTAGAAGCATAACAAATCAAAGAACAACCATAGCACCCTGTTGTCCTCTTGTCGTTGTATCACAACACCTTTCCTTGCCCCTCATCTTAATGGGGCGAGATCATTGGGGTTAGAAACTTAAAGGTCACAGTGCTGCAAACACAACTAACCTTTCATAGTCACCAAAAACTCACATCGTGGGGTAAACACAAAATTATGCAAAATCAGATGCAGTGAAGCTTTATGAAGACCTCGGGAAACTACACCTGCCAGGAAGCATCCCACGTCTCAAGGTATTTATCTCTAGTTTCTGCGCAAAAAAACATCCACGAGATAATTCAGCTACCTGCCAGCGCCAATGTAAAAGTTAAACACTGAACTGTGCAAACAGACGCCAACGACACACAGCTGTGAGTAGTCAGACCGTCGGAGCACCGCGGCACACGACAGCCAGACACAGGTCAGTGCTGCCACCTGGTGGACAAGGGTGGTGTCATGGAATGAATGGCTGGGAATGAATGGCTGGGAATGAATGGGTACATTATGAGACTGTCACGGACATCACCTTGGGACACCATGCCATCAACTACCCTACTGGCCACCACTTAGTACTACTACTACTATTATTATTACCACAAGATGATGTGTCCAGTTAGTGTTGTCAACAGATTCCTATTCCAGAAGGAATCTACAGATCTTCCATATTGGCAACTAAGTTGATTTCTGTTTCATTTGATTTATCCAATACAATAACAATGCACTTATACTGACATCACAGCTACAGAGCACCAGAATTCTATGTCACAGTGCATGCACTCGTTTATATTGTGGTCGACAGAAAAAACAACAGAACCCAAATATAACTGATTAAATATTGTCCACTCCTTCCTTTCAGAGAAATTTTATGCGAGATTAACATTACAGAAAAACAAATTGGCAACAACCCTACATCATAGGTGTACCAAAATGACCAGAAACTTCAAAGCAGTTACCCCACCAAACTGGGCGATCTTTTTATATGCGACTGTACGCGTCAGCCAAGAAATATAAATTGGCAATTAATAAAAGAAAGCTGCTTTAAGTGGTTTGCACCGACTGCCCAAGAAACACTAGTAACTTGTCTCTTTCACCTGCCTAGAACAACGCCGCCCCGAACCGCCTTAGACCGCATGCTGACGGGAGCCACCTGGTGGTGGACCTTGTAGCACTTGACCTATTAAACACCTCTGACCGCAGCCTACACTCAGACAGCTTTCCCACACGTTTAACCCCACTCGAACACACGCAAAACATCATCACAATGTTCCCGTTTGACCAGATCTAAACTTCTGGGTTTTAGCCAGACAAGAAATCTGCCGTCTGCAAAACATGTCTTCATGGATCGGACGCATGAAATTGTCAAGTTTTGGAAATGAAAGCGTTAAATTGCAGGTACATGTACAGGTACATGAACCGCGGTAATTGCTAATTAAGGTGGTTAATTAAGATGTTGCAGGTACCTGGTGCCAGCAGAGTCTTCCAGCACTGCCACCGTCTTAGGTTACGGGCACCGCTTGCAGGGCACCGCATTTCTCTGGCGGTGCACCAACAATATTTGCCACGTCCCGCTCAATAGCCCACACTTACCAAAATGTATTCATTAATATTTTCATATGTACACCACACAAACTGCTCAAACTTAGGTACGTTGAAGATCTTACGAAAAGCGTTGTTTTATGATTAGAAACATATAATGTAAATTTGACACATGCCAGAATTCCCACGATACACTTCCACGTTTTCCAACATGAGCTCCACCTAGTGAGTGAGCATACACTGCAACAACAATAACACGTCTGCAGTCAACATTACCTCAAAAAATGAAGCTGAACCTATATGTGCCACAGAAAACACATTTCTAACTCATGAAGCAACCACAGACTATGAAACACTGCAACAAAACAATCAAATGATTTTGAGGCCCAGAAAGACAGGATTCACGTACCTGTGGTTGCGAGTCACGTGCTGAATAGCCTCGGTTTGAATAAGGCATCTCGCTGTTTTTATCTACAACACAAAAGAGGACACATACATGACATGCACTCCTGATATCGGAGGTCAGGGCTGACCACATCTAAAGCCACGATGGCCAGGGCAACCCACCACTGTCTATAGCCAGGCACACATTTATACAGCTGAGTGAACTGGAACATAGTAGAATGAAAAAACCTGGCCAAGATTTTAACACCGCAGCACATGATTTGAACCTGTGCGCTCTTAGTTTTAGCTGAGTGTCCGAAGCTCTACCCCGGAGCCATTGCGCTCTACATCACATCGCTGGCATCTGAGAACACCACCACCAATGAACAAGACAAAGGAGGACACTGGCTCAGTTTGCCTGGCGACATCTGACGAGCTGGGAAAAAAATTATATCTAGTTCACGACATAGAATATCAATGATAGTCACCATGTTGAAACAAGTTCCACTTTAAAAAAATTCACTAAAAAGGAATTAACTAATAATTTCAAATGATTAATATATTCCAGTTTATTTCTGCTAAACTCTCCACCGTACGCCTTTAGCCTCACATTCTCATACTTGTCTCTCCTAACTGCTATACAACGTGTCAGTTCCAATTCCACGCATGTTATGTTTTTGTTAGCCTACAAATCAGCAAAAATGTACTAAGAAGGTCACTATCCTTTACCACAATAATTAACTTTTCGGTGTCTTGTTTACCGTACTGTCGGCAGATGGATGATTACCTGTCAGGTCGACGCCACCTAGTCATTTAAATCCCGCGGCAGTTTCTTGGCAAGAAATAGGGAAATTATTAACTTCTCATCAGCCGCGTGCCGCCTTCGGCAGTAAACAAGTGGAGCTGTGCAAACCGCGTCTATTTAGATCCGTTTATTCGCGGGTCGTTTGTAGTGACGTTGTCGGAGTCATCCACTTCTTAGTAAACATACGCTTGGAATGTTTATTTCATATCCGCATGTATTTCTGTATTGGTGTGTAATTTGTCAAAACCCCCACACGTCGTCTAGAAATACCATACGGATGGTACATAAAAGAGCGACTTTTCAATAATTGTTTCATATATTGCTAATGTACACTATAGTGTATAGATCTATGTATTATAATCGTAATTTTATATACGTTTTTCAGATTTATTTGTTAAATTCTTTTACTACTTATCTTTTTAATTTAATTAATACACATTTAATGGCTTTAATTAAGTTTGACATATACCACCCGGAATTTTTTTTTACGCAGATTCAGATGCAGAGCAAATTTGTATTATTATATCATAAAAAAATACTAAGTACATAAAATGAACTATTGAGTGATTTATTTTCAATTAGCAAGGGAATGCACGGCTATATATCTGAGTAAGTACATAAACAACAGTCATGACAGCCGGCCATTCACAATGTTTCGGACAACAACACTGGGTATAAACACTGTGCAAAACCTTGTCAAGACGGCCACAAAAACGACATTCAATGCTGATTCGCTCCATTCAATTACCACAATTAGGATTGATGCTAGACACGTGGCATGGCGGTCAGAATGGATTTACAGGACGCACAGAGGACCTTTGCAGGCCCCAGTCATTACTATGGCAGTGGGCAGGCCAAAGAAACCGAAATCAATTTCTAAGCCGGACTGAACGAGTCAAAGCAACCATAATGACACAACCGACGGTTTGACACCGACGGCTCTCTATCGACATTGGCGACGCTGACAGACGCTGGACATACAGTGTCGGTGCAATCTCGTCTCGTCTGATTACCTTGTTAGAAGACGGCACTGTTAATAATGTCAGCTAACTAGCAGTGGACACAAGCACTGAACAAGCGTGGTGCCAACAGTGCATGGTGCCAGCCAGCAAGTATGAACCAGTACCATGCTGACAGTACTTGGTGTCAGCATCCATAAACCAACACCATGATGATAGTGCATGGTGCCAGTCAGCAACAACTAACGAGCACCCAGCACTGTGCTGACAGCACAAGCTGCATAGTCAGCACTCAGGGAAGGTCAGAAAGAACAAACCAGCACGCTGCTGACAGTGAGTGCGCAGTGCCTGTCAGCAACAATGAACAGACACCTTGCTGACAGACGACATAGTGCCACGTCAACAAAAAACAACTGTTGACACAGACGCGTCCTTTCTGCACCATCTCAAGTCCTCGCACATTGTCAGTGTGTATTAATACGACACGAGAGTGTGGACACACAGAAAGCCATTACGTTGGCGACGCGGCCGACGCGATGACTCTCCTCTCCCCATAGCCCCAGCCCTGTCGCCTGCCCGCTCTCCCTGTGCTAGAAATAATTTCCACATTGTTCTATTATTAACGAGACTGTCTCGGTCGCATTTGACATCTAATTTCCTCAGGTAGGCTCCAGCAGCCACCGATACCTCTGCTTGTCTTGCACCTTTCTTGGGCCAGACGTCTCGAGTCTACCCTACAAATGTTTATGCCACTCCCCCAAAACGATGCATACCTACTACCTCACTTTCAGGGGTCCAACCCCAATAGGGATTTTTCTTTTTCCTGCTCAATTAAGCCAACAGCGAAATTTAAAAAAAACTTGAGATGAGATGATTCCAAGTGACATAGCCCGTCAAAAAAATTGGTATGATTTACAAGGCTGGTACCAACTGCTCTTCTAAGTACATTAATTCTTGAAACATGTTTTGAGAACCCATCCTTATGTTTAATAATATTTAATTTGCTAGCGTCGGATCCACAACTGTTCGTACTGCCTTACAATACGCAAGACATCACAATCATTGAGCTAAAATGGTTGTACTAAGACAGTTGCCTATGTGAATGTAGCGCCCTTTGGCAAATAATATCAAACTAACGACTTGGTAGCTTAGTTTCTGACACATTGACAATCACAATCATCTACAGTGACCTACCATTCAATAGAATGGATACTTCTACTTGTAATGTTAATCGCTGCGACGTTCCCCAATCAAGTTACCTCCGCTAACAAGTCCATTTTTGTCTGTGCGTACGCCCGTAATTGTTAACAACAGCTGCGGAAGCAAAAATTACTGCTTTTATCTGTCTCATTAAACTGCCCGCAGACTTCATGCAACATTTCTATATGGCCGATTTATTGGTGCGACTGCGTTCGTGGATTGCCACACCAATCGTCACTGTTTTTACGGTGCATTAAAACATCTCTCGTCTGAACATCTTTATTGCCGTCACCCGACAACCTTGCCCTTCTCAGGCAATGCATTATGGGTGATAATGAGCCGTACAAACACAGCATACATATCAAGTCTATTCAACCGTCTCACATGACATAACCGCTGCAAGCAGCAGCTTTGTGATGACTTGCCCATCCGCGATCGATCTAACATTTCTACGAAATACCAGAATTCAATCAAACGTTAATAAGTCACACAATGTGCAAATGGATTATAATATATTACATCATATTAGTTGTTTACCTGTACGTGGTCATAGACATATTTCTACTACAAAAACAATATTACAGCACTTGATGAATAAAAACCAATTTCCAACTGACTATAATTATTACAAAAACACAGTAATATCTATAAGCATGAACTGCAACTAGAAATATTCACAAGACAAATGTAGGGTCACTGGGCACCACGAGTGACTTCAATCTCAATAGACAGACGGAGGGAGGGTGACTTACTGAGTAAAGATGGCATGTCGTTGGTCATGAAGGGGTGCATGGAGTCATTGTAGGGCGACTGACCACTGGGCTGTTGCTGACGACCCTCAAATACCTGTACACAACAGAGCACACAGGTGAAACGTGTGCACACACACACGCACGCACGCACACACACACGCATGCACACTCACACAACTACCACTGCTGGTCACCTCTATGTCCACGACTCTGGTTCTTGGCTGTTTTATTCTGCCATAACTTGTCACATTTTTATTTTACCACCCATCTAAGCCTCTCTCCCACCCCCATTCCCCTTCCTGGCTGCTCTTTAACCCACTGGTTTCCTCCTAAAAACCCTCTCCTCACACAAAATGTCTCCCTCGGCACTTCCATTGCTAGCTTTATAACCTCTTATCCTTGAACAGCAGTTGTCAATGTAAATGTCCACTATTATCTCCAGCATCACATTTTTCATTTTCCCTTTCTGCATAATTTTCAACATTATTTTAACTATTCATTAGTTATCTAATTAATTTATTTACTGTTCAGTGTTTAATACACTTAACATACTATCTTGTTGTAAAGGATCTACAAATTATGGAAGGACTATTTTAAATAATATTTCATGGTAAACATTTTATAATTATGTTTTATTTAACTTAGAGTATAATTCTAAATGGTTGTGAGTATACATATGTATAACATTTTATAGCAATTTGATTGGGTAGGTGCTAGATAAATAAAATATTATTATTCCATTCAAACTATTACTACAAAATTATGATTCGAATGGTTTCAATCCTGGCTCTGTTAACTGGCCTGGGAATAGCTGTCATGTGACTTAGACTGTGACATTGCAGCAGCTCAGCATAACTGACAACTGCGGTTTGACACCTAACATGGCTGCTACAGTAATGTCACCATTCACCAATGTCATAGCCAGTGAATCAACTGATGGCATTAACAGGAACTCAGGGAGCTTGTTTATCAACCAACAGGGGTAATAAGGCTCAACTTACCCTGCCTGAAGGGTTGTTGGGCACCCAAGGGGGGCCTGCCCCCTCCTCCATGCCTGCAACATACAACAGATCATATATAGCTCACTGCAACAATACACATTGTATCAGTGTGTTGATAATACATATTGTATCTGTTGGTTGATACTACACTGCATCATTCACTTGATAATACACAATGTATCATTGCGCTGATAATACACACTGCATCAGTCTGTTGATAATACACATTGTATCAATCACTTGATAATACACAATGTATCATTGCACTGATAATACACACTGCATCAGTCTGTTGATAATACACATTGTATCAATCACTTGATGGTACAGTTATTTCAGTCAGTGTGCCATAATGGAAAGTAGCCACAATGGGAATAGATCAATTTCTAGTATAAAGATTATTACAGATATTTATTATAGGTTTTTAAAATTAATTTCTATACAGGCATTTCTCACAATTTTTATTCTTTATACTGAAGACTTTACATATGCTCATAATGAATTAGGGATGTTATAAACTATTTTTAGTCAAACATGTAAATGTTAAATGCATATATCACAACTCTCTAGTGCTAGCCGCAGCGTGAAAACAGTGTGTATCTGTGCAAAAACAACCGAAACGACACAGTCCTGCTACCACTTAAGAAAGACCCGACCAGGAGGAGAATTAACACCTCGCAGTATTTAAGCACACCTTTGTGTGTGTCTGTAATTACGCACCATTACTCTCATTTAACCAAAGTTATTTTAGTGCGCCGCAGAAGACAATGAAAGAAACGCAGTCATGGCCCGTGCGCCGGGCGCAGGATGTGGTGGCGCTGTGCTGAATCAAACGCGTTATCTCAAGCGCCATCGCATTTCTCAGAAACTCCCGTTTCAATGGTGTATTTGGTAAACAGTTGCTGGCGTCATCGGAGTGTGACCACGCCATGCCAAAGTACTGGTGCAAAGTGGCCACCGCCCACTACCACTATAACTAACAACTTGGGAGGGTGGTCTGGGGAAGGCACACCTTCACTTTCAGCCAGAACGCAGTTCATTTCATATTCATATACTTGATGCGTCCTGATGACGTGTTTTCTATCTATGGTCATTTCCAACATCATATCAGTTCTCTTTAATTCCATTCCCAACCTTTTATTACCGTTACCAGTAAAGCCAATCTTTTTACACCAATCAAAGAGTGTGAAGTCAAATATGAAGCCGTGCGAACGTCACCTGTGCCTTCAGCAACTACAGGCACTAGTGCACTACGCTGCAATCACAACAGACCGCCAAGTGCAACTGCAACAATGGAGCAGTCGGACACCTTTTGTTTCGTGTCTGACCCACTTGAACCAGGCAGAACACCTTTATCACTGACATCAACCATCATGTTTCATTAGAGCCTGCGTCCTCTACAGTAAGGCCTGACAGCTGTACAGTCTGAGAGCTCTTGGTGCAGTCTCACAGGCACCTCTCACACCTGACTCGGTCCACGCAGACGTCAGCACAACCCACAGTCTCTGAGAGGCCCTGGAAGATCAACCAGGGAGCAGGCCTCCAAACCTCAGGTGAACTCGGGTTCACAATGATCAAAAACACGCAGCTCTGAAGGCGTGGAATAATCCATCTCAGTGCACAAATGTGGTTGAGTGCTGCCCTCTTCAGTGTGTCACTCAAGATGCACCTTTAAAATACATTTTAATTCCCCATTTCAATAATGGGCAAGACTTATTTCTTTTTAGGCTTATCTAAATTTCAAAAACTCATTTTATATATAATATATTTTATTAATATTAAAATATATTACATTTGTGGAGCACACATTGTGCCTTCAAATATCACCGACTGGACAGGTAGACAAATAGTCAGAATTGCTGATGGATTTGTTTTAAATGCTATACAATCTTTCTATGGATGCTGGCACTTTCTGTTTCATCACAGTCGATCTCATCTGGCATTATGCAACACACAACCAGGCATGACCAGACTAAATAAATGACCAGACTAACTAAACACCCAGTGTCAATGACTCTTAGCTGCTATCAAAATAAGACATGACATGACCAGGCAATCTACAGCACCTGGCAATGGGAATGACAGCAAGGGGAACACCAAAACGTAAACACCACGATTTTGCTACGAAAACAATTACGAACAATATGTACCAGTAATTCATGGAGTAAAACAACACCAACAAAAAATTACGAACAGCATGTACCAGTAATACACACTATATCATGGAGTAAAACAATAGCAATAAAATAAAACATTTAGAAATGTTAATTCATTTCTACATTTGTAACACCTTAAGACTTTTTCGACATTTTATTTTCCATTAGTTTCAGATATAAAAAAAGTCACATTATGTTGTGCTTAGGTCACTGCAGTTTACTCCTGTTTATTAAGATATGATCTCTCTAGAGCTGACGTGAGATGACAATAAGAAGTCATATCACACCAAACACATCCTGCCAGTGACACAAAAACTCTCGGTGACAACAACCGGTGTGACACTGACACGTCGCTGTCGTCCGACCACATCAACAGACACTGACCAGTCAGTTAAATGTGATCTTGTACACGCAGAAAGACGTGATCATATCCAGCTATATGGATGCCAGTGGACTAATCCTTTAATGTCGGCCGGGGACCACCCATGGGTTCGTCTGTCTGCTACTTATTCCGTCGCTTAATCTCCCATTACTAATTCAGTTTGCAAAGTCTCTCAAGCCTCACCCTAACATTCTCGCCAGAGGCACAAACAAACGGTAGTTGCCAACTAAGAATCATCAACATTTAACACTTAAATCAATCATGATAACCGGCAGTCGGCAGTGGATACCTCGCCCGCAGTCAAACAAACGGATTCCAATGAATGAAACATGACTCAAAGCCACAAATTGAATATCCTCTTCAACTGTCAGTACATCTTGTTGGGAAATATGGCCTGGCTCCACTCAACCCAAGATAACCGACGATGGATATTTCTGACGTTATACACCACATTCTGGAGCTCAATATACATAACAGAAAATCACCTTTTTAAAACAGCAATAATATATTAGTTACAGAACAGATGCAATGCAACTGGGTATACAACCATAGAACCCAAATAGGAGACCCAAAGTCAGAAGACAATAAATACTACTCTATTTTTAGACCTTCCTGTTCTACAATTCAACCAATTCTTGTTAAACGTCCAAAGTCCCAACTCCAGACATCTGATCCTCATAAATTCAACTTGGCGTGAACAATGTAAGGGAAATCTAACATTGGTGGATTGGTATTTCACCCAGGTGAAAACATTTGTTCGTGGGTACACACACACTCGCACACACACGCACGCACACAACCCAACCAGTACTAGTGCCATAACTTTATCTCCACCGAGCCAACTATCTTAGCAGGCAAAAACTTCCTGACAACATTATCTCCGTCAGTCAACGGGGGAACATTATCCCTGATATCTCAACCCCTCTCCTTCCAGGCCCTGCCCCAGCCCTGCACCAGTGAGTCGGAATGACGGGTAACCTAATGACAGCATGCCGCATCCAAGCAAACTCATTTTACGCTGCTAAATCTAAAATATCAGCGGTTAAATCATGACTGACAGCTTATTACAATTCTGTTTTCTGTGGCCTCAACCGTGCCTACCGCGTGTGCCACTACAACTACACAACTCCAGCGAATGTCTCCAGTCTACACATTAACTGAGCTTAATCCAGTTGACCACTTTACTATCTTAGTCTTATTAGTAAGTAGGCTTATTGTACAAGCTTTTATAGCCATAATGTTTATCTTAATGATGCTGTTTTTAAAGTTTCAGGTTTAATTTATGTTTTGCATCACTAAGTCTTGTGTCTATAGTAAACCCTGTAAATTTTGGCGACTTTGTACACACGTTTGAACATTAGAGTCACACTCTCTGGAGACCAGAGTAAAGATGAAATATTATTAGTTGTTATTATGAGACCTCACTAAAGTCCAGGGAAGGCTGGGCTCAATAGTATACATAATTTACATTCCCAACACTTGTTATAACCCTATCAATATATATATATATATATATATATATATATAATTTTTTTTATAATACTCTGTGTAAAAGAAACTGAAAAAAAATCTGTATCATAATAATAGTTACGACTTTCAGAAAAACATCCTCAAAAATTTACTAAAATAACACTGACAGGTAGGTGTTCTGATTAACTGACTGTGTTGATGATTAGTTGATTCATTTTTCCAATTTGAAATGTTGACAATTATTTCATAACATCTTCAACAGACAGTTTCTATGACTACAGCAGATTGAACACACACTGACAGCAATCAAACTTTTGCCAGAATGACCGCCCACAAACCTCTTATACAACTGACCACCAACTGGTCTGCTCCTTGACCGACCAGGTAAATCAAACAAACTCCAAACAACACTGACAGGTGTACACAACAAACTGCACATTAAGCCTGGCCACCAAAGACACGGCGAAATACAAATGAATTTAAATGCGTCTGATTCAGTATTTGCAATATTTGCTAAAAAATCAAATATATTTCAAATACTTTTCCAAATACAACATAATTTGTTTCATATTTAATTCTGCATATTAATTAAATATTTTCACGTGCTAGTTTAATATAAATTGATTTTAACTTATACCACCATTTATCATTATTTACTGTGCACCAAAGTGAGGATGTCAAGTATCTGAAATTGAAAAGTATTTGAAATTCTTTA
The DNA here is from genome assembly GCA_025642075.2 of Ridgeia piscesae. Taxonomy (NCBI): domain Eukaryota; kingdom Metazoa; phylum Annelida; class Polychaeta; order Sabellida; family Siboglinidae; genus Ridgeia; species Ridgeia piscesae. Next base: position 363,905 of record JAODUO010000184.1, read on the forward strand.
GACAATTATTTGCATTTGTCATAAACAAAATGTATTTACATCTGAAACGTCAATGCCATTTGCATTTAAATACTTTTTAACGAATTAGACCTCACGTCTGATGTCCACAGTTCTGAAGCCCCCCTGGTTAGGGGCCGTCAACTGCCCTATGGTCAGCTGATGTACAGCGCAGTCAGTCCAAATGCTGACCTTCAATAAACACAGCGATGGCGCAGTCCCAATAAATCAAGTAAGACACAATGCCACAAGGGATTACGCGGAAAGACTGGCCTCACCCACCCAAAGGTACAGCAGACTGTAGGAGCACGTACACGCAGTCATACACACATACATACACGTCCTCCACCAGCACCCCACATATCATCCCGTGTTGTGTTGTTACTTCTACGCTATTCTAGTTCACGGCCGCTCTGTCACCCGGATGAATAATTCCGTTGACAAAATTTAATCAGCCCCTGCAAATTAAACGTGATTAAAAACCACCCGGACGATTCATCTTGGACTTTTTATCGGAAGAAACTTTTCCTGCTGCCATGTTATTGTGGCCTACTAGTTCTTTCAGATGTTCCTGTTGATATATGCACAGAGATAACAAATATCCAAAGAGTTAACCCCTTTGAGCAACCACCCAAGACTTCCCAGCATGCTCTGGGAGCGGCAGGAGATCAGGGATTCGACGGACTGCTGTGCCTAGACAGGGCAGTTCGCTGGGGCGTGACAGCACAGGGTATTAGGTGACACCCAACACCGTCTAATTGCCAGTCAGGACACAGCTAAGTCGAGGAGAGTAGCGATGAGTCACACCTGCCCGCGATGATGACTGTAACACTATCCTCGCCAAACAACCCCGCTTTCTTGTCCCATCAGCAAAACCAGCAACTCAAAGATGATTCCCCTGTGCACTTTGTTCACATAATCACAAACGTAAACTAGCTAAAAGATCAACCAGAATTTGAATAGGTAAAGAAATATTGTTTTTTCGTAATCACTCAGTAAAATAAATGAGATTAATTAATTGTGATAGAAAAAATATTCAACTGCACTCTCACTGTCACCTGATAACCCTGCATCGTTACGTCTTAGGCAATATCTGATGCTGCCATCTAGCGGTGACAAAAGTGTTGATGTACTCACAACATGAGCTGCGAAATGTGTAGGCAGTCGGAACGGGATACATGTCAAATGGTTGGCGATGAAACACGTCAAAGATGAGACGCACGTGTCGCACTAGTCACGGATGTCACTGTCAATTGACAGCTTCTGCCGACATTGTCACAACTTCAATCCGACTTCTTTGAAATCTTCTGGCACGGTGCCAACAATGTGACAACCCAAAGTTTTATTCCGGATTTCAGGCCTTGAAACTGACTGCGAGAATGTCTCACTGGAGCCACGGTTGTGACAGCAGACGTGTCACTATGTCGACATTCCAATAGAGTTGACACTCTAGCTGCTGACACTGTCACACTAGTGACACCCGCGAAGGTAATGTCAGATCCACAGATTTGTAACAAACTTCAGCTGGTATTACACCGACACTGTCACCTGTTCTGTCACCAGTTTGTGTACACTCTCAGGTAAACCTCGTCACAACGTCAAGACAAAGGTAACAACGAGTGACAAGTCACAATCCTGATGATGTCATCCAAGTAAATCCGGCACAATTTGTCCTCAGTGTCCTCACAGATCAGCCACAACCACCACTGTGACACAGTTAGTTGTCTGGCCTAATTCAATCACAGCCGCTGACACAGCCTTCTAGCACTCAACCAGAGCACGGCTACAACTCAGAACTCCAGCAAACTTATCCACCTTGATAGCTGAGCACGACTGAAGGTTTTTCGCGATGGCCGGTGGCACGGTTTGGGGGAGACGCGACCCAGCAAGTGTGAGTTGAGAGGAGATTCCGCCAGCACTCAGTGAAGTCAGCGCACACTCGGGGCAACCCTCAATAACTGAGCCGCTACGTCACACGCTGACTGGCGCAAACAAAGGCCTTTTGGTATCCCATGGTTTTAAATTGCAAACCAGGTCATTTATCAAGCGGCTAGGGCAATCCTGGTGCCAGTCTGTCTGGCCCGGCGAGCCGTGTCAGCCAATCAGCACGCGGCTAGTTCCACCAGCCAGTGTGACCGAAATTGCTCGCTAGACACTGTGGCGCCAATTCTGTGTACACGAGACATCTGTGTGCCAGATAGCAGCCTACCCTTTGCACCGGCACCCCCAGCCACCCCTCACCCCTGCAGGGGGATCAGGAGAGAGGGAAGCAAACAAATGTGTGGGAATGGGTGTAGTGGGGAACGAGGGGGAGGGAGCAGGTTGCCGCAAACCCGGGCGTGCTTTCCGTGGGAGCAACAAAGGCCGCTCGTTGGTTGACGGCGGCTTTGTATGTGCACATTCCATCACACCCACACCACACCACCCCACCCCACCCCAGCTGATATCTCGCACCAGTAACGGCTTAACACCCTTCACACATAAACCCTACTAAGTGCGCCCTATTTTATGTTTCAACAGTCGTGTTTTCCTCCTTGTGTCCTCCTCCTCCTAGGTCTGCCTAGAGTTGTAGCCCCAGGGCGCTGTACACGGCACACAGCGCTGAATACCAACTCACCACCCGCCACCCCCTCCCCATCCACCTCGGGCCGCAGTGGGTGGCCCGGGGAGTCCAGGGACCAAAACCAAGCGGCCCAAATGTGGCCCAGTCCCTCGTCTCGGTCGTGGTTCTAATAACAAAACACACCGTGTATGCCGGCCCCGGTTCAATCACACAAACTAACCTAGCCAGAACCACTCAACACTCCATTCAGTGTCGGCGACATAGCGCAACGTTTTCATCTGTGCAAATGTGAAATGATTCCCGCATCCACCACCCAGAAAAAGCCATAACAACACCAAGTGAGGACAAGTCGCTCCGCTGCTCAAGCGGCGGTAAACTTGGCCGTCAACCACATTTTATCTCTCGTTCTTTTAAGTCTTCATTCCAACGTGATCTGACATTTACTTTAATATCGATGCATCATCTACAGGCTAACAGCATAAGTACGGAGCAAACTCATCATTTCATCATCAAACCGTTTTAATCATACTAATACCTCGTGTGCTCAATGGGCATGCGTGTATGCGACCGCGTGATTCAACGCACGTGTGTTTGACAAGCAAAGAGACTGTGTAGTACAATGAAAAAACTCTCTCGTGGACCCCCCACCCAGCCCACCCCAGAATCAGAAGAATTACACGACATAAACTGTTATTCCTGTCACCGACATGGGGTGGTGGTGTCATAACTCATAACCACGTTCTACGCCCTACTCAGCGCTGGGGACGTAAATCTACCTTGTGACAACCACTAACTCCACAAGCACACTGGGTGTTTTAACGGTGATGCACAAAAACACTGGGCACTACAAACATCCTTTTGTGCGTGATTCAATGTCGCCAACAACGCTCGCACGTTTTACACTCAGCGAGTCTCTCCACACGCGCAGCAGGCGTGTTTGTGCACGACCCGGGGGCATCTATTTTTTTGGGCTCATTTATGAAACCGCAAGCCTTGCAGTTCACGGAGTACAACTTCAGTTTGGTTAATAGAAGAAATACAGTTGCCACGATCACTAGATCAGAGGCCTATATGTGTGCATGCGGTGTGTGTCTAACCAACTGGTCTAGTAGTTCTCTGGCATACATACAGTGTGATCAGCCTACACATCTCTGATACATGTAATTCACCCTGTTAGCAAGGCAGGGTTAGCATGATAGGGTCAATATTTTAGGATCACATTTTTGCAGGGGATTAAACATGGAATGCTTGCTGAAGAAAATACATTGTGTAGGATGAAATGCACTTATTTTTGTATTTGCTGACCACAATTTTTTAACCAATATAGTTTGCAATTGCAGTAGCACCGTTTTGACATACATAGGCGGGAATATCTGGGCAGTGCGAGACTAACGTCACAGGTCAGCAGGTGCACCAGACAACCTGCACAGGTACATGCCAACTGCGGAATCCAAGCGTGCGTAACATGACACTTGTTCACCTGGCATAACTTCCCACCTAGCACAACTGACAAACGTCTACACAACCACTTTGTAAACAACATCAAAGCGTCCGCAGACAATGCAATCAGTGACCGAGATCAGAAAATCAGGCGTGACTCATTACTCGGTGTTGCGGTTGTGGTGTGCGCACTGGTCACCAGAGGGCACTGGTTTATGTAACGCAGTGTGGTGCAGCCGTGCACTGCCCCGGATTAAACCAGTCATTTCCTAGCCATTGTGTCCCCGCCAACCCACCTCTCGGACTGTCGTCTCATGCCTTTGTTTGGCGGCTGTGACTTAGAGTTTACTGCTGTGTCATTTCCACATCGCGGATCCAGTGGAGAAACACAGTTTACCTGGTACTGATGACGAGATAGACAAGGCAGACTCATTGGTTGTGATGATTCTCATCGACTCGGTGCTCCATAGTGCACGGACCAAGACCTACACTCATCACAGTGACTAAATGTGACTACACCCAATCTACCTGTCACATTATCTACCTCTTACATCACCTACCTGTCACCAAATATTCCTGTGTAACACGTGTGTCCCCAAAGTCCTTACCTCAATTATTTATTATTTTATTTTCAAGTGATAAATGTGTGTGTCCCATGTGCTGTGTTGTGTGTGTGCTGTGTGTGCTGTACTGTAAATGTGTCGTGTGTGTGTGTGTGCCATGTCGTGTGCTGAATGTGTGTTGTGTGTGTGTGTGTTGTGTATCTATTAATAATGTGTGTGTGTGTGTGTTGTGTGTGTGTGTGTGTGTGTGTGTGTGTGTGTGTGTGTGTGTGTGTGTGTGTGTGTGTGTGTGTGTGTGTGTGTGTGTGTGTGTGTGTGTGTGTGTGTGTGTGTGTGTGTGTGTGTGTGTGTGTGTGTGTGTGTGTGTGTGTGTGTGTGTGTGTGTGTGTGTGTGTGTGTGTGTGTGTGTGTGTGTGTGTGTGTGTGTGTGTGTGTGTGTGTGTGTGTGTGTGTGTGTGTGTGTGTGTGTGTGTGTGTGTGTGTGTGTGTGTGTGTGTGTGTGTGTGTGTGTGTGTGTGTGTGTGTGTGTGTGTGTGTGTGTGTGGGGTTTTTTTTTTTTTTTTTTTTTTTTTTTTTTTTTTTTTTTTTTTTTTTTTTTTTTTTTTTTTTTTTTTTTTTTTTTTTTTGTGTGTGTGTGTGTGTGTGTGTGTGTGTGTGTGTGTGTGTGTGTGTGGTGTGTGTGTGTGTGTGGGGTGGTAACAATTACATTCATTTCACTGAATACCACAATTATGATGATTCTCTGTTTTTGTAGAAGTATTTCTGATATTAAAATATTTACTGTTAATAAAATTAACATACCATGACACTGACGAAAACACCAGTGAATATGACTGTTCACCCCACACCCCACCGTGACCCAGTTCCTCCTCTACCCTACCCCTGCCTATATGTATCAGTGGTTTCCAAGAACTTGACACAAACACCACTGGTTCTGCTGAAACTTCCCGATCATGATCCCATCACCCTCACAAGTGACAACTCCTGTCTGTTACCACGGAAACATACACGGTAAGCACACATGCCTCATTGACAAACCATGCAATGATATTAAACCATCCAGAAACCTCATCTTCAACTGTCTTGCTGACACCATGTGTCTTATAAGCAAACATTTCACAGTACATGTTCATTTATAAATTACACAATTTTATTCACCAATCGCATCTATATTTTTTCAACCCCTTCAGACATCCTTCTAAAAACTTTACAGTTATGCGTCAATCAATACCCAGAACATAAAGAATGTGATCAAACTATCAATGGGGACACTAACTTGTATCACTCTGTGCTAAAAAGATCTGTTTTTTCCTGGTGTGATGGAGTGACTTAGCGTCATTAGCAGCTCTCAAGGTGAATGCTGCTATTTGAAACCTGCTGAATGTCACATCTAGGACGGTCCCATATAGATGCTCCACTCGGATGGAAGAGATCCAAACTTCTGGGAAGTGGATCCCACAACGGGATTATAAATGATGACACCATGAAAAAGATCCTCCATTAAACGACAGTTGGAAATCTTCAAGGTCAAAATTATGTAGTTTTCGCAGTAGGTAGCAGCCAGACATCTGCTATAATATATAACAAAACACTATAAAACTGTACAGAAATGAGTTGTGTAACAAATAAAAAAAATTGTGATTCAAAGATAGTTTCTGTAAAAGACAATAGTGGGCTAAAATTGTTTAGCGACACATTGTCTAAAGCTTTCAGTTACTTGCAAAAACAACACAACATTCCTTCAATGCTGTCACTGTGTATTTTGCATTTAGCCAAAAGTCCGGAACTACTTCACCGAGATGTTTTTAACAGAGATGTACCAATCAATGCAAATTGATGCAGGATACCCCTATAAAACCATATAATATGGTGCCACTGATCAAACCTACACAATACAGAAATACCCTCAACCTACAAATGTAAACAGTGCAACTGCTGCACCAAACACAACTGCCCCATATTCCTATCACACACAGCTTACTATTAATAGATCAATACTTGGTATGGCATTAGATATTGAAGAGATTAGCAAATAAATCTCCAAACAGATTCCAGTCACCCCACACAAACTTCACTTACATCCAGTGAGAAACTGGACCAGTGAAAAACTGGACCATCTTAAAACACTACCGAGAAAAAGAGCAATCCAGGCCCACATCTATACTGAAGTAGTAATCATCTTAATTGTAGAACTTCTTAACATGTGACAACTTTCCTGTGTTTCTGGCAAGTTGCTGCTATGTACATCTGTTGAGTGTACACAACAACCCTTCAACTCGAGGACCCTTCAGTGCCAAGGTGTCTTCGGAAAGATTAAAGCCCTTGTGTCGCGAGGGTCATCTACTGCAAATGTGTGCTTGGAAAGATTAAAACCGAAACATCATCGACGAGCCAATAAATGGAAAACCTCTTGCCGTCTGTGTACTCTGGTTTAGAAGAAAGTATTATTACAGTGAATCAATTAAGTTTTGCAACACTTATTGAGTTCATCCAAAATGGTCCAAAAATCAAGTTATGCTTCCCAGTGGAGTACTGTTCAACTGAAGCTGTAAGGTATCTTCCAAAACAAGTATGGGGGGGGGCAGGTGGTCGGATTAACTACAGCAGGCAGGTTGAAGGGAGTAGTCTCAGCCCTGATTAGTCTTGAGACAATTGCTGTGGAAGAGGGACGGAGTTGGGGAGTGGGAGACAAAGAGATAGAAAGAGACACAGACAGACGGAGAGATGGGGTAGAGAGAGAGGGAGGGAGGGAGGGAGAGGAAGAGAGAGGGAGAGAGGGAGGAATGGAGAGAGGGAGGGAGAGAGGGAGGGAGAGGGGGAGAGAGAGAGAGGGAGGGAGGGAAGGGAAGGGAGAGGAGGGAGGGAAAAGGGGAGGAAAGAAAAGGGAGGGAGGGAGGGGAGGGAGGGAGGAGGGAGGGAGGGAGGGAGGGGAGGGAGGGAGGGAGGGAGGGAGGGAGGGAGGGAGGGAGGGAGGGAGGAGGGAGGGAGGGAGGGAGGGAGGGAGAGAGAGAGAGAGAGAGAGAGAGAGAGAGAGAGAGAGAGAGAGAGAGAGAGAGAGAGAGAGAGAGAGAGAGAGAGAGAGAGAGAGAGAGAGAGAGAGAGAGAGAGAGAGAGAGAGAGAGAGAGAGAGAGAGAGAGAGAGAGAGAGAGAGAGAGAGAGAGAGAGAGAGAGAGCAATAGAGTGGGGTAGAGAGGAGGGTAGAGAAAGAGGGGCAGTGGGATCAGCTCTGGCAGGCAGGTTGAAGGCCCTGACTAGTCTTGACACAGGTAATAAGGTAGAGTGAGTCCCTGACTATTGCGACTAGTGTCTTGAGACAGAAACAGTGAGTTAGATAGGGGGGGGGGGCAGACGATGGGATCAGCCCTGGCAGGTAGGTTGAAGGCAGTAGTCTCGGCCCTGACTAGTCTTGACACAGGTAATAAGGTAGAGTGAGTCCCTGACTATTGCGACTAGTGTCTTGAGACAGAAACAGTGAGTTAGAGGGGGGGGGGCAGACGATGGGATCAGCCCTGGCAGGTAGGTTGAAGGCAGTAGTCTCGGCCCTGACACTGATGTATAGAGATGTCTTGGCCATGTCAGCACTGCCTCAACAACTTAATCAATATAAACACACAGCACCTCCTTGCTATCTCCTGCCCTGACTACAGGAGCACGGGCAGCCGCCGACAGATGTCTAGTTACCAGTCTCCGCCTAGACCCTTCCTGTAGTGTTGTGTCGAGTAGTATCCTTGTAGTGTCCTTGTGTAAAGCAATGTGTAGTGTTCTGTGTAGTATCATTATCTTACTTGTCCTCATTTTCCTGCAGTGTTCTGATGTAGGGTTATTGAATAGTGTTGTAGTTAAGTGTCCTCACTTAGTGTCTTGGTGGTCATGTAGTGTCCTGGTGTAGAGTAATTATGTGGTGTTGTATATTTTTTACTGTCCTCACATGATGTCTTCGTGTGATGTCTGTCTTACTGCGTAACTCATACTGAAAACGTCACCACTTAAACAACAGATGTGAGTCATGTGACTGACACTTTCAATAAGTTACGACAAAATTACACAAATCTGCCCCAGCGTCCATTCGCTGCTGGTGTCAAAATCTGATATGCAACAAAACGGAACAACCACCTTGATGCAGTGACCTGCAACAGTGACCAGTGTCCAGCTCCACTGACCACTGTATATTAACCTCAAGTGTTAATTGGCAGCCACTCCACTCAGCACTCAGCCACTAGAGTCACAAACAGCCAATTTAACTGAAAACCAGAAATCCTTCAAAATGAGCAACTTGCAAAATGTGTCATTAATTAATTACCAAGACCCCCCTCCACCCTGACTGCATCTATTGATCCCACTCGTTGCTATGGCAACAAGACAGCACATCCAGTGGAATCAACAGGACCTTGTGGTAGACAGTAGACACATCTACCTGGATGACTAGCTAGATGTGTCACCAGGTCATGGTCACCGGGTCATGGTCACTATAGGAATGTCACCATGTCATGATCAAGGTCACTGGAGTGTTGGAATGCTGTCACCAAGGCAAGGTCACTAATACTTTGTTTGTAAAATACATCAAAGCGACTAGATGAAGCATAAATTATTACTATGCTTGACAGTATTATACTACAATACAATTCTATTTGAATTGTTTATTTTTGTAATATCAAAAACAAACTGTTTCTAATGACTCTTAAAATATGTGTCCTACTGACCAGACAGATTTAAAGACTACTTAAAAAACAGTATATGTTTGGGCCTAAACCAGCCCACGTAGCAGTTGGACAAACATCCATGCAGACACTGAGTGAACTTTGGACCCTTATGCGACGCTGACCCACCGTAGTCGACCTTTGGCAACCATATTCCATGAACTGTTCTATTTCAACGCAACAAACTGTTTTTTACCCGTTTTTTAGAGTTAACCAACCATCGTGGAATGCACCAATAAATCAGTGAAATGTTGGAAGAATGCTGCTAGCATCATGCCCAAAATGACTACTTTCAAGCATCAAATCTGGCAACCTAGAAGTCACGGCCTGATGGCATTGACTTAGAAATTTTGTTTTGGGGTGTCATAAATTGAAGCAAAACCAACCTAAGCTGAATCAGTATTTAATTTCCAACTGCGGAAAGTGGCAATGTGACTGTTTGTGCTAAATATCTGTTTGATTCTTGCCATTCTCCCACACCCACCAATATATAAATATGTGTAAAACATCACATTTCACGCTCCAGTAACCGCACTGTGTTAGCCACACCTTGCTGATGCATGGAGGCCTGTCTACAGCAACGTGTGGAGACAGACAGGTAACAACATAATCAGATGACGAGAACTCCCAGTAGAGGGCAACGACCCCCGCCTGATGTCACCGGAACGACAGTGACACAAGACGAGACAAAGGGCGACACGCGACACACTCAGGTCACTGGGGACGTCATTACCCGACTCAGTGTCGTGTCAGCCTCCGACATCACCTGTGTATTCTTACCTGGCTGACAGGTGTGACAATGCACAGTTCTCCTGGCTTTTGTGCTGCAGCCCAGCTTTAATTGCAACTAACAACCCATCACTATTACCCACTGAAGCAATCAGCAATCTACCCTGGCCCCCAGTCACCCCATCCTGCCCCAGCCACCCCACCCCACCCCCCAATCACCCTCAGTAGCAGTGTAATTATGTAAGAATTATCCCCCTGACAGAAACACAATCAAACAAATGAGATGTAAACACGGGCTTAGTGAATCGACCATACCCTGTCTACATGTCTGGTTTAATTGTTTACAGTTTCTCACATTTTGCTGCTTGGGTCAAATTTTGTAATAACTCCCACAAACTGCATTTAGACCCCACACACTGCTACAGCTACAAAAATGCTCAAGGTGTATCATGCACTGTATCGGTCAGTCAGTCGGTGTACCACGATCTGACAGCAGGCTTGTACTGCGGTCTCATTCAGTCGGCCTCATTTGGGTTATTGATCTAGTACGTGGCTAATTCAGTGTCGAGTCCAACACGCTTTCTCTCTGCATTTCCCCAAAAACATGCCATGTAAATCAGCCCTGGGATCAGGCGTGTTTGGCGTGAATGACCTGCACCATCTGACCTGCCCGTTCAACTACCTATGACAATATGTCCCACAGATGTAGCATTGGAAAAGCCATATGTAAATATTCCAAAAAGCTAAATGCAGATTTTCTACAGCAGAACAACAACATCCAAACACCAATGTGCACTAAACTGTTTGCAACCCATTATCACAGTACATTGTTCACATTTAGTTCCATTTGAGAACATGCTAGCAACTCAATAAACTCCATAACGTGGCCGGCTGTGCACAAACCCTTGCACCCCATGTACCAACCCCATTTACTGGCGGCACCTACTGGGATAACTGAACACTATACAGGGGTTATTAATCACCAGATGTCGCCAGCATGGCAGGGCAGTAGTTGTAACCCCCCACCTCTTCTGTGCTGTGCCTGTCAAGTGTTGTGGTGACAGCACTCAGAAAGGGGTTAACAAGGTTGCCAGTAGATTGTCAATTCACTGTGTCGCAGGAGATACAGAGAATGTTTGAAATGATACAGTAATATGACCAATGCTAAGTTAAATTACTTCTAAACAGTTTATCTGCCTATTTATTCAAAAGTAACAACTTTTAAATAAACTTTCTCCAACATTTATCACGGCTGTGCTAGCTCGCTCGCTTACTTACATATGTACTGATGTTGCCAATAATACTGTCATTAACATACCTATAAAATATACTTTCCTCTAATATTCTACGAGTGAACTTGAGGGTCCCAAAAGGGTTCAAAACCAGTCCATACCCCTGCACTGACCAAAGGGTCACACATTACGCACTGCCCACAACTTATGGTTTACCTTCGATTTGTGCTTTTTGCACAATTCTATAAAGCATCGAGCCATGTGAAGCCTAACGAGAGCTGACAACATTCCAGGAAGCCACCGAGTGCAGTGTTCCTGGCTTCTAGGAAGTGGCTCAGGACTGCACTCCACCCCACGACGCTAACACGCTACGCACGTCCAGTCCAGCCTTTCATGACCGCAGTTAAACACAACCGTGGCATACAATTCATATCACATCGCCCGAGGGACGGCGGCCATGTTTGTGCCGCGGTCGTACAACGAGGAACGACTGTGCCGCGACATGAGACCACCGGCCGGCCTGAGTCGAGCACCCCCGTGAGACTACGCACGTTCTCGCAATGCAACAAGCATGTCTGAGACTGCTACTGGGGTCAGGGGAGACACAACAGGCACCAGTGGGGGTTTGACTGTATGCAACATGCCTCTAAAGTAGGCCCTCATTCCCTGGGGAGGGGGAAGTGTATAGCGCCACCTACACAATATATTTGGAAACGTATGACAGACAACTCCTGGTAAACAATAATATTCACTGTGAATAATAAATCTATAATTGATATGGAACTATTTAAAAAATAAATGTAGTTATGTCTGTACAAGAGTGAAACGTCGAGATATCAGTGTTGTTTTGAAAAAAGTTTTGCTTAAAGATTCGAACAGTGGTCATTTTAATCATCAAAATAATTATTCATAGAATTAATAATAACACACTTCTACCACACCTGTATTCGTAGGATGCAAGAATAAAGTAGCCATTTTATAGATGCAGTATAATGTTTTACCTTTATCTCGTATACCAACTCACAATTAAGTTTTCAATATTTTCTGAGAAACTAAACACCATATTTGTAGGAATGATTTAGAAAATCAGAGTTTATAACAAATAGATTAAATTTAATGTTAACCTAAAAAATCAAGATTACTAAAAGTTTGCGCTGCAGAGAGAATACATAAACTTGCAACCAGCAACACTGCCGTACAGAACTGTACTTCGTAATGCACCGATGCAAGACAGAAAACGTCTTGCTTACCTAACGCTTGGCACAGGGACAAAGACACAGCGTGGGTCCGGGTCCTGACAAGAAGATTTAAACATCCGACAGAGAATAAAAAATCTGACTCCCAATGATTTTTTTCGTGGGTGGTATGGATCCGCCATGAACCCGTAGACTGAAGGCAGATTTACGGGTGACGGTTGCGTCTCAACATGTGTACACGCCTGCACCTGACAACTTTATCAAGTTGTGATGTACGAACCCAGCGAAAGCCACTGTCCTGTATTGTCAGCACTAACAGCAAGCACGCGGCACCGATCATCTCTTGTTTATGGCACTAGACTAGACCATAGGTTTATGCACAGACCCATCCACCCACCCACCCACCCACCCACCCATCACTTGGACGGGTAAAACCTGTTGTGGATGGGCAGAAATATCGGTGGACGGGTGGCGGATGGGTAAAAAATGAAGGAGCAAATTTGTCAAAAACGTTAGATATTGTCAGTTATGTCTTGAAAATGGGTGTCACAAGTGTGTATGTAGTTTATTTCATGTCATAAAGCACATCTCAACTGGTTAGTGTATACCAGGTATACAAGTAAACATCCACCTGTCCACCAGAAGTGTAACAAGCAAAACATTATCCCGCACAATGCCGTGGACTAGATGCACATACAGTAGCCTTCTGTGTACGGTAAGAAACATGAGGATAAACAGAACAGTGCAAACAATAACAGTGGAAGCAAACTGACCACAAAGTTTACACATCACACCTAGCCACCAATAGCACACATGGCTAGACCAGACCAGACCAGGCCATTTGATCTGTGATGACATAATGACAGAGCTGAAGGCACATCTTGACCTGGATCTCCACTTGACCCAGTCATGCACACAAGTCATGTCACATGACCTCATCACACATACAAGGTCCCATCCAATGACATGGCCACACATACAAGGTCCCATCCAATGACATGGCCACACATACAAGGTCCCATCTAATGACCTGGCCACACATACAAGGTCCCATCCAATGACCTGGCCACACATACAAGGTCCCATCCAATGACCTGGCCACACATACAAGGTCCCATCTAATGACATGGCCACACATACAAGGTCCCATCCAATGACATGGCCACACATACAAGGTCCCATCCAATGACATGGCCACACATACAAGGTCCCATCTAATGACCTGGCCACACATACAAGGTCCCATCCAATGACCTGGCCACACATACAAGGTCCCATCCAATGACCTGGCCACACATACAAGGTCCCATCCAATGACCTGGCCACACATACAAGGTCCCATCCAATGACCTGGCCACACATACAAGGTCCCATCCAATGACCTGGCCACACATACAAGGTCCCATCTAATGGCCTGGCCACACATACAAGGTCCCATCCAATGACATGGCCACACATACAAGGTCCCATCCAATGACATGGCCACACATACAAGGTCCCATCTAATGACCTGGCCACACATACAAGGTCCCATCCAATGACCTGGCCACACATACAAGGTCCCATCCAATGACCTGGCCACACATACAAGGTCCCATCCAATGACCTGGCCACACATACAAGGTCCCATCTAATGACCTGGCCACACATACAAGGTCCCATCCAATGACCTGGCCACACATACAAGGTCCCATCCAATGACCTGGCCACACATACAAGGTCCCATCCAATGACCTGGCCACACATACAAGGTCCCATCCCAATGACCTGGCCACACATACAAGGTCCCATCCAATGACCTGGCCACACATACAAGGTCCCATCCAATGACCTGGCCACACATACAAGGTCCCATCCAATGACCTGGCCACACATACAAGGTCCCATCCAATGACCTGGCCACACATACAATGTCCCATCCAATGACCTGGCCACACATACAAGGTCCCATCCAATGACCTGGCCACACATACAATGTCCCATCCAATGACCTGGCCACACATACAATGTCCCATCTAATGACCTGGCCACACATACAAGGTCCCATCCAATGACCTGGCCACACATACAATGTCCCATCCAATGACCTGGCCACACATACAAGGTCCCATCCAGACCTGGCACACACAAGGTCCATCCAATGACCTGGCCACACATACAAGGTCCCATCCAATGACCTGGCCACACATACAAGGTCCCATCCAATGACCTGGCCACACATACAAGGTCCCATCCAATGACCTGGCCACACATACAAGGTCCCATCCAATGACCTGGCCACACATACAAGGTCCCATCCAATGACCTGGCCACACATACAAGGTCCCATCCAATGACCTGGCCACACATACAAGGTCCCATCCAATGACCTGGCCACACATACAAGGTCCCATCCAATGACCTGGCCACACATACAAGGTCCCATCCAATGACCTGGCCACACATACTAGGTCCCATCCAATGACCTGGCCACACATACAAGGTCCCATCCAATGACCTGGCCACACATACAAGGTCCCATCCAATGACCTGGCCACACATACAAGGTCCCATCCAATGACCTGGCCACACATACAAGGTCCCATCCAATTACATGGTCAAATGTACAATGTCTAGTGAAATGCCCGGTCACAGATACAAGATCCTGTCACATGACCCAGCCACACATCCACAGCCATGTCACATGACCACCACACGGAAGCAGACCGGGCCCGGGCTGGCCGAGATAAATGCGCCAAGACGCAAACATAATGGAATTTAATAGTCTGCTTACTGTCGACTGATCGAGTCAATTCAATAATGGTAATACCGTCCGTCTCGCGGGATCGGAAGCACGAAGCCGACCAGACACCGGTCAGCGGGTCACATTGTCGGTCAGCTCGGCTGTCTGATAAACGACTGCACCTTACTGTGTTCTCAAAACAAGAAAGAGAACATGGAAATGCTGCGGTGTTCTATTCAATGGGAGGATCATATGTAGTGATTGAGCCGCAAATGCTACTAAACCACAGCTCTATAAAGTATATGGAGGATAATTACAAACCTGAATCTGTACTTCCCATATCACATTTCTATGTAGAACCAAATATTATCACAATTCTAGTTTATCTAAAAAATCTGTAGTAATGGGTTCAAACCATTGTACCCAGTCAAGATGACATGGAAGAATTGATGCAAAGAAACAGAGACTAACTGGTGTGATCCACTTACAATGTTAAGATCAAGACATGACCTCAAATGTGTGTAATGTATAAAGACGCTGTCACAATGACACATCTATGTGACACCACTTGACGACATTTGCTGATGCTCGGTTATCTTCCAACCACTACGAAAAAACGACAACGGCCATGTCGCGAGTAAATTGAATCACTCGACATCGATGACACCCCACATTCAACAAGACTTTGTCATTGTCGCTGTCATTCCCGTGTCACCTAAACTGCCGCTCCTCCTCCTTTCCTCTCATACGCTCTGTCTTCCTGGGGCTGGTTGTCTCCCGGTTGCCATGACAACGCTGACCGGGCACCGCCATGAAAAGTTAATGTGGCGGGAGTTGGTGTTTGAAGCAATGACGGATGTCACCATGAGGAACCCATGATGGCAGTGACACCGACACACGTGCTTAGGTGATCAATCGATGACGCCGACACTGACCTCGCCGGACACACGGCACTGGTCAGTGACCGCTGCCGCCGGGGCACACGCCAACTCCCCGGATCGGTCAAGCCTCCGGGGAACTCAATGTTTTATGTACAATTTAGGTTTGACATGAGACGTTTAGCCGCGTGACAAGTGAGCTGTGGCGACAACAAGTGTGACGTATGACATCTTCGTCCGGCGTCCTCCAGGCGCGCTGCGCTCACAATCAATACTGGACACAACGTCTCATCGCGGGAAGACGTCGCCTAACGAAGACCACCACTCGCTCGCTCACCACTGTCTCTCACAATTGTCTCGGTGCTTCCGCAGTCGCAGTCCAATTATACCAGTTGTAGGCCTACTGTGTCACCGATTACAGTTGTAATAACATTTCATTAATGTTGTAATAGAAAATCGGAGGTTACTGTGGTGATGTAGTCATATTTTACATTGCAATAATATTGATAATAATATGTAAGAACATGATTGTAATGGAAACTAAGTAATTTTTTGGTAACTGATTTACAGTTGTAATCGTTACAACTACGATGTACGCGGCCATGTTAGTGCCATCTACTCTTACTGCCTCAATGTATATCATGGTAATGAGAAAGGATGGGAATGATAAGGGATTGACAGCAAGCTTCTTCCTCCTTTTCTTTTGCTCCATAGAAGACATAACTTCAGATTCTGGTCCTTTTCCACTCTCGACCAACTGTCCCTGGCAGCCGTCTACACAACTGCACAAGTAACAGCCAAGCAAACAGACTAGACTGGCAGAGCAGTAGACTCGTCGACAGCGAAGCTCCGACAACTTCTCCAAAAATAGTTGAGGTAGACAGCATTTCCAACGCTCAGTGCAATTGTTTGGGCGTGGCGCCATTGTTCTAGCTGACGTCAGTCTCTTGACAGCCCTCCAACAGGGCTGAGTTCTCACACAAAGCCACTACCCCTATCTTCACGTTTTCATGTCCAGGGGAACTTCATAAATCCAGATTTGGATTGTCTTTTAAGTAATGAGGAACCTCATAAATCCAGATTACGATAATCCAGAAATGTCAGCACCCAGATAACATTTCATGGATGCATAACATCCAAACACAAATACACCTTACTATAATTTTTTCTTTCAATTGATTAATCCAGACTTCTACAGTACAAATCAACCAGATTCAAGACGTTCCAATGTACGTTATATTGGCTGACCGTTTTCACGTTTCTGTACAGCAAATGTTACTATAACTCACCCGGTGCATCATCACATCTACACACATTCCATATGGTTATCTACTTCATTGTTAATAAAACAAAACGACTCCCCCTTACAGCTCCCTGCAGCCCAGAAATCTCCACTTACCAGGCTTGTACCCAGGCGGGAAATTGTTTGCTATCGTCGTCGGGACATTGCGTACTACTATGGCGCCACCTGGTACAGGAGGTGAGAACATCTGAAAGGAAAAAAAAATGAAATTATTATTAAAACATGGTAAGAACAGTGGTATTCTTGTTATATGGAAAATAAATTTGAAAATATCCAGGTATTGATAATATTATCAAAAGCATCGTATGGGATCGATGTAATATATGTTTTTGTCACTATGAAGCTTCATGACATCCATAAGAGATGTTGTTGCCAGGTAACTGTACAGGTAGGACAGAATACACTCGGTGGGAGAGTGCTTAGAGAAAGGAACTTAACGTAAGAGGTGGTATTGACATGCAGAAATAAACTGTAGAAGAAAGACGACTTGTGCTAGTATGTCAGTATTATTGTTCTTATTATGAAATTATTTTATTACAAAATGATTTGATCAACGTTAGCAACATATCAAGGATTTCAAAATGTGCATGTTAAAAGTATAAATTTAACCTGAAGCCGAGCTTGGTCACCTTTAGAAATTAGTAAATTCCATGCAAAAACATATCAGGAGCATCTCGACCCTCAAATGTGCTGCTGTAGCACATTTCTGACACAGAAACCGTGGCACAATCTGCTGCCGTGATATCTCGACCAACTGTTGCACGAATCTGGAGCCTCACATAGGACAACAAAGGTGTGCACAGACAGACACCTGGCTGTCTGATTAAAGTCAGGGAATACCCCAGACACCGGGGAGGAATTTCTAATGCTGCAGCAACTGGTGGGCATTGTGGACTGCCCGACAGACAGACACACACAGAGAGAGGCATAGCAGATCCGCGGCGCTGATTAAGTGATTAACTCCCCCATCGTACCTGGTCAATACGTCGACCAGCTGCCAGCATCTTACCAGATCAACAGCGTCGAGCGACCAACGAGGTAGACACACAAACACAGCGCAAGCGCGCGACTACGAAGTCAAATCGGGACAACGGTGTGGGGGATGAGCTGACGATTTCTCCGCGTATCACTTTAGTAAATGTAATTAAAAACAGCTGTTGTCAGCTGCAGTGCTACTGGGGTAGCTGAGACTCGGCCTTGGTAACTAACTTGGGCTCAGACGGAGACATGGGAGGGTAGAAGATAAGGAAGACAGGGAGGGGATTCCGCTGATGGAGGAGTACTCGACTGATTCTCTGAACATTCTCCAATTGATGCAAGTTGGGGAAGGATTGGTGACAGCTCATGTCCCATGTCTCTGAGCTCCCACCAGTCCTTCCCCAAATCGTGTCACAGGTCATGTGATGTATCTGTAAAACGGCAGCAAATCACAGCCAGGATGTTCGGATTTGAAATCCAAGTTTCTTATAAGGTGAACTAAGTGAAATTAAACCAGGATTTCTATGTGCACATTCAACAAACAAGTATGTCAACCAAATTTTGTTTTAACAACAGCGAATGCACACTATCTGGCAATATTAAATAAATTGTTTAGACTTTCGTAGCGTAGTTTCTAGAGCATATTTTTACATCGTGTCTAGTTTGGAAATATGGCAACATCCCCAAAACCTCATGCCAAACCTTGTTCCATTCAGCACAAAAGCCACTCACGCACCCACTATTAAAGCCAGACAGAGCTAAAATAATTACCCATAAAATAGGTCAGGATGGATTAAATTTAGCAGAATTCACAGTGGAACTAGTCAAGCGTATCTGACTGTACTGTCACTGGCCTAAACCCTCGTCATCGGCTCACAAAAGATTAATAAGCCAGTTTTCTGTCGTGACGGTTTTTATCTGTCCCTCTCAGTGGAATGAACACTACGATGAGTTGCTTTCATCTCGCGATACAATCATGGAAACACAACACGCTTCATAGCAATTGCGGCAGTCAAATATTAATTACTTGGGTGTTGGGATGCGTACCACAGACTGTGCCAGTCACTTTATTACACAACAATAGCGTCCAATTTACGAGACGAGACACGAAAAGGAGCGAGGTAACTGGTGTCGTGTCTGTCACCTGTAATCAACGTGATGGATGGCTGCTAGAGAAAACATCATTTTAAGGCCTGGATATCTGTCTGATGCCGATACGATGCAGTATAGAAAATACCTTTTCCTTCACGTTAAGCTGCAGACATCAGTAAATGTTATTTCAAATAATAAAAGTTCTGATAAATTTATTAAGAGAAAAGTGTCTTTTTACAATGTACTGCAGATTTAAATGATTGACTTCTTGCATACATTTTTGTAACTAAACAACAGGATGTAAATGTAAAACAATCAAAGTATTTAATTTTTAGAATGTTTACCTATTACGTAATATACGTTTTCTTCATTGTAATGCTACAAACTGTAAGAAGTGTCTAGAATTTGTTATACTGTTCATGTAACTTAGCAACACCCTTGCTTGGTATACAATGACAAAATTTCAGATTCATTGCGCTGCGATTCAATAACGAACAGTTCATCACCATCATAAACATTTATATTTATTAAGTCAAAATCAAAAAATATTACTAACGTGGCCAGGCCTATAAGCAGGATCAAACTTGTGCCAGTCGAGATATTTTGTAGATGATACATGCTTGATAATTCAAATACATACAAGCCAGCCATACAAAATGGGTTTTACCCATCCAAATGATGGGTGGCTGTCGGATGGGCCTCTAGACAAACATTACCAATCTTTTAACTGAATTGAAACTATATAAACATGAACTGAATTTGGACTCCTCCTTAGTAAATACACTTGATTTGCAATTTATCAAAGAGAATTTAACCCAGTGCTGCTGCCGATTGTGTGAAGAAAATAAGTTGAAAATAAGGACATAATTTCATGTATTATCCACAGATATATATGATGTGTAAAGAAACTCAATATGTGTTTGACGTAACAGACAGAACTTTGCCCAAAGCAGACATCCATCACCAGCAGTGATCATCCACTGGGAGATCATGACACCAATCGCCTGTCAAGTACACACGCCTTGCCAGCCATCCAGTGGTAGTTAGTGCGATCTGGCATCCAACATGCAAATCATCAGCGAGCTGGTGGGGTGAACTGAAGTGCGTGAGGGTGAACAGCTGGCGAGGGAAGGGTTGATTGCACACCCTCAATGGGGGAGCAGTCCACTGACACGCAGTCATGATCACTAATAATGCACAGGGGAGATCAGGTATAAAAGTCAGCGCCACAATTCATCTTTCTCGCCAGATCTCAGCCACCGAGTCTATCTATAGACCACGATTGTGATTATTGAGAACTGTTGCATTGTCACATTACCAGTGGACTGTCAACCCCTCACGGTCACCCCGGACAATCTGACATATGAGACCACAAAGTAACTTTCTTTGTATCCGACTGAGGTCAATTCAAATCACAACAACATATATAACAGTATGAATTCTTTGTTTAATTACAGAACTTGTGTTGGATTACACATATATTTCCCTTCCATGTATCGTACTCCACCCTGGATAGTTCCACTTTATATGTTGTTTACAAAAAAAACTACTTAATATAAATGCAGTTTATTTTACTTGATGCAAAATTGTAAATTATTAAAATAAATAAAACATCGTACGTTTAGAATATTTCAATTAATGAGAATCTGCCACATGGTACTTTCTATGGGCTCCATAGAAAGAAACTACCCAACTTTCCCACAGCTAAAAGATAGTGTGGTAAGAAGGATGGCTTGAGGTATTTGTATCTGTAAATTATGTCAGTATTTGGTTTTTTTTTAATGATAACTACCTCAACTAGGTAAATTGTTCTTACCAACAATTCAGGTACATAACTAGAGTAACGGACATTTTTGGGGAAACAGATGTTATTAAAAACGTTGAGATATCTATTCTAAGGTCATTTAAATAAATACAGTGTACATGTGCATGTTCTGTGCAACTTACCGCACTAAAGTCTAGTAGGTCGTTGAGTTCCTTGTCCCCCAGTGGGGCGGTTCCGTCACCAGGGACACCAGTACTAGGGGGTACGTTGCCGGGGGTAACACTGCCGGCGCCCTCCTGGGGTCTCTGCATTGTGCCAACTGTCGTTAGACTGAAACATGCAAACAACAGTTAGAAACTTGTCCACACAGCTCACAAATAAACAGCTCCGACCCACAAACCCCATCTATTATCACAGATAGGGAGTACATGTTTTGTGTTGTTTCAATTTGCATTCTGAAGTAAACTACAAATACGGTCATTCCATTTCCACATGTACCACATTTGAGGAAATAAACCTTCTGAAAAGCTAACTTTCTATTAGACCAGTATAAGATGATATAAAAAGATTTTAATTTAACTATACATTGACAACTCCACAGGATATAATTAGTTAGTAGATGTATTATAAAAGATCTCCAAGAAAGAATTGCAATTAATTGTTCATATTTTAAACCCAACATTAACATCGGCCAGACTGCCCACTTCAAGAATGACAATAGTTGTCCCGAAATAAAATGTTATAAATATAAGCCAGTTATAAATAAATTTATAAAATATAATAGGTTACTTTAAACAAAAGTATCCATGATGACGGCAGCAATTCCTTACTTCACTATTACAGTTCCCAACGTGTCACCAAGTCACCTGTTGAATTCATGCATTGGCCATACAATAATTACACCTTTACAACAGTATTATCATGTATTATGCACAGGAGCGGCACCCAACAAATTCATGTAATTTTACATATTTCTGCCAGGACGTTTCAAGACAGGAAGCACACAGGATGTCCGACAGAACGCGCAAGCCACGCAGTCTGTTCGCTCAGCGCAAACATTTAAATGTGACCATTTGTCACACCGCAGGAAATGTTCTCCCCTTGAAAGCTTATCATGCAAATGACTGCCGCTTGCATAATATACAGGTAATGATGTCCAACAAGCGTTGGACAGGAAGTCAAGGTCCATCACCGCGGTGTCAGGACTCGAGTAAATAGTACTAGTCTCACCAGCAGAGGAAGCCATCATTCTGGGTGTGTCTATACTACAGACCACGTGACCAATAAACTGATGTCACCACAAGTAGTGTTCTAGCTGCGGCATAAATGTAAAACGTTGGTCTATTTTGGACAGTTTGTAATGTTTTATTTACTCAGAAATTAATATTATTTATTTACTCATTTCTATGACACTAACTACTACAGGAACTTGTCTGGCAATGCTGCCTGGATAGCTTTATGTAGAAAACTGTCCACCCGTCATTTGGACAGGTAGTAATGTCACCCAGCTGGTAAAACAAGGAGAGAAAAAAGGATTGATATTGCCAGTTATGATTTGAAAATGTTTTTTAGGTCATAATACACATCTCAACTGGCTTGTGCATATGCGAGTTAACATCATAGATATAAGTAGAACACGCTAGTAGAATTAATCTATAGCAGATGATTAATTAACTCAGTGGTTAATACGCACATCTACCAAAAAAGTATCCAGCATAACCTGTGAAAGTTGTTGAATAATTTGTTAGTTCAATGTTGGCTATAACTCAGTAGATGTGACATGAGCAAATGATGACCCAGCTGTAAAGATTGCACTAGCAAGGTTTCACACAGAAATCATGAAAGTAATTACAAGGATGCCATCCAGGGCTGTCTAATTAACCGCTTACTGCACCATTTGATTTCAAGTTCATTGACTTTGACTCCCAATAAACCTATCAATGTGGCACATCCAAAACAAATAACAAAATAAAAATGAAAAAATGACAATCCAAGTTATTAATAATTAACTAAATTAACCAGTAAAATGCACTGCTACATTGATCTTTAACATGTGTTTCCAAAACTGCACCACCAGAAACTCTGAGGAAACAACCCCACCCTTTCGGTGCAATCACCGGTCTGACAGACAGAAGTGGGCTAAAACATACATGTATCCTCCTGGCGAAAAAACAAGAAGTAGCTTAATTTGCAGTTCTGTGCGAGTGGCCAGGGGTCTATGACTATCTGCTGTGCGGAACTGTCGATACGCATTAACGCGGAAGCAACAGCCCATGGCAAAACAGTACGCCCGGCCTGGTTCCTCACTTGTCTGCCAGGGATGCTTTCATGTTGGCATGAGCGCACGGCCCGGGGGCCAATCACGCGGCCCGGGGCCGGAGCCTGACTCTCTCACGGAATAAGCTGTTTAACAACTTCCTGCCCACGAAACAAATTACCTGCCCCGCTCCGACGAAACAAAACGACACGTTCCATTCGCCGGCATCACTGACCCCCACGACCCCGCATCGGAACATGCCCGGAGAATGCGACCGTGTGTGCGCCGCGGTCACCACGACAACTGGTCAACGGCGCCACCTGCCTGGAAGTCTGCTACCTGACAACAGGCAAGAGAGCGGACAGCCACCGGCGGAGGCAATACATCACAGCTCCCCTCCGGACTGACACCTAGGTGTCTACGCCAGACAGACGGCCAGGCAAGGCTGTCGTGTGTCGTCTCTGGCTTCGGTTCAGGGAATGTCTCCAAAACAAACCGGTTCAGGCGGAAAATAGAGGATCAGACGTCTGACAACAGAACCGTCAAAGCTTTTGTATAGCCCAGACACACTCTTGTGTACCCACCTGAGTGTGTCAAATAAACACACTGAACACGGCCTCAAAGTTCTAATTGTTAGTTAGGTCATTTGATTGGATCAAGTCATAGACTGAGACTGGTTAATTCGTCCAAAGGTATGCTAGATATAAGATATCGCTGTCCAGAAATCGAATAACTAAACTTATCAAGGAACTTGAATCTAGAGGCACAACAAACATGGCTGCCATAAATATGCAAGCTGAATTTAGGGCAGATATATAAATATGTCAACATATCATAGCTACACAATTACAGGTGATTTTTTAAATATTAAAAAGAAGAGTTTGGGCTGGACAATGGATACAGCTAGAGAAACATGGGTTACACTCAGTTCTAGGAAACAATGTGTCACCCAATCAATCAAACGATCAAAGCATACTGGAGATATCTGAACTCTAATTTGCTGTGCTGTGTATGTGAGAAGGTGTGGGCAGTCATTATATTGAGGTTGTTTGTTTTCTCGCCATTCTAGCAATCACCTGCCACCACTCACCAACAACGCTCACAAATAAATGTGACAAACTGCACCGGTGATTAAGCAGATACGCGTGGCAACAGTAAAATACATTCTAATCTGCTTTCACAAGACCCTTCTCACGATCACAGGGAGCCAAGCATACAGGTGCCAAACCATTCCCGGGCCTGACATTTTGCTGTCTGGCACCCTGATGGGCACTGACAGGCCCTCCCCCACCCCCCTCTCTCTATCCCAGATGTGTCCTACCTCCAACTACCCCGGACATTGCAGTGACGTGAAATCGTGTACGTGAACAGTGGCAAGTATAAAAGGAATTAACTTTTTATTCTTCCACACTTGTTGGTTCTACACAAAGAACAGTTGTGTATTGAGAGTACTTAGCGATGTCACATCTCTGTCTTTTCCCCTCATTATTATAACAAATGAGTGACTACGCATGGACTTTACCATTGTCATGAAGACAATTGCGAATTTAACATAAACAACTCTGTATTGATGAGAATATACAGACGTCATCGTCTCGTTCATGCAATATCTTTTGATTTACAAGGGTTTACAGAGAGACGTGCACTTAGTTTATGACATCCGGCCTTGCAACCATTAATGACCATCAATAGGCATTGTAGCATAATAGCATTATAACATCATGATTAAGAAAATTACTCTAGAGAGCACAGCATGATTTTTACAATGTCACAAGCACAAAATTGCATCTACAGTATAATTTTTAATTGTTGCAATTACTGGTCTATTAATTACCCTTTCTCAGTGCCTGTGACAGAACTGGCATCATGCCATTTTCCAAAAAGGGTTAATACGTGTACATTCGGTTTAGCTACTGGAGACACAATGGAGTAGACCTAACCCGAAGTTGGTAGTCAATTGTACAATTCTATTTTGGAACCATTGTCAGTCTATTTTGGTATTTCAATGGTGACTGTAAATTAGGTTCCATAAATAATTCAGCTTCCTACAAGCTGGATACACATGGAGTCACATTAGAAGAAACCTAATTTTTGATGTCACCCTCAGACTTAACTTTCTGCAGAGAGACCTGTCCACCCGTCATTTGGACGGGTAAAACCTGTTGTGGACGGGTAGAAATATGGGTGGACTGGTAAAAAATGGAGCAAAGGTCTTCCCAAACCATAGATATTGTCAGTGTTGCCTTAAAAGTGAGTGTAAATGGTGTCACATGTCTGTTAGTAACTTAGTAGTCCATTTCAGGTCATCAGAGATATTTAAAGACTGGCTTATCAGTTGACAACCATGTGTCCACCAAAAAGTGTGACTGGCAACTATTTGGTCATGCATAAAGCCCTGCCCTCAGCACTATGTCAATGTGTTAATAGCCAGGTGACCACATTAGCAAGACAACATTTCTATATTCTGCTGTTCAGGAAAGTACTAAATGGGACAGATTTATTACCTAGCATTGTGAGGTGACTGCACTGCTGAGATGACTGTAAAATCTGACTACAGGATGCCCTTAAGATCACCCTTCTACCTCTTACGATTAGAAAGTGGACATTCAATTAGACATGCGATCAATTCAGTTGCTGTTTCAAAGACGACTGAGTCAAGTAAGAACATGACTTAAGGTTAACACTTGAGGTGTTTAGGGAGTACAGACCTGTATTTAATGCAAACCCAGTCTGACCTCATTTGATCACACTGCCACAGGGAAATATCCACGTAATGAAGGGGAACATTTAACACTACTAACAACTCTCTGTAGTAAAATCACCTAGGTTACACAGGCATCCCCTGGAAAAGTAACATGTGTCCTTTGGGGGACATCAGTTTTTTTTTATTATACGCCCCAAATCTGCTAAACTTGTACTGTTTTGCACATGTTACGTTGAGCATTTATATAATCTGGTAAATTTAATTTGAAGATGAAGCGTTATTTATATCAGTAAAATTACTGCCATGAGTTAGTTTTAATTACATCCAGGACAGTATGTGCGTAATATTTATAAGGGATATAACTATCAATATCAACATTATGCTAAGAAATTCCCACCGATTTATTTCATCATGACTTTGGCACTCTAGTGGACACCAGATGTAATTTACACAGTCCATTCGCAACATTCTTAATATAAAATCATCGTATTACAATTCTCTGCCACACAAGCTATTGTTGTATGTGTGATTCATGCACATGCTGCAGGAAAGTGTACACCATTTCAGCATATGATGTATCATTTGTGCAAAGGCACACACTAACTAGTGGTTACGTATGTCGTCTAGATCAATAGATGACTACAAACCAGGGCTTTATGCAGGATAAAATTACTGCCAGTCACATGTTTTGGTGGACACATGGATGTTAACTGTTAAGCCAGTTTACAAACTTTCAAATGTGTCTGATGACCTGAAATGGACTACAGACACCATTTATACTCACTATCAAGGCATAACTAACAATATCTATGGTTTTGGAAGACCTTTTTTGCTCCTAATTTTATTACCCGTCCACCCATATTACTACCCGTCCATATTCGTTTTTACCCATCCAAATGACGGGTATCTACATAAAGCTATGCTACAAAACAAGCTGAATCGGACTGAATATGTGAACAGCAGCATGACTGCATCCCATCCTGATCATTGTGTATTGTGAAAATATCAGAAAGAAACTATGCAGACTAGCACAGAAACAGACCACTGTGTGTGTGGTACTGTGTAATGTGTACTATACAGACCATCAGTCTACTGTGACTACAGACTAGAGTACATAAGATCTGGCCAGTGAACTACCCTGACAGTCCCCCTGGATGTACCATGAGTCAATGACATCGTATTATGACATTGCAACCAGTAAGATGTGTTCACTGCAATGTCTATATTTACCCAGACTTAGAAATGGGGATTCACACTTGACACTAACCTGGCCCAACTGTATTGAGGGCCCTAGCCGGCCCAGACCCACACAAACAACGGCAGGACATGTTAACACACTCTCTGGGAAACTAGACACTTCGGTCACAGCAGGCTGTATTTACACAAGGACTTCTAACTAAATGCCGAATTTTTAGCACATCCTGCAGACAAACGATTGCCTACACTAGCCACCAGTTTCAGTTCAAAGAGCTCCACTTTGAGATGGTCCCTGGACTAAGCCTAGAAGTGACTTGCATGAGGTGTGAGCCGAGCCTGGTGTGTGTTGATATTATCTATCAGGTCTGGGCGCTGACATACTATTGATTGCAAGTGCTTTGAGGTGGCCAGAATAAGACAGAGTATACTGATGTGTGGTCGATGGTCAGATCTGAGACGTCTTCTTCACCTACTGCTCAAACAGCATCCCCAAGTCTAGCTGTGTTATTTAGCAGCACTCAGTCAGGTTCACCATACCACCGAGCATTATGCATAGCTGTCAAATTATATAATAATGTCATTCAAGTGTTTCCCCTTATGTGTGACATCTGACAAATGAGGTGTCTTTTCACAGACATTGTGAAATATTTTTTTAAATTGCCTTCTCACATCTGCTAAACCAATTTTTTTTAGATGTTTCAAAGTGACATTGTAATGAAATCATACATCTTTATTGTTTATGGAAGTGCCAGTGTTTTATATAATGCAAATTATGTTAAATGCCAACTATAAGTTGTCAAAACCAACACCCTTCTATCATATCAAACAAAGTTATCATGAGATGGCATGCCTCAGGCCTTATAGAACCAACCATCCATTGTCTGTTCCACATACCCTTTACCCAGGGAAATACTGGTCAGTCATAAGTAATCACCATGTAAGATTGCTGCACATATTTTCCTAGCAGCCAGATCCAGTTTTAGATCTGACCTCCCTACTCGCACACTTCCTGGAATGACTGTGATCATGTCAATTCAATACATATTTATTGAATAGAACATCTAGTGCATAATCTTTGACCAATTTCATTCAAACAAGAATACCACACAACCTTCATTTTGAACAGGCGCATACTGATCACCACAAGGGTGTATCAATCATACTGTCTGACCATTACAGCACTACCAGGAAATGGAGAGATCCGATCTAGCTGTAACCAATGTGACAAGATGTGATTGTATTCATAGATACCCAGCACTGATATGTATAGCAGCAACATCGAGTATAACTACCAGTGTCAAATTTATTAAAACTGAGGCAAGGAGATTGATTGGTTTATGATGTGATAGCAATGGCAGTGACTCTGTGAAGTTAGTGGAACATGGGCACGGACTGTGAGTTGGTCATTGACGATGACTGTGTCAGGTCTATGAAACTGAGATGTGGACAGTTTTAAAGACGGTCATGAAACTGAGACTAGAACAGCTCTAAAGATGTTAATGAAACTGACACAAGGACAGTTCTAAAGAGACTCATGAAATTGAGACAAGGACCGTTCTAGAGAGGTTCATGAAACTGAGGCAAAGAAAGTAAGTACCTTATGAAAGCTGAAGAAAGACCATGAAGTATTTATGGCAGAGTAGGAGACAAGGTTTGTCAGTGTTTTATGCAGACAGCAAGTGTTACGTAAGAATCTGGGAAGGTTATAAAATTGAGGCAAGGACAGCAAGAGCTGACACCTCATCTCATTATATTGACATACTAGTGTACACAACTCTCCTTGCCTTAGCCTGTTTAATCACTTTTTCAAACCTTTCTCATTCTGCCAATTGTTAACATCTAGCCTTGCACACAAATCAATCACCAACTCTCTACAACATTGAACAGGCAATCTGTCATCAGCAGAAAGGCAAGGAGACTGGCTGACTGTTCACACTGAAAAGTTGAATTATCACACAGAAAAAGGTACTTTATAGCTAGTTCAACGAATCCATCAATGCCTGTGAAAATTAACTTAAGTCAGTACAAAGACATGTTCCAAACAACTCAACAGAAATGGAGGTGAGAAGGCAGCGAACTGTGAAAAAACAAAGTATTGTTTATTTATCAGATCAATACTTGAATAAAATAACAAAAACATGTAAAGACGCCACATTGTTTTTTATAATGTAATGTGAGAAAAATTATAGGACAAGCAAGAACAAAAATCAGTCTTACTGGTGGGGTGAAACCGCGAATTGGAGAAAATATCACTCCTGTGCAACTGATATAGGAGGAAAGATTTATTCCATTCAACAGCATATTTCTGTGTTGCCCGGTATAAAGCAGTTTTCTGCTGAGACACATCCACCCAGATAAAACTTGTTGTTAATAGGTAGAAATATCATTGGATGGGTGGGTGGAAGACAGGTTAAAAATAAGGACTAAAAACTAGTCTCCATTTTTTTTAGATATTGTCAGTTATGCCTTGAAAATGGGTTTCACGCTTACGTTTGTAGTTTATTTCAGGTCAAACACATCTCAACTGGCTTGTATGTACATTCATGAGATAATGTGCAGTTTGTGGCAGAGTACCATAACAATTATCAATAGTGACAATGAAAACCATTTTGCTGAAATTTGGGGGCAGTTCCACAAATACAGAATTCTAAGCAGACCAACCATAAAACTGGATTCCATTAACATGTTACTGGAGCTGCAATTCCTAAAACTGATCAGATCTAGTTATATTAGATTTCAAAAACAGACACTCACTCCTTTGAATTAGTACGTGGAATGTGCAGGATACCAGTAGTATGACATTGCACATGCAAAGTACACAATTGTAATAACAATGATCATAACAAATGTTTACATACACACATGACTGTAACTCATACGATTACTAAACAGGCCTTTATCATGTCACTGTTCACCCTGAATGAGTACACAAATGCCTACAATTCTGAGCCACCCATATAGGTATAACATTGGTAAGCAATTCATACAAAAAGATATCTAAATCGACTTAAAATGTCCTGGCTGACCCTTTCGTTCCAGTACATGGGTGACATCATGTAAACAAACAATGTGTCTACAGGATACAACTGTTTGTCAACAAGTCTACAAAATGTCCTGTGCAATTATACTTTGAGGAAACCACAGTGTGACACTGACATCATCTGGCTTAAGTCACCAGTTTAGTGAATGGCAACAACAGTGTCAGCTGTGATAAAAGACCATCCATTGACACAACAGTTTACTACAAAAAGAGACGTGAACTTTACACAGGAGCAGCCATACACTGGTGAATGAGTACTTCCTGTCATGTGACAACAAACAACGACATTTGCACTAACGTAGTATTTCATTCACTATAAAATCTTTCAGAACCACACGATTTAGTCAGAACAGTGCATACTATGAGTCATACAAATGAATGCACATTATGAGACGACTAAAGAAAATAAAGCTACCTGTGAGAAGCAATCAAACTCATGCATTGACATTTCCAAGACAAAATCACATATTGTGTCAAGTGACACTGCCACACTGGGGACAGCAAGTCACAATTTAATCACAAAAGACCTAATGATGCAAACGTCCTGATATATGTGTGGGAATTTTAAGCAACTGTATGGCAGAATAATCAGCATGATCGTGGCCACCCAAACGATGACGATTATAAATGGAGTCATGTACAGCTGACCAAACAAGAAACTCAGCATTTTCTCCAGCCTGCAGACCCAACAACAAGTTATGTTAGCTTATCATTTAATAAAGATTTAATAATTAACATCTTAAGAAACAGACAATGAATGATTACACACCAAACATTGTGGTTCCCATGTTGTCATATGTCACCAGGAATGTGAAAAAATTATCTACAACAACTTGTCAGATAACGCTATTAGTCAAGTGCTAACTAGACATATTACGTGACTGTTACGAGTCGTATACCTGAGTGAATCCCAACGAGGCAGTGCCTACGCTGTGAGGACAGAGGCTCCGAGAAAAGAACAAAGATGGACAGGATCGGGGGCAGACACCTGCGGAATGAGAGCCTTCTCTCTCAAAACGCACGCCATGTATTAAACTTGCCAGACACGTATGTTTAAACTAACAATATAGCGTTACTGCTGATGCAACACCATAGCCAATTATTTCCCCAATTCATGTCTATGACTTGCTGCTAATTACGGTACGATTCACTGATTCAACGGGTGTCTTGGACCTGTAGCAAACTTTGCAAAGTGGTCTAAGTCACTTAACTTTACCCTGAGAACATTTTCACGTTGTGCAACGAGACACCGACATAAAGTGCTAACCGCGGTTGCGGTTGTCCCGTGATTTTTTGAATGCACCTTCGAGAAAGTGGCGTTTGCATTTGAATGAGATGTCCAATACACAACGGTAATAGACAAAATGGCGACGCGTGTTACACGGGCCTCCACGCTGGGTCTTACCTGGTTAAATTTCTCCCCTGCGTGTCTTGTCCATCCACAGGACGATCGAGATTAAGCATAACTTTGTGTCAGTGCAAACAGTGTGCTATATCCGCACTTTCATGTACTTTGCATTAAAGTTTTCTCGCGAACATCCACGCTCACCTTACACACAGGCAGACATTTTCTTTTCTTTGTGGGACCGCGTCACGCACAATACAGCTTCCGAATTCATCCGCCTATACGGGCACTTGCCATTTCATCTACCGCGCACCGAGCAAATCAACATTTAACGCCGACCTCGCTCAGAAAGCAACTTATAGCCTATATCGCGCTTACACTAGCTATATGTGTCATGTGATCACAAGGGTACGAGTCATTGTTTGCTGGCTGATCTATTTATTTGCGTATTATTTCGTGGCATCAATTGTGTACAGTGCGCGCACCGGTTTTGTGTTTTCATCCTCGCTTTCCGCCGTTCAAGTGAATGGTCGTTGAGTTTGATTGACAGGCGACACTTTCTTGGCCAATCGGAGCGCGCCACTTTCGGAGAGGCGTCGCGCTCTCGTGCCGCGAGCTTGATTATGTTAATTCGGTAACTAGAAGCGCGTGCTCCGTGGGGAGTGCGATGCAGGTCTATCGCTACCGGAATTGCTCGAGTGAGCGCTATTTACGTGGCTAGAATACTTCCTACGAGAACGTGTCGCGCGATCAGCTCGAGTGGCGCTGCAACACGATTCACAGAAGCTAGACAATCTTATGTAAAACAGACGAAATTAATGCAGTTTGACAACCACGATCGTATCACTAGCCATAAAAGCGAGCGGGGAATGGCGCGAGTGCACGGTCCCGAATTTGAGTTATTTTTACATTTAATTGTTGTTTTATTATTATTGCAACACTGACTGGGAGTAGGGTATTCTTTTGAAATGTGCACATATATCAAATCCGTTCAGTTGAATGAAAATGTCATTGACAAAACAACGTAACACTTATGGTGAACATATATCAGAAATAGAGAGAGAGAGCTATGTTAAATGTACTGCTTTGAATTTAATACGTTAATTGTAACCCGTGCCGTTTCGTCAACAGGTTTGCCTATAAACGTTGATTTGAAGAAATTGGTATTAAACCATCACAAAAATAAGAAACTTGCAGACAAACGGAGGATTCCGTTGTGCAGAGTTTATATGGTTGTTCAGGCTTAAATTAAGTGTGAATTCCTCTATTGTTGTGTAACGATGTATTACATTTGAGATTATTATCTTAATGAATTAACAGCCCGCCTAACGCTACACAGTACACACTCCAGATGGCACGTGGGCAAGAATGGCGTTGGTTTATTGAGAGCCGATCTGCCATTTGTAATATATATTTAGCTTATCTGATTGAATTTCCTTGTCACGATTAATATTTTGGTAAACGCACAGAACACTGCATAATGTCAACTGTGAAGTATGTTCAACTACATGTCCTATAGTTTATTTCGGTTGCTAATCTATTGAATTAAGATGAACGGTTATTGTAGAAAGTAGTTTCGCTTACTGTGGGGAGTGGAATGAAGATGACGATGAAGAGAGGGTTACCGAAGAGAGCGACCCGGGAACCCAGGGTGAGAGTGAGAGGAGAGGATAAGTGGGCGTGGAAGAAGCCAGAATGGGAGCAACAGTGGAGATGGATGACAGCATCTGAAGCGAAATGAGGCCACTGACGGCAAGACCCAGATCTAGCGGCGACGAATCCCGAGTGATGTAAGTAACTGATCGTCGACAGGTCTATAATAGCAATGTGGTTTAGTTGAGTCGTCGATCAAACACAAAGGTAGCATCATTCGTCTTCACTGGTGGCCTGCGATACTCCCCCGGTGTAACGAGATTGGGTACAGGAGAGATTGTTACAGGAGATAAAATAAATCGTGACCGGTGTCAGTGCCAATCTCAGCCGGACAACATGGATAAATGTGTCTCCCGTGTGTAACGTCTCCTTCCCCTTCTTCTGGGGGGGTACGGCAAACTAACAGGATATTTTCCAACCGTGCCACAAGGACATTTGTCGGGTTCCTCCGATACACATTTTCGTGGGTTTGTATGAAGCATGTGGATCTTTTGAGTACCTCATTGTTACCATTGTGTAAGTGTACTGTTGTTGTTGTTGTTGTTGTTGTTGTTGGTGGTGGTGTGGTTGTGGCGTTGTTGTTGTTGTTGTTGTTGTTGTTATTGGTGGTGTTGGTGTTGGTGTTGGTGTTGGTGTTGGTGTTGGTGTTGGTGTTGGTGTTGGTGTTGGTGTTGGTGTTGGTGTTGGTGTTGGTGTTGGTGTTGGTGTTGGTGTTGGTGTTATGCATCTGGTCAAATGAAACGCATTTCGCATAGGTAAAAGTTATGAAGTGTGGAGCGCAGTGGCACAGTGAGTAGGTGTTGCGCTGCGTTGGCGTACCTTTGATTCACTCCACTCACTGGTTGAATGGTTCCCCGATAACTAAAAAGGTTTGTTGCTCAACCGAACAAGTCTGCCAAGAAGGGAAATGTAAAGCGCCTTGAACAGACAACGGGATATTGCGCAGTATTAAGTACTTACCTGTACTTTACCTTTAGACGTCAACCCATGCGCCATTGTCAAGTAGGCTAGCCTCTTCCTTTCTATGTCCATTCGCGTCCGTTGGGCATCGACTTTTGATCAACCAATTGTTTGTGTATTAAACAACAAAAGGGAGATATTCATAGTCGCTGGTTTTTTTTAGTAAACAAATTGGGTGGTCGTGCCATGTATAGGGACAATATTATTGTTGTCAGCAGCATGTACATTATGGTCAACGAATGTAGGGCCTAATATAAAAACAGTGAAGTGGTCATAACTGCAGTGCTTATGGTGATCCATGGAAGGATGTAATGTGAACAATTTCGTAAGACATTCAGGGCTGTGAATCCCCAGAATGCCCTACACAAAGTAAACTTAAAAGTACAGTGTATATTATGAATTATAACTTACGTTGAATATATCGGAATATATGAACTATGAATGATCAGTGTAGACAGTCACGTTACCATCAAAGTCACTGTTGATGAGATTCTCAGTAACTCCACAACTATGTCCTTAATTAAATCGCAAGTAATGTTTGATAAGTCACGCCAACATAAACAACGCTCATTGCAGGCGGTGTTACATTGGGGACAGTAACGCAAGCCCAGCCAGCGTGCAGCTTACTTACCGGTGCTGCTACCTTGGCCTATGATTGACGACATAACAAAAAAGTGTGTTATTTTAGACCGAGTCGTCCATCAGCGACCAGGCGGTATTCGGGGATTCGTGGCGTCTACACAGACCGACTGGCAAACACAAAGCGCGCGCCGCCGTCTGACGCTCCGCTCCCTCGTGCGTCGTCGCTGTCTGTGTCTTCGTTGTCTGGACCAAACAAGGTCTGATGTCTGTGTATTGTCTGCGTCGTACATGGTCCGTTGTCTGTGTGCCGTCTGGTTCGTGTAAGGTCCGTCGTATGCGTGTCGTATGGACCATACGAGGTCCGTTAGTTATATGTTTGTCGTGTAGGTCATACAAGGTCCGTTGTCTGTATGTCGTATGATTCATATAAGATCCGTTGTTTGTAGCATAGGTCGTCAGTGTTATACAAGGTCCGTTGTCTATATTGTGCGTCTGAATCACACAAGATCCGTTCTTGTATGTGTCGTCTAGGTCATACAATAGCCATTGTCTGAGGCGTCTGGGTCATTGTCTGGATGGTATAAATTTCGCTGTCTAACTCTAAGTGCCCGAAGTAATAAAAATCCGAACATAACCTGTGATTACATCAGGTTGATGGGAATGATGCATTGGTGCGTCGAATCGGGGTGAAATAATAAATTATAACGACGAAACCTAGTTAAAAACCGTGCCCAAATGCATCTTTCGAACTTGATAAAACACACGGCATCGATTTAAATCCGGACTATTTCAGGTGTGTGTATAGCCATATACCATACACGACTGCCCAATTCAAAGTGACGTGTTGTGGTT
Organism: Ridgeia piscesae; assembly: GCA_025642075.2. NCBI lineage: Eukaryota > Metazoa > Annelida > Polychaeta > Sabellida > Siboglinidae > Ridgeia > Ridgeia piscesae. Next base: position 399,651 of record JAODUO010000184.1, read on the forward strand.
AGTCTCGTGTTAGGCGAACAACCACCAAAATAACAGGCGTTTTGAGTGTGACGTCACGGACACCGCGTTAATTGTAAACAAGTGCCAGTGACGCTGGGGAATCTTCCAAACCTTCTACGCTGGACTGGTTGAATCGTAACCTGATCTTAATCCCAATCAACACGCTCGATTATCACGAAAAGGTAGCCCTAGTCTCAGCTAGCAACAGCACGTAGCCCAACATCAACACATTCTTCGTTCAGTTCTCCCGTCGTTGGTTTTTTTAAGTTCTCACGTTTTTTATTTCCTCTATGCTTGTGTTGTCCCGTTTCCGGATCACCATTTCAACACGCCGCCGTATCGACTTAGCGAAATGCGTGGAATGCAGCGTGTCTTTAAGGTAAGAACACTAAGCGTTGTAAGTCTACTTTTTCCGTAGTATCCCGTTAAAACATCGTAGAGATATAGACAAACACACACACGTACGCAGGCACACGTACGCACGCACGCGCGCGCGCACACACACACACGCATATATACACACACGCACGCACGCACACACCGTGGGCGTGCGTGCGTGTGTGTGTATAGTACATTAACTGATCGTAGTATATATATATATATATATATATATATATATATATATATATATATATATATATATATATATATATATATATAATGGGAAATAGTTCATAAAAAACAGTTTTGCGCAATTCCCGGTTGTAGGTGGGCTGGGTGTATATGGGCTGGGTGTAGATGGGCTGTGTGTAGATGGGCTGGGTGTAGATGGGCTGGGTGTAGATGGGCTGGGTGTAGATGGGCTGTGTGTAGATGGGTTGGGTGTAGATGGGCTGGGTGTATATGGGCTGGGTGTAGATGGGCTGTGTGTAGATGGGCTGGGTGTAGATGGGCTGGGTGTAGATGGGCTGGGTGCAGATAAGCTGGGTGTAGAAAGGCTGGGTGTAGATGGGCTGGGTGTAGAGGGGCTGGGTGTAGATGGGTGTAGATGGGCTGGGTGTAGATAGGCTGGGTGTAGGTGGGCTGGCTGTAGAGGGGCTGGGTGTAGATGGGCTGGGTGCAGAGAGGCTGGGTGTAGATGGGTTGGGTGTAGATGGGTTGGGTGTAGATGGGCTGGGTGTAGATGGGCTGGGTGTAGATGGGTTGGGTGTAGATGGGTTGGGTGTAGATGGGCTGGGTGTAGATGGGTTGGGTGTAGATGGGTTGGGTGTAGATGGGCTGGGTGTAGATGGGCTGGGTGTAGATGGGCTGGGTGTAGATGGGCTGGGTGTAGATGGGCTGGGTGTAGATGGGCTGGGTGTAGGTGGGCTGGCTGTAGAGGGGCTGGGTGTAGATGGGCTGGATGCAGAGAGCCTGGGTGTAGATGGGCTGGGTGTAGATGGGCTGGGTGTAGATGGGCTGGGTGCAGAGAGGCTGGGTGTAGATGGGTTGGGTGTAGATGGGCTGGGTGTAGATGGGCTGGGTGTAGATGGGTTGGGTGTAGATGGGTTGGGTGTAGATGGGCTGGGTGTAGATGGGTTGGGTGTAGATGGGTTGGGTGTAGATGGGCTGGGTGTAGATGGGCTGGGTGTAGATGGGCTGGGTGTAGATGGGCTGGGTGTAGATGGGCTGGGTGTAGATGGGCTGGGTGTAGGTGGGCTGGCTGTAGAGGGGCTGGGTGTAGATGGGCTGGATGCAGAGAGCCTGGGTGTAGATGGGCTGGGTGTAGATGGGCTGGGTGCAGAGAGGCTGGGTGTAGGTGGGTTGGGTGTAGATGGGCTGGGTGTAGATGGGTTGGGTGTAGGTGGGCTGGCTGTAGAGGGGCTGGGTGTAGATGGGCTGGATGCAGAGAGCCTGGGTGTAGATGGGCTGGCTGTAGAGGGGCTGGGTGTAGATGGGCTGGATGCAGAGAGCCTGGGTGTAGATGGGTTGGGTGTAGATGGGTTGGGTGTAGATGGGCTGGGTGCAGAGAGGCTGGGTGTAGGTGGGTTGGGTGAAGATGGGCTGGGTGCAGAGAGGCTGGGTGTAGGTGGGTTGGGTGAAGATGGGCTGGGTGCAGAGAGGCTGGGTGTAGGTGGGTTGGGTGAAGATGGGCTGGGTGTAGATGGGTTGGGTGTAGATGGGTTGGGTGCACTACTATACTTACTTACTTACTTATGCCTGATTGCTCGCTGGGAGCATAGGCCATCGACCAAGGAACGCCACCGTTTTCTGTCCGTGGCCATCTTCTCCATTTCTCTCCTGGTGTATCCCATCTCCTTCGTTTCTTTTTCTGTGTCTCTTTGCCAGGTGTTTCGTGGCCTACCTCTTCGTCTCTTCCCTGGGGGGTTCCATGTGATGGCTTGACGGGTGATGGTGTTTGGTGGTTTCCTGAGTGTATGTCCTATCCACCTCCATTTTCTCTTCTTTATTTCATTTTCTATGGGTAGTTGCTTGGTCATTTTCCAGAGTGTAGTGTTGGATATCTTGTCTGTCCACTTCAGGTGTAGGATTCTACGCAGGCATTTGTTGATGAAGGTCTGTATTCTTTTTAGTGTCTTCTGTGTACTTCGCCATGTCTCCGATCCATAGAGTAAAACTGCCTTGACATTTGAATTGAATATTCTCAGTTTGGTGTTAGTTTTAATTTGTTTTGCTCTCCAAATTTTTCTCAACATGATGAATGCAACTCTTGCTTTCTGTATCCTTGCTTTGACGTCTTCTGCTGTGCCTCCATGTTTGTTGATTGTACTGCCCAGGTATGTGAATGAGTCTGTCTCTTCCAGCGGCTCTCCGTTCATTGTAATGGGGTTGTTATTCTTTGTGTTGGCTTTCATAATCCTTGTCTTGCTTCTGTTGATGTTGAGTCCTAGCTGTGTTGACACTGTGTTTAGTAGCTCTGTTTTTCCTGCATTTGTTGATGGCTGTGTGAGAGGAGAGCGAGGTCATCCGCAAAGTCCAGGTCCTCCAACTGGCTCCAAGGTGTCCACTGGATCCCATTTCTTCTATATTTTGTAGTCTTTTTCATGATCCAGTCTATGGCGAGCAGGAATAAGAATGGTGACAGAAGACATCCTTGCCTCACTCCTGTCTTCACCATGAAGGAGTCTGTAAGTTGTCCTGCATGAATGACCCTGCATGCCATATCTTCGTAACTATTTCTTATCAGAGATATAAGTTTATTCGGTATCCCGTAGTGCTGTAGAAGCTTCCACAGTGTATCTCTGTCGAGGCTATCAAATGCCTTCTCGTAGTCTACAAAGTTTATGTACAGGGATGAGTCCCATTCCATGGATTGTTCAACAATGATTCGCAGTGTTGCTATTTGGTCTGTGCATGATCTGTCTTTGCGGAAGCCAGCTTGGTGGTCTCTGAGCTTGGCATCCACCCCTGTCTTCAGTCTGTCCAAGATGACTCTGTTGAGGACCTTTCCGGGTACTGATAGGAGCATTATCCCTCTGTAGTTATTACAATCTTGCATATCTCCTTTCTTTGGGAGCTTCACGAGGTATCCTTCTTTCCATTCAGTTGGTATTTCTTCTTGCTCCCATATCTTCCCCAATAGATCATGCAGTATCTCTGTGGAGGTCTCTATGTCAGCCTTGATTGCCTCGGCAGGAATTTTGTCTGGGCCTGAAGCTTTCCCTCTCTTCATGTGATGGATGGCTTTCTCAATCTCTGCCTTACTTGGTCTTTCGCAGTTTATCTGGAGAACTTCTTCAGCTGGTGTGATGTCTGGAGGGTTCTGGGGTGGTGGCCGGTTTAGCAGTTCTTCAAAATGTTCCCTCCATCTCTTCAACTGGTCTTCGTCACTGGTAAGTACATTGCCATTCTTATCTTTGATAGGTCTGTCTGTACGCTTGTACTTTCCTGCTAATTTTCTTGTTATTTCATACAGTTGTTTCATGTTTCCTTGGGCTGATGCATCCTCTGCTTCCTTGGCTAGGTCTTCAATGAAGTTTGCCTTGTCTGTTTTTACGCTGTTCTTGACTGCTCTGTTTGCCTCTGTGTACTCTTCCTGGGCTGTTGCTTTTGCTGCTCTCGTTCGGCTGTTGTTAATTGCACCTTTCTTTTCCTTCCTCACTTGCACTTTGTTGAGAGTGTCTGCAGAAATCCAGTCTTTTTGTTGGTATTTCTTCTTTCCCAGAACTTCGTTGCATGTGCTGGTCCACATCTCCTTGATCTGTTGCCATTGTGTGTCTATGTCCATGTTTCCTTCGTCAAGAAGATCTTGTAGGGCTTCATATTTGTTTCTGACTGTAAGTCGGAAGGTCTCTGTTGTCAGCCTGTCCTTTAGGAAGTCCACATTGTACTGCGTTCTGGTGCTCCTCTTGACTTCTCTCTTCTTTAGCTTCATCTTCATTCTGGCCAGCACTAGATGGTGGTCTGAGGCTGCATCTGCCCCTCTCTGCACTCTCACATCCTGCATTGATCTTCTGAACTTCCGTCCTATGCAGATATGATCTATTTGATTTTCTGTTCTGTGGTTTGGTGATACCCAGGTTGCCTTATGAATCCTGCGATGCGGGAACACGCTGCCTCCGATGATCATGTTGTTAAATGCACAAAAGTCAGCCAACATCTCGCCATTTTCATTCATTTTGCCAAGTCCCTGTCTGCCCATGACTTCTTCGTACCCGCTGTTGTCTGATCCAATTTTGGCGTTCAAATCTCCCATGAGTATTGTCATGTCCTTCTCTTTCAGTTTGTCACACAATGTTTGCAGTTTGTTGTAAAAGTCCTCCTTTGTTTCCTCATCCTTGTCGTTTGTGGGTGCGTAGCACTGGATGATGTTGAGCTTGATGTTTTCTTTCTTTGTTTTGAACGAGGCATAGATGATCCTTGGTCCCGCCGCTTCCCAGCTAATGAGAGCATTCTGTGCCTCATGTGACAACATGAAGGCCACGCCTTCTGTGTGATGTGCGTCTTCCTCTTCATGCCCCGAGTACAGTATCATTTCTCCCGTATTCAGTCTGACTTGCCCCGACTGTGTCCACCTCGTTTCACATAGCCCTAATACTGTGATGTTGTAGGCCCGTCGTTCCCTTGCTATTTGGGCTGCTTTGTTTGCTTCGAACATGGTTCTCACGTTCCATGTTCCGATTTTTGATATTTTCTTGGAAGACAAGAAGGGTATCGGCGATGTAGCTTCCTTACGGCTTTCACTGCATGGCGTCATACTCTCCCCAGGAGGCCCTCCCTCTCCCAAGTTCAGTAGAGTTCCTTTGGTCGATGTTTTCGTAACAATCTGTTTTTTACGGGAAAGGGTTGTTAGCCCTTTGCCCAACCCTCCTCTTTTCTCAGCCGGGCTTGGGACCGTCCATGGCAGAGTTGTGCACTACTATACAGCGATCATTAAATGTTTACATATGGTTTGGTAACCATTATTTCTAAGAAAACAGCCAGAAAACCATTGCAAAGTCGGGAGACGGCGAACAGTCGTAGTGCTGCACAGTACCGGAAGGAAGTGAAAAACACTAGGCGCAAGACCGGAAGCGGTGGAATGTTTACGGAACGATGGCAGCCACTGAAAAAGAAGACATCGAACTTTGTCTTCCTTCGGTTTGTCAATAACGGGTTTCTTCTGCATCCGGTGGTACCTCGTATTACATTCAGTTCAATTAGTGGGCCTTTATGCCAAACTCATGGTGTTTCTTTTCCAAAGGTCTTGCATGACCGTCATCGTTATTTTGGTGACAGCGCTTATAGGCCTATTCCCACTCGGTCCATCTTTATCTCGCTGGCCGGGCCGGGCCTGGCCACAATAGGCCTGTCCAAACACATCGGAATCGGGGGCTTGCTAAATTCACAATAATTGTGTTTTGGGGGTGACAGGAGATATGCTTAATCTTGCAATATTTCTGCAAGGGTTCAAGGTGGAGTTTTGGGTGAGCTTCAAATGGACGGGTGACGGGTTTTATTTAATAACCACCAACACCCTCGAGTTTTCAATGCGTTTGTATGCGCATTAATATAATGGGAGCACTGAGATAGTATTGTATGTTACAGTTGTACATGTATTGTTTGTATTTATTCAAGTCAGATCTTCTAGTCGTAATTTTTAAATCAAACCTACAACAATCGAACAAAACCGAACAATTCAGGCACGCGACTTGATCCTTCCGAAACTTCACAAGTATATGACTATGAAAGAACACTCCCTTTTAAATAAATGACATCCAAGAAACATAGTTCCTCACCTTATGCAAAGTGCATTAATTTGGTGTGTGCGGTGCACTCGACATAGCAGAAGCTTACACCCTGTGTGTGAATGTCCTGACGAATGTGTTAAGTTGATTATATGCATAATGGCTTAAACAGAAAACGATGACATTTTGAGTGGTTTATGTTAGTCAGTCGGGGCTTTTTCCGGGGATAGGGGCATATTGCTGGGGGGTCTCAGCGCTATTATTCTGCTGGCTTCAAAACTAGTACTTGCGAGGTATATATAACAAAGCAGCCAAGTGAAGCAGAGTGTAGATATAAACAGGCCTATGCCATTCTCTGGGTTAAGGATAGTTGGTAAGCCCCTTGTCCAACATGTTACCGGCGATCATGGCACGCAACCAAACTACCTGGACTTGAATGCTATAGTTTACACCTGCTAGACAACGAGTCATTAGAAAAAATAATTGTACGGATAATTAGGCTACATGAATGTCTCTGGTTGTTTGCACAAGCATCACTGAACGTATCGCTTCAAGAAAAGTCCTTTGTCAAGCCTTTCACAAGGGCAACTGTTTGAGGCTGTTATCCTTTGATCGTCGTCCGCACCATTCAAAGGGGCGCATTCCTGGTACCCGCCCTCCCACGCAGGAACCAAAGTGACCCTAAGGTACAGTTCCACGGAAACTTTCCCTGGTCAATATGCTACTGGTCATGACGCCTCCACGAAGGCTAGCGTCTGTGACGCACTCCGATGTCTCGCCAAAACGAACATTGCACGATCGTAGGGTGATTCATTACGCATGACTACTTGATTATGTTGTATTAATAGCTCTACGTGGTCGCCTAACAAATAAATAAGACCTTGCGTGGGCGCGAACATTGCGGCCGTCGCAAATAACGACTAGAAAACACACGTCAACCGGTACCGCCAGCAACCTTCGCTCTTGCACCGACGCGCGCTCACGAATTCCAAATAAATTTAAAAACGTCAACTGCCATTCGTCTACGGAGGCGTCCTTGCTTATCCGCAGGTAAATTGATCGATTATCCGCCAATCTTTCGCGCCGTATCGCCGCCTCGCAGCGCGATCGTATCTCTTACGACCCAGTTGCCTCGAGGAGATCGCTATTGTCGATTTCCTTTTCATATCCGAACTAATTTCAGCGCGACAGGCAGTAAGCGTGCCGGTCGCGGAGCCGGCGCGCGCTGATTGGCCGGACGGCGGCAGGTGCACGCGCCGATCTGATCCGGTTGTCACTGCCTGGGGCGGCCATTTTCAAATGGCTTTTGTTTCGCCGTCAAAAAGAGGGAGATGTCTAGAGCGGCGCCTCGCCGGCTTCCTTCTTATCGGTGCCGGTTGACGTGACCTTCCGGCGTTTATCAATGCTCGTAATCCTCGCTTGCGCTTTGTTTACGGCGGAAAGTTCGGCGGGCCGCGCAGCCCAGTCAAGTTATTTCAGCGACGCGAGGCGATTCGGATTGAAATGCGCTTATTAGAACCGTAAATAACTCGAACCGAATCAGTCACAGTGACGTAAGCACGACTCGGGCTGGTTTATGGAGGTCGCGCAGCAAAACTACATCGCTGTGATACAGACTTTATTGGGGTGGGGGTCAACATATTGCATTGATGAAACTCGGTGTTTGCTTCAGATTGTCGTTTCGCGTGATACGAGTTGTTTAATCTGTGAGTTGGAATAGCCTCTCCAAGTCAATGTATTTAATATATAGACCTCTATTTTTAATCTCCGTTTGAACCTATAACTTAACCCTGTTCACTCAACCAAGTTCCACATATTCTATAACATCAGGTCTTATTCATCATGACATCTTATACTGTTCCTTTTACTGTCATATATTGCATTATGTTGGACTCTAGCTTAGTAGGTTATCACAATGAAAGGTATTAAAATGCATCGACAGTTTGACACTATTTATTTGTTGACAAAAGTTTACACTGCACAGCATAATGCACAATATTGGGAAATAATCGGTATTGGTGGATGTGAGATTCGGCGCGTGCACAGCAATGGGGCCTACTGTAAACGAAATAATAAGTAGGCCCTATGCCTCACAGGTAAACGAAACGAAGGATCTCCGAATCATTCGTAGTCAAACACAGGTCTATTGCTTAACTAATGCACGTGATTATTTGTAACATTGCCAAACGGTAGGCCTATCTATAGTTGTACTTTTACACGACCCCGCCTCGTGAATCATTCAAGAACAACACTAGACATTAGGCATGTAGTTAGACCTCGAAGTTCCAACAGTGGCACCTCGGACACACAGACTAGCTGTTGTTTTTGTCTTTTCGTCAACAACCGTATTGCGTCTAATCCCACAGAACACAAAACAACACCGATTCATATATCGTCAAGGGAAGCATTTTGTGTGTAATTTAGAAAATTGTTCCTCAATTTCAAAACCGCCAGCTATGCAAAGGTATTACACCTGTCGTGTGTCTGGACATTGTTGTTCTCTTTGTGGCTAGCACCGGACTTAATTGACCATGAGCCCCATGGACAGTAACTGACAGGGTATTATATCAAAATAAAGTAGTCCTCGCTCCTCTAACTTCCCCAAAAAAATATTTAGTCCAATAGCCAGGCTTTAAAACTGCCCAAAACGATTTACATTGTCCTATCGAAAATCATCTAAATATCTTCGGGATGTGACAAAGTGAACTTTATAAAATGCCCAACGTTAGAAACAGGATTCACAACAAATTGCCCCGAAACCCTTTCACCTTTTAATATGATTTAAAATAACCAAAACTACATCTAGAAATTGGCAGAATAACTACCATGAAAGTGAAGAAAAAAAATTGGAAAAAGGAAAATAACTACCCAAGAAACCCCAAGATACATGGAACAGGGAAAAGGGTAGGGGGAGGCCACGGAAACCTCAAGAAAGAAAATGGAACCCCAGGGAAAAGGGGTAGGGTAGGCCAGGAACACCTGGAGAGGATGGCCACGGACAGAAAACAGTGGCGTTCCTTGGTCGATGGCCTATGCTCCGAGCGAGCAAACAGGCTTAAGTAAGTAAGTTACATAAAACAAGACTTTGAACCCATAACATCACATTGTAGGAGCCCTGGGGAACTGTCCGTCTACCCTGTCCCAAATCTGACGCTGTTTTTGGTAAAACAAACAAAAGTTATGATATTAGATTGTAATTACTTCGAAATATTCTCCTGATTACAAAGAAACGGTCCTCAATTGAAACTGTCCAAAGCGAAGCGTCGCACTTTTCAGTTTGCAAGCACTTCGTTTTGAAGTACCCAGAATACGCTTATTTACACAGCATTACAAATCGTGTGAAAACACGCTGCTGCCGCTGTTTGGAGAGGTTTTTGTCGAACTGTCACATTACGATGACTGCTCAAATAGTACCATAGACACTGAAGCCATTTTGGGTATATATATATATATATATATATATATATATATATATATATATATATATATATATATATATATATATATATATATATATATATGAATACAAGTGATGTAGGCAAAGCTTAATGAAGGCATTCGGAGAGCCTTGATGTGTTTTTGTAGAACCGGAAGCACGGGCAAAATGAATATTGAGAGAATTGGGAACCTCGGATTCACCACCACTCCGCTGCAACTATTTAGGATCACGAGATTTGGCTTCATCGTCGTGGAGTTGTTAACCAATTTTCGACACCGCACCGCCATAATTTTTATTTACTTGGCAGAACCATGCCAGATAAATTCCGGGGTTTCCCAAATTCCAGTGCCTCTAATGGAATTTCAACAATGAAACAATACCGAAAAAAATCGTTCCGACGTCAATGAGTAGAGAGAGTACCCTGACAAAACGAAACACTTCCGTAAATGACAAACAAAAACGCATCTGAAAACTGACGAGATAGTGAATTGATTGATGTGCTTCTTTCAGCATGTGCTTCTTTCGGGCTGGCGACACGGTGACAGCGTGTTCTTTGATTCCCATTGTCTGGGATGCCGCACGTGTCGCCAGCGTCACTCGCGTGCGTCGCACGTCCTGGGCCGCGGCACACATCAAAGGGACGCGAGTTGAAGGAATGTTTGCCTCCTCCGTCGACTTTGTACTGTAAATAAAGCCTTGTTCGCCGCCTTGTGTGACTAAGGCTTACGTAAGAAAGTCGACTCGGCTCGGCTTACAGAATAAACTCGCTCGGTCCGACTTAAGACGTGTATTCCATTCTCCCTT
>JAODUO010000184.1:415000-465000 GCA_025642075.2 Ridgeia piscesae
AAGCAAAACACGGTTTTTGACGTAGTCGTAGGCGTAGGCCGATTTCGTTGGTTTATTGTGCCTCACTCAACACACACGCACGCACGCACGCACGCACGCGAGCACACGCACACACGTATATATATATATATATATATATATATACACACGTATATATATATATATATATATATATATATATATATATATATATATATATACGTGTGTATATATATATATATATATATATGTATATATATATATATACACTATATATATATATATATATATATATATATATATATATATATATATATATATATATATATATATATATATATACGTATATATATATATATATATATATATATATATATATATATATATATATATATATATATATATATATATATATATATATATATATACGTGTGTGTGTTACGTTAGAATATGTTTAGGTTTTTGTTGAAAAGGCATAGAGTATTGAGCAGTAGAACACACATGTCTAGAGTGGCCTAGTCTGTGTGGTGTGACATCACTTCCGGTGTCAGACTACGCACAGTTAGAAAGAATCCTGTCGCGTCGGGTCTCAAAGTCCAACTCCTATCGGGGAAAGGGTTGTCTGGGAAAGGACACACACAGGTGTCAGGGATTTAGAGTTGAGACGATTGCCAACTATTTGACAGATGGGTTCAGTATGAAAGGGATTTCGATAAGCTGTACTTATGAAAGGTGCCCAAATTATTCTAAGTAGTTTCACACTTTACTTTAGATTGTGCCATTTGATTAGGCCTTGAGGGAAGCCTTAAGGGAAGTCGAAACGAAGAAGACCAAAACCGTTTGTCCCATACCTAAAGGATTACTGAATGTTATTACTAAAACAAACGTAGGCCTAAAATATGTTCACAGTTTCTTGTAAACATCAAGACGATGCACTGTTTTAATGGGACTATAAGTAACAACCGGTATACCACCAACCAGCGTAATGTCCAAGTACAGTTCGCCGTTAGTCTCCATTTATAATTTCAGTATTTTCCCGTCGGTAGAAACTGACCCGGTTTCTCGCCGTTTCTCCTGATATCACGAAGAGTGCAAAATACACCGGTAGATCACATGAGTGCTAAAATAGAACAATTCACACGACTGCAGATAAATAATAAATCTGACACCATTAACCTGATATTTGCAAATGTAAGAAAACGAGATGATTTAATCATCATATTATAGCTTTTTAAAAGAAATGTCAACATTTTAGGCGTTAAATTCTATAAATTGTCTCCCACCAAACAACGTCCAAACACGACGGCGGAACAACTGGGTGTGTTTATGACTTGAAAAAGATGGACCGGCTGGGAATGCAGTTGGGAGGGCCCCGGGGGTGGGTGGGATAAACCGTAAGTGGACCCGTGTTGCAGGTTCATGGAAGACCGTGTGAAGTGTAGGCGGGGTCATACTCAGGTCAAAAGTGGCCATTGACGAAAGGTGCGAAGGCTGATAGTGTTTTCCGGGAAGTCATCTCACGCACCGGGTGGATACATCACGTGACCGAGTATAACATGCATAAACAAGTTGAAATCGTTAAATACGTTAAAAAACAAACTGAATGTGATCGTTTTGCGTTTATGACTATTACTGAGTGGCCTTACCATTTGTTGCGCTCGGGAACAGCTGTCGATAATTTTCAACACCCATTGGCAAAGGACAGAGTTCACCAGGGTCATACGCTCACCAGATCACGTGATTAGCATTATTAGCACTACGTTAAACTATTTTTCTCGATACTTCTGCATGTACCGGGAAACATTAAATTTAACAATTATGTTTATTATAATGATTAAAGAAGGCCTATGTTCTTTAAAACCCATTAATGTGTGTTCGTGTGATGTAGTCTACAGAGGTGTGCACGCATGCGTGCGTATGTACGTACTACATACGCACCACGCACCACGCACGCACGCACGCACGCACGCACGCACGCACGCACGCACGCACGCACGCACGCACGCACGCACGCACGCACGCACGCACGCACGCACGCACGCACGCACGCACGCACGCACGCAAGTACGCACGCACGTACATGTGGTGTGGCTAATGCATGACCATTAATTAATACGGATAACTGCGCATTTATTTCCACATATAAGTCGATGGTCCAACTCTCCAACCCTGTGCTTCTACGCCGGGTTGGGGTGAACCTTGCAGCCCCTGGAAGGTCGACAGGCTGTCTCCCACGCCAACATACGCCCCCCCCCTGTTAGCCAGGCGACAGGCGGCGAAGGTGCGTGGAGGTGGAAAAGTATACTCTGTCGTCGGGCAGCGCAAGACAAGAACTCGTAACCAAGTTACAACTGAAGGACAACCGAACGACAGTCTTCACACGACTGGTTCAGACAAATAACATTGAAGAATAGGGTTAATGAAATTATAATATCGTTCGTGGTTTGCTATGTCACATGAACCCAAGAAGCTATCACACGCTTCAGAACCGGTGACTTATATGGGGGTGGGGGTGGGCCCACAATATAATATTTATAGAGAGGCTTAGCCCTCACGTACATCTAGACTGGCATATGGACTAAACGGCTACTTTACTCGGGCGCGTACACAGATGACGCATACGATGTACTTTCGATTACTTTTTCGAGTGGGATACGACGCCCTGAATTTGCGGTGCAACGAATTTCCAAACTAGGAATCGTAGTTGGGTTTCTGTCTTTGTTTTATAATTGCGCATGGCCTAGCAGTTCTTTGGATTTTGGGGCCTCCTTTGTATATTACTGGCGTACGCTGGCGTAAAATTCTTCCGATGACTTCCGCCATCTTCCGGGAGTTAGGTTACGAAAACTTGTAACCACTCGTCAATATACGCCGGCATATATAGCAATCAGAACATATCACAGAAACTGTGCCTCCAGTCAAGATTGTGTTTCTTTCACCGACGTTTCCGGTGTTTACCGCGCATGCGCAATCGCTGCGTGCTCCTAGAAGAGGGTATAATGCATTTATCAGTCCCTTTTCCCAGGGCGGGCACGGGACACTGCGGGAATAAGAAGGTATTTGCTGGTAGTTTTGTTAGATACTAAAAGGATACCCACGAGAGATGAAGTTATACGAAATATGCAGTATGGTAATACGCTGAATTGTCTCCACCTACAGGGATTATACACGAATAGTATTATATATATATATATATATATATATATATATATATATATGTTTCCACACCACTGGATATATATATATATATATATATATATATATATATATATATCTACAGCACTGGATTTTCGGAGCAGTCTCTTTTCTTCCGCCTGGCGTATCCTGGTTTGTTCATAGGACTCAGCCCCTTTCCGGATCAGGCTGCGACAGGTGCATCGCTTGGCTGTTAGGCTTTCCCAAGATTCATTGTTGATTTCAAAGGCCTTTAGGGAGGATTTGAAGGAGTCTATAACGTTTGCGCTGACCGCCAGTAGACCTCCTCCCTCTGACAGTTCTCCATACAGCAGGCGCTTTGGTAACCTCTCATCGCTCATTCTGACAACATGGCCTGCCCATCGAAGTTGAACTTTCTTCAGTAGAGCATGAATGCTTTGTTGCCCTGCACGCTTGAGGACCTCCGTGTCTGGGATCATGTCTTGCCAGTTGATGCGAAGCAATCTGCGCATGCAGTTGATATGGAATCTGTTTAGCTCCCTTGCATGCCTACAGTAGACTGTCCATGTTTCGCATGCACACACACACACACACACACACACACACACACACACACACACACACACACACACACACACACACACACACACACACACACACACACACACACACACACACACACACACACACACACACACACACACACACACACACACACACACACACACACACACACACACACACACACACACACACACACACACAAACACACATATATATATATATATATATATATATATATATACATCGACCATACACCGCACACCAAGTAATAGCATGCTTATTTTATGACACTGCCAACTCAAGAATATAACGCTACTGCACTGGTACACATACTGCACTGGCACATAAATGTCCTTTGTCAACATTTAAGGATACGGAACACTCTTCACATCGTCCATGACCTCTTACAGCGCCATGCACCTCCAAGACCAGGAATCTTGCAAGATACGAGTCTGAATGACAAATCGTAAAATTATTAAGTACATGTAGTAATAACAGGTGCAACGCAACGTACAGCCTTATTACAAGACGCAATTGTCTAACTAGTCTGTATACATTGCACATAAACAGTGCAGTATTGTGCGACTTAGCAACACACATTTGAATAGATCGCGCCAATATCTATGCTATATCAATTGTCCTTGCATCATCGGATATTTCCCTTACAACAATAACGCGTCGATCGCATGATTATTTTAACCCAATGCAAGATATGCAGCGTTTCTTTCAAGTGTCGTAGTTGTCGTGGGCTGCATAAGTTATTAGTCGCCGAAGCAAAGAGATACGGACCGGTTCACGCACGAACTCTTTAATATTGCCGACCAGCGACCGAGTACCAATCAGCGCGCCTACAACTGTTGCAGCGATCGATTAGCGACTTTGTTTGTCGCCGCGACCTCGACGCACTTAGGCCGCGGCGGGCGGCGCGCGAGAAAGACGCGGCCGCTGTAATAGCCACTTGTGCTGGCCGCCGCGGGAGGGCGCTCAATACACACCCCGCTGGAAAGAGCTCGCGCATGTATTGACGGCGGTGTAGCGCTCACATTTTTCCGGCGTTGTAAACGTTCCGATTGACGTTTCTGCGCATGCGCGATAAATGTAAAATCATCAATATGCAGCGAAACGACAATTAAAACTATGGGTTGTTCGTTAGGATGTATGTAACATTTCAGCAACGTCATTTGTCGCAAATTAACACGAAGAAAATAAGTTTTGAAGCACGTTTTGATAGCAAGCGTAAATCACGTGACTATATTGCGCCATAATCCGTGACAGTGATTTAAATTAACGTAATATTTTATTGTTTTGGACGACATTTCAAGCAACTCTTGTTGTAATCATCACAGAAGAGTTAACGAACAGCCAGTGGCATTTATACAAATAATGCCTTGTCGTTTTGCTGCATTTTGATGATTTTACATTTATTGCGCATGCGCAGAAACGTCAATCGGAAAGTTTATAACGAACGGAAAAACGTAAGCGCGACAACAGTTGCAACGATAGCGGGGTTGTTTAAAGTGGAATTGCAATGTATCGCAATGTTAAAAACAGCAAGATCAGTTATGACAAAACCATACAGTGAGGACAAGCCGAATAAGGTGTTTATTTGTGCCACTCGCCATAGCAGACATTGGTTTTCGATCAGTCACACAGAGACAATACTAAATTGATTATGATATGTGAGCATCATGTTTTTGATCGAATTCCCACGAAGTGTACAACAAGGGCTGCGCTTATAGACTTATCCACCGTGACCAGGTTCAATGTCGACCTAAGGCACGATGAGGTGTAACCCGTTACAACGCTCCTGCTGGACCAACTGTTGCCCTCACCTGGCACACATTACCAGCCTCCTCTATCCATCTTTCATCTTTCTCACCTTTCATCTTCATCCGACTTTCTCAAGCCCATGTTCACACAGTCCTTCCCATTCGGTTCCGGTCTTCCCTGGTCCCACCACCTTGGTGTTTATCCGCCTCGCATTTGTTTTAAAGTCTGCCTCCCTTAATTTCGATCTCTCGTCCATATCATCCTCTTTGTTTAATTCTTAAAAACTATTCTGTTTAACCGAACTGCTTCCTGCGCGAGGGAGGGAGAGAGGGAGGGAGGGAGAGAGGGAGGAGAGGGAGAGAGAGAGAGAGGGAGAGAGAGAGAGGGAGAGAGAGAGAGGGAGAGGGAGAGGGAGAGGGAGAGGGAGAGGGAGAGGGAGAGGGAGAGGGAGAGGGAGGGGAGGGAGAGGGAGAGGGGAGGGGAGAGGGGAGGGGAGGAGGGAGGGGAGGGGGAGGGGGAGGAGGGAGGGGGAGGGGAGAGGGGGAGGGGAGAGGGGAGAGGGGAGAGGGGAGGGAGGGAGAGGGAGAGGGAGGGGAGAGGGAGAGGGAGAGGGAGAGGAGAGGGAGAGGGAGAGGGAGAGGGAGAGGGAGAGGAGAGGGAGAGGGAGAGGAGGGAGAGAGGAGAGAGAGAGAGAGAGAGGAGAGAGAGAGGAGAGAGGGAGAGGGAGAGGAGAGGAGAGGGAGAGGGAGAGGGAGAGGGAGAGGGAGAGGGAGAGGGAGAGGGAGAGGGAGAGGGAGAGGAGAGGGGGAGAGGGAGAGGGAGAGAGGAGAGATAGGGAGAGAGAGAGAGGGAGAGAGGGAGGGAGAGGGAGGGAGAGGGAGAGAGGGAGGGAGAGAGGGAGAGAGGGAGAGAGTGAGAGAGAGAGAGAGGGAGAGAGGGAGAGAGAGAGAGAGGGAGAGAGAGAGAGAGAGAGAGAGAGAGAGAGAGAGGGAGAGAGGGAGAGGGAGAGGGAGAGAGAGGGAGAGAGGGAAAGGGGGGGACACATACAGAATGCATCCAATGGTTCAGAAACTTGGCTCGTTTTGTTATTTCAGGTATTTCTTATGCCCCTGCGAATTACCAGACCTGTTACCATGGACGAACCTGTTACAAAATAGTTCAGAGAAGGGACATTCACGACTGAGTCATGCATCATTGTTATAGTCGGACACGAAACTGCCGGTATTCAGGCACGTTTGACGTATGCCAAAGAGAGATACTTTCGCAAAGCAGTCAAAGAACGGAGGAAAAGTACAAGGGGAGACAGCCTAATAAATCCACAACAAAACAAGCTTTGCTTCCCAGAGTAAGCAGAGGAGAACACACTGCGTAGACCATGATGCACAGGTGTAACATCCCGTAGGACTGAGAGTGACGGGAGACAAATCCGATATAATCCAGAATGGCGTCATTATACGTCACCCGGCGACCATTTCGCGAGGTTGTTCGGGTTCATCCAGCACGTCATGACGTCACATCATCGCGTGTATTGTGTAAATCACAGAGCTCGCTTTCCCAGCAAGTAGGCAATACTACTATACTAGACACAGCGCTGGTATTTCTTGCAATGCAAATATGCATATTACTGGTGTTCGTTTTTTTCTCTCCAGCCAAATAAGTCCCACCAGTCGCTCACCTATCAAATAAGCCTCGGTGTTCACATTCCTGTCAAGTGTGCATCAGTTTCACCGTCCGTGCAAGTAATGCTTGGCGCTCGTGTTTTTGTCAAGTAGGCAAAGGTGTTCGTCTTCCTATTAAGTAGGTATCAAACTTCGTGTCAAGTAGGCCTATGTCTTCGCCATCCTGTCAAGTATGCCTCAGTCTTCGTCTTCTTGTAAAGTAGGCCCCAGTCTTCATCTTCCTGTAAAGTAGGTCTCCGTCTTCACCTTCCTGTCAAGTATGCCTCAGTCTTCATCTGCCAGTCAATTAGGCATCAGTCTTCATCTTCATGTCAAGTAGGCCTTAGTTTTGGTCTTCCTGTCAAATAGGCCTGAGTTTTCGTCTTCCTGTCAGGTAGGGCTCAATATTCGTCTTCCTGTTAAGTAGGCCTCGGTGAACGTCTTCCTGTCAAGTAGGCCTGAGTTTTCGTCTTCCTGTCAAGTAGGCCTGAGTTTTCGTCTTCCTGTCAGGTAGGCCTCAATATTCGTCTTCCTGTTAAGTAGGCCTCGGTGAACGTCTTCCTGTCAAGTAGGCCTGAGTTTTCGTCTTCCTGTCAAGTAGGCCTGAGTTTTCGTCTTCCTGTCAAGTAGGGCTGAGTTTTCGTCTTCCTGTCAAGTAGGCCTCAGTGTACGTCTTCCTGTCAAGTAGGCCTCAGTGTACGTCTTCCTGTCCAGTATAACTCAACCTTCGTCATCCTGTCAGACAGGCGCCAGTGTTCATCTTCAAGTAGGCTTCAGTGTTCGTCTTAATAATAATAATAATAATGACTTCTTTAGCGCCAATATCCTCAAAGATCAAGCTCAGTGGCGCGACAAAACCAAGGGATTAAGCAAACTCGTAATCGAAAACAATGAGTGAGTCGTCAATGGATGGATGAAGAAGCTACTCTTCATAGGATGTAGATGCCATTGCTCGTCTTCCTTGCAAGTAGGCCTCAGTCTTCGTCTTCCTTGCAAGTAGGCCTCAGTCTTCGTCTTCCTTGCAAGTAGGCCTCAGTCTTCGTCTTCCTTGCAAGTAGGCCTCAGTCTTCGTCTTCCTTGCAAGTAGGCCTCAGTCTTCGTCTTCTTTGCAAGTAGGCCTCGGTCTTCGTCTTCCTTGCAAGTAGGCCTCGGTGTCCCTGGCACGTAAGCCTCAGTCTTCGTGACCCTGGCAAGTAGGCACCATAGTTCGTCTTCCTGGTAAATTGGCAAGAAAGTCTCGGCGCCGGACGGAGTGTACTTGCTGGAGACGTGAACTGCCGAGTGTCTGGGGCACCCACCTCGCCCTTGCCGCCCGAGTATCCGATGTCCACGCAAGACACTGGGCGCGAGATGTCAGCCAGCGTAGAGCGGCTAAAAGTATGGGAACCCAACCGTCCGCTAAATCAAGCAGGCGCCCTGTCGGTGTACAGGACGGTAGCCGACCGACCGATTTAATATGCGACCTACTTGTACTCCGCATTAAGGTAGCAACCGGCGATTTCCCGGAGACGGAGATTAGTTAATAGTATAAAGGTCGCAAGGAAGTCTTGCTCGGCGGCAGCACATCAAACGTCCTGACGCCCTTAGAGCCAGTCGTAACGTTTACATATGTATTATATATACATATATATATATATATATATATATATATATATATATATATATATATATATATATATATATATATATATATATATATATATACACCGGCAAAAAACCTTCGTTCTGATTGTGAGACTATGGTCATATTTGTGTCGTCAGTGATTTCTCCCAAGTGACAGCTCATGGTCGGCGAATATTAAAACACCTAACTAAGTGGCTTGAAGTTAACATACTACAAAGACAACATTTACATCAATAAAGAGTGCCACATTGTATTCCAATGAGATATACACATTCAAATTATACTCGCTATTAACTACTGCTAATGAATTAACGACAAATGTTCAATGCATAGGCGATTTGAATCATTATGCAGATGTAATCGAGAGTTGTGTTGACTGCTTGCGCGGTATCCGCTGCCATGTGCATGCGCAAACTGTCATAAGTTCTATTTTGCCTGGTCTCATTTGAAATTAGTTTTTACGAAAATGCACTGATAAAACCTACTTTGTATCCCCTACGCAGCCAAACTCACTTTATGCAGGGTCTATACACGTTATGGATTCAATACAGTCTTTGGTTACCTCTTCAGACAAAGAATTAACTTGTGTAATTCCTGCATAAGAATTTATTAGTTTCTCAAAACGGTCGAAAGGCTTTTTTTAAAGTATGAAACAGTGAAGCGGGTATTTTTAATTATGCACATGTTTTATGAACACTAACCACCCACACCAAGAGTATACATCGTACCTTTCTGAAGTGTCAGCAGGAATTAAACACCAAACTTTGTTTATATAAATATATGTATTGGGGCTATAAACATGGAGCCTCCTTAATAATAATAATTGTAAAACTTCTCTATAGTGCCTAAATCATAACTCAAAGGCGCAACAAACAAAATCATTTAGCTAGTCATACACGGGGACAGGCAAAATTCGTCATTGGAGCATGGAAACGCCGAAACAAATATGTTTTCAGTTTCTTGCGAATGGTGTCTATAGTTTCAGAAGATTTAATCGCAATATTAGGGAGTTCATTCCAAATTGTTGGCGCAGCCATAGAGAAAGCACGTTGGCCGATATTCAGCTTAGTTTTAGGAACAAAACTTAATGCGGCACCATACCCACCCTACCCTATTTACAAGGAAGGATGAAACTATTAAAATTGCATACGTAATATTGAAAACACATTCAAAGTGTCAAACGAGGACATGTGATAAAGCGAAAAAGAATAAAACCTATCAGCCTACAAAAGCAAGGTATGTAATTAAAACAGAAGAAATAAAAGTGCATAATAATTTTCCCCCATCATATTTTGTGATTTATTTGCTGTAGCATTCAAACGATAGAATGTATTGTGCGTGCAGGTGGTCATTCTAGAAAAATTCTAAGCTCGGTACACGTGTGTGGAGAGACAGGTATTCCGACGTTGTACCTGCGGGCGAAACACTTGCCAGTCGGATGAGTTGGTCGGCACATCTGGCTCCCATCGCCTCGGATCGGCTCGGCTCGGCGACGCTTGGCCTGATAGGGGATCTCGTGGCAATCACCTCGATGACGTCAGTTAGTCATTGTTACGTCACGATTACGTAGTTACGTCACAATGGTTCACTGTCAGAATAAGTACAGCTACTAGATAGGAGCTGGGACACAACCCGACGGCACCAAACGCGTACAGATCTCGCTCAGTCGTCTCGTCGATTAGTATGTTTTACATTTTTATACCATCCGTGTGAGGGATCTGTGTGTTAAAGTGTCCCTCTTGGATGGAATAGTTCTGGAAGTCTGATTCTGCATCGTAAGTGTGTGTGTGTGTGTGTGTGTGTGTGTGTGTGTGTGTGTGTGTGGTGGTGGTGGTGTGTGTGGTGTGTGTGTGTGTGGTGTGTGGTGGTGTGTGGTGGTGTGTGTGTGTGTGTGTGTGTGTGTGTGTGTGTGTGTGTGTGTGTGTGTGCGTGCGTGTGTGTGTGGTGCGTGCATGCGCACGTGTGCGCGTGCGCTCGTGGAGTGAGCGTCTTGCTGTGTGTCTATAGGAACGCACGCGTCTACACTACAACCACCGTCCATCGATAACAGTCCACAGCCGTCCGTGATGTTGAGGTGAAGTGACTACGTATGAGTTCTTGGGATCGTTTCACCCACGTTCACATGAGCTCATAAGATTGATTTTGCTCTTTGAAACTGATTTCCCTCCTTAACAGTGATACTGTCTTTGAACACTTACATACCCCGGGGATGTGCCTAGGGGATACCTGGTCAGGTAAGCCATGGAAATAGCACCCTCGGTAACTGACCACAGCAACTGACCCGTCTCAGTCGACCTCCCACTCCGGCTGGTCTGACGCCCATGTTTCCTTTCCTCCAGCTTTCAGCTGTATCGTGCTGTAGAAGATATTGTGCAGTACACCACCACAACAACAAAAACAACAACAAACAACAACAACAACAACAACAACAACAACAACAACCAACAACAATTATTCCGTTTCTGATTCTAGCAACTGTTTAGGTAAATCAATACCAATCAAAGCCTTTCACAGGTAAAATAACGACAATTACGCCAAGCTTCTCAATGAATTAAGCTAAAACATTAAATATGTGAAGTGTAAAATTACAGTTTCAAACAATAATATAAAAACAGTATTATATAATTAAAAACTAGTGTGATTCCGCAATGTGACGTCCTAGTGAAAAAATACATACATTAAATGTTACATTATTCTTTGGAATAGTAGGGACTAAACTCTTGTGGGCGTAAACTAATTATTGACAGTATTAAGACATTTATTCAATATGGCCACACGACGCAGTTAAACCACTTTATCTATAGCCACGCATTGTTTATGTTACCGGAAGTACGTGGACAACTAAATAATCTAATAATACTTCGAAATCGTGAAACCGAATCCGATGAATTATCGGACAGAAAACTAGGTAGCTCTATATAATAATTTTAAATAATATATTTTGACAACAATGAAACCGACGATAACCCCACAGGTCAGTGGAAGATCTACACTAATCGACGTGCGCTCTCGCAGAATATCATTGGACGCAAACTTTTCGATGTTTCGCGAACTTCATCCGCGGGAGGGGGGCGTGGTGCGGCGGGGAGGGGGGGGGTAAATGCCCCAGCGGCTATTGCGGCTGCTCGATGCAAATGCTCACATTATCGCAACAAAGATGCCATATTTCAGCCCGGGCGGGACGAATACCAAAGTTGAGGTGTCGATGCACGACAAAGCGCCGCCACTCATCAGCGCCGCCGTAAATCTCGCGCAAATAGAGACGTCGACGGGAACGGCAGCTGTGACGTCACGCCGAAGGCAGGCCGCCATTAACGAGCGCCAGCTGGTCGCGGCAGACTGGCAGCTGTGTTCTGTACCGAACCGCTGCTGCGGCACAATATAATGTATATTTATTTACACGGAGCGAAGTGGCCAGCTGCGACGGACGAGGAATTCATGTAGTAGAATCTGTAGTAAATACAAACAGTCCCCGCCCGCCTGCCAGGTAGCGGCCGATCTATGGTGTATTGTTTTATGTCTAGTTGTCTACGAAGTCGTACACTGACGGAGTGTGTCATCTAGCGGTGGGTTTATGTAGCAGGTAGAGGCTCTGTAGTCTACGTGGATCTGGGAAATGAAGAGGAAGCGATTGACGTTAATACACACGCAGCATTCTTTATATTAATACGCGAAGTTTGTCGCATTTAACTGCATTTCTTCCTAGACTGCGATGTCAATTGGCCTCTTTCAGTATTCGTTGTCTCTTTCTTGGACCGTTAGCCTCTCATCTACCTTCTTGGACCATTAGCCCCTCATCTACGTACTTGGACCATTAACCTCTCATCTACCTTCTTGCACCATTAGCCTCTGATCTACCTTCTTGGACCATTAGCCCCTCATCTACCTTCTTGGACCATTTGCCCCTTATCTACCTTCTTGGACCATTAGCCTCTCATCTACCTTCTTGGACCATTAGCCTCTGATCTACCTTCTTGGACCATTAGCCCCTCATCTACCTTCTTGGACCATTAGCCTCTCATCTACCTTCTTGCACCATTAGCCTCTGATCTACCTTCTTACACCATTAGCCTCTCATCTACCTTCTTGGACCATTAGCCCCTCATCTACCTTCTTGGACCATTAGCCTCTGATCTACCTTCTTGCACCATTAGCCTCTCATCTACCTTCTTGGACCTTTATCCTCTGATCTACCTTCTTGGACCATTAGCCTCTCATCTACCGTCTTGCACCATTAGCCTCTCATCTACCTTCTTGGACCATTAGCCTCTGATCTACCTTCTTGGACCATTAGCCCCTCATCTACCTTCTTGGACCTTAGCCTCTCATCTACCTTCTTGGACCATTAGCCTCTATCTACCTTCTTGGACCATTAGCCTCTATCTACCTTCTTGGACCTTACCTCTCATCTACCTTCTTGACCATTAGCCTCTCATCTACCTTCTTGCACCATTAGCCTCTGATCTACCTTCTTGGACCATTAGCCTCTATCTACCTTCTTGGACCTTAGCCTCTTCTACCTTCTTGGACCATTAGCCTCTGTCTACCTCTTGACCATTAGCCTCTCATCTACCTTCTTGGACCATTAGCCTCTAATCTACCTTCTTGCACCATTAGCCTCTGATCTACCTTCTTGGACCATTAGCCTCTGATCTACCTTCTTGGACCATTAGCCTCTATCTACCTTCTTGGACCTTTAGCCTCTCATCTACCTTCTTGGACCATTAGCCTCTGATCTACCTTCTTGGACCATTAGCCTCTGATCTACCTTCTTGGACCTTTAGCCTCTCATCTACCTTTTGGACCTTAGCCTCTATCTACCTCTTGACCATTAGCCTCTGATCTACCTTCTTGGACCATTAGCCCCTCATCTACCTTCTTGGACCATTAGCCTCTCATCTACCGTCTTGCACCATTAGCCTCTCATCTACCTTCTTGGACCATTAGCCTCTGATCTACCTTCTTGGACCATTAGCCTCTGATCTACCTTCTTGGACCATTAGCCCCTCATCTACCTTCTTGGACCATTAGCCTCTCATCTACCTTCTTGCACCATTAGCCTCTGATCTACCTTCTTGCTCTCTCCACCATTAGCCTCTCATCTACCTTCTTGGACCATTAGCCCCTCATCTACCTTCTTGGACCATTAGCCTCTGATCTACCTTCTTGCACCATTAGCCTCTCATCTACCTTCTTGGACCTTTATCCTCTGATCTACCTTCTTGGACCATTAGCCTCTCATCTACCGTCTTGCACCATTAGCCTCTCATCTACCTTCTTGAACCATTAGCCTCTGATCTACCTTCTTGGACCATTAGCCCCTCATCTACCTTCTTGGACAGTTAGCCCCTCATCTACCTTCTTGGACCATTAGCCTCTCATCTACCTTCTTGCACCATTAGCCCCTCATCTACCTTCTTGGACCATTAGCCTCTCATCTACCTTCTTGCACCATTATCCTCTGATCTACCTTCTTGGACCATTAGCCTCTGATCTACCTTCTTGGACCTTTAGCCTCTCATCTACCTTCTTGGACCATTAGCCTCTCATCTACCTTCTTGCACCATTAGCCTCTCATCTACCTTCTTGCACCATTAGCCCCTCATCTACCTTCTTGGACCATTAGCCTCTCATCTACCTTCTTGCACCATTATCCTCTGATCTACCTTCTTGGACCATTAGCCTCTGATCTACCTTCTTGCACCATTAGCCTCTGATCTACCTTCTTGGACCATTAGCCTCTATCTACCTTCTTGGACCTTAGCCTCTCATCTACCTTCTTGGACCATTAGCCTCTCATCTACCTTCTTGGACCTTAGCCTCTCATCTACCTTCTTGGACCATTAGCCTCTCATCTACCTTCTTGACCATTAGCCTCTATCTACCTTCTTGGACCATTAGCCTCTGATCTACCTTCTTGGACCTTAGCCTCTCATCTACCTTCTTGGACCATTAGCCTCTCATCTACCTTCTTGACCATTAGCCTCTGATCTACCTTCTTGGACCATTAGCCTCTGATCTACCTTCTTGGACCATTAGCCTTGTCTACCTTCTTGGACCTTAGCCTCTGTCTACCTTCTTGGACCATTAGCCTCTATCTACCTTCTTGGACCATTAGCCTCTATCTACCTTCTTGGACCATTAGCCTCTGATCTACCTTCTTGGACCATTAGCCTCTGATCTACCTTCTTGGACCATTAGCCTCTGATCTACCTTCTTGGACCTTTAGCCTCTCATCTACCTTCTTGGACCATTAGCCTCTATCTACCTTCTTGGACCATTAGCCTCTCATCTACCTTCTTGGACCATTAGCCTCTCATCTACCTTCTTGGACCATTAGCCTCTCATCTACCTTCTTGACCATTAGCCCTGATCTACCTTCTTGGACCATTAGCCTCTATCTACCTTCTTGGACCATTAGCCCTCATCTACCTTCTTGGACCATTAGCCTCTCATCTACCTTCTTGACCATTAGCCTCTCATCTACCTTCTTGGACCATTAGCCTTATCTACCTTCTTGGACCATTAGCCCCTATCTACCTTCTTGGACCATTAGCCTCTATCTACCTTCTTGCACCATTAGCCTCTATCTACCTTCTTGGACCTTAGCCTTCTACCTTTGGACCTTGCTCTATCTACCTTTTGCCATTAGCCTCATCTACCTTCTTGGACCATTAGCCTCTCATCTACCTTCTTGACCATTAGCCTCTATCTACCTTCTTGACCATTAGCCTCTCATCTACCTTCTTGGACATTAGCCCCTCATCTACCTTCTTGGACCATTAGCCTTCATCTACCTTCTTGCACCTTAGCCCTCATCTACCTTCTTGGACCATTAGCCCTATCTACCTTCTTGGACATTAGCCTCTCATCTACCTTCTTGACCATTACCTCTATCTACCTTCTTGGACCATTAGCCTCTGATCTACCTTCTTGGACCATTAGCCCTCATCTACCTTCTTGGACATTAGCCTCTATCTACCTTCTTGGACCTTAGCCTCTCATCTACCTTCTTGGACCATTAGCCTCTCATCTACCTTCTTGACCATTACCTTTCTTTCTTCTTGACCATTTTTTTTCTTGCACCATTATCCTCTGATCTACCTTCTTGGACCATTAGCCTCTGATCTACCTTCTTGGACCTTTAGCCTCTCATCTACCTTCTTGGACCATTAGCCTCTCATCTACCTTCTTGCACCATTAGCCTCTCATCTACCTTCTTGCACCATTAGCCCCTCATCTACCTTCTTGGACCATTAGCCTCTCATCTACCTTCTTGCACCATTATCCTCTGATCTACCTTCTTGGACCATTAGCCTCTGATCTACCTTCTTGCACCATTATCCTCTGATCTACCTTCTTGGACCATTAGCCTCTGATCTACCTTCTTGGACCTTTAGCCTCTCATCTACCTTCTTGGACCATTAGCCTCTCATCTACCTTCTTGCACCATTAGCCTCTCATCTACCTTCTTGGACCTTTAGCCTCTCATCTACCTTCTTGCACCATTAGCCTCTCATCTACCTTCTTGGACCATTAGCCTCTGATCTACCTTCTTGGACCTTTAGCCTCTCATCTACCTTCTTGGACCATTAGCCTCTCATCTACCTTCTTGCACCATTAGCCTCTGATCTACCTTCTTGGACCATTAGCCTCTGATCTACCTTCTTGGACCTTTAGCCTCTCGTCTACCTTCTTGGACCATTAGCCTCTCGTCTACCGTCTTGCACCATTAGCCTCTCATCTACCTTCTTGGACCATTAGCCTCTAATCTACCTTCTTGCACCATTAGCCTCTGATCTACCTTCTTGGACCATTAGCCTCTGATCTACCTTCTTGGACCATTAGCCTCTGATCTACCTTCTTGGACCTTTAGCCTCTCATCTACCTTCTTGGACCATTAGCCTCTGATCTAACTTCTTGGACCATTAGCCTCTGATCTACCTTCTTGGACCTTTAGCCTCTCATCTACCTTTTTGGACCTTTAGCCTCTCATCTACCGTCTTGCACCATTAGCCTCTGATCTACCTTCTTGCACCATTAGCCTCTGATCTACCTTCTTGGACCATTAGCCCCTCATCTACCTTTTTGGACCATTAGCCTCTCATCTACCGTCTTGCACCATTAGCCTCTCATCTACCTTCTTGGACCATTAGCCTTTGATCTACCTTCTTGGACCATTAGCCCCTGATCTACCTTCTTGGACCATTAGCCTCTCATCTACCTTCTTGCACCATTAGCCTCTGATCTACCTTCTTGGACCATTAGCCTCTGATCTACCTTCTTGGACCTTTAGCCTCTCATCTACCTTCTTGGACCATTAGCCTCTCATCTACCTTCTTGGACCATTAGCCTCTGATCTACCTTCTTGGACCTTTAGCCTCTCATCTACCTTCTTGCACCATTAGCCTCTCATCTACCTTCTTGGACCATTAGCCTCTGATCTACCTTCTTGGACCTTTAGCCTCTCATCTACCTTCTTGGTCCATTAGCCTCTCATCTACCTTCTTGGACCATTAGCCTCTGATCTACCTTCTTGGACCTTTAGCCTCTCATCTACCTTCTTGGACCATTAGCAATGCATTTCAGAAAACACTACGATAGTTAGGCCTACTCATAACCCAATAATAGTTTTTTAAATGGCGTATATTTCAGCGTATATTTCAATTCAATTCAATAACTTTATTCCGGAACATTACATCCATATAAAAAAGGTAAACTAAACTATGACTAATAACTATATACATAAAGCATTTTCCGCCAATGGCGACACAGTGGTGAAGTATACAGAGCATCACTATTCATGATACTCTGTAGTACTGCATTGCCCGATCTAGCTATACACGTCAAAACAATACTTTCTTTTTATTAACATTTTACATGTGGGTAAGCCTCTTGACAAACATATAACTCGCACTACAGTCTCGAGGTTCATTGCATAAAAATATAAACACATTATTGTGTGCTAAACACAGTTTTCTCATTGACTCTGCTCTATAGCAACACCACAGCCAGACCTGACCACAGCTGGCATGTATATAATGAAGTACAGTAGGATTTAAATAAAGTACATTTTACAGATTCTGTACACATGTAAAACCTTTTACAAGAAAATATCATAACGTTACTTTTGTTACTATTGTATTTAATATCATGTTCTATCCAATATTCTGAACACACAGATACTAACATTGATAAACTCATAAATGAAGGTACCATGAGCACTAAATCGTCAGCATACATCAAATGGTTAATTAACGAGGAACCTATTATACATCCAGCATTTCCATTGTTTAATTTGTTACTGAGGTCATACATGTAAACACAAAAAGGACCAGGAGAGTCGTTAGAGCGCTTTATCTAAAGACATGTCACTAACGGAGACGATCGTAACACGATCACAGAAGCCACCTGACTATGTGACGTCATCCATACAACGGTCAAGAGGTGAGAACTGAAGTGGTACGGCCACGTTTCACGATCATCTGACCGTGCAAAGACCATCTAGCAAAGTACAGCGAAGAAGACGACGAAGAAGAGGTCGGAAGAAAACTTCAAGGAGTGGACAGGACTGGAGGTCGCGCTCTCTAAGAAGGCAATGAAGAAGAGGGAAACGTGGTGATAAAACTGTTAGTGTGGTCCCAAAGATCCATACAGCTAATGGGACACGATGAAGGGGTGTGACGTGGATTAATTAAACTATATGTAAGAATATTGAGTCATCTCCAGATTGCGTCACCGTAAAGATGACGGTTTGTGTCCTTCGTGTGTTGTTCCGTGGGTGGCTGTGCACGGGTAGGTCGGATGTACTGACATGTGTACTATTTATTACCTTTATAATATTTCATCGGTCGGGTTGATTGTCCGTGACCACTAGCGTCCAGCTATCCTTGGTAGCCGGCACTGATTTGTAGACATACATATTGTGCGCATGTTTGTGATAGATGGGCAGGGTATGCGATGTATAGACAACGGACGATGACAGACTGCCGAAAAGAGCGCGACAAGCAGAAGACGGAGGTAGACGAAGACCGAGGCTGAGATGGGAAAACGAGTGGGTGGCCTTTGCCGAAGAGAGGAGCGCGGGGCTTGGAGGGAAGTTACAAGGAAGCAGATTATGCAGTGAAGTGACAAGGCTCTCTACTCAGCCTTTTGTTGTAACGTGTGTAGTTTACTTATCTTCCCGTTTAAACGTTTTTCTTTTTTCTGTTAGAATAATGTAGACATTACTAGTACAGAATGCTGACGCGTTGAGCAGAATTGTTTAGGGGGGCGTTGTAAGTTGTAATGCACATTCTGCTTTACTTAGCTGCAGCGCAGGTTTGTTTCAATTCTTCGTCAGGCGGTATGTAGAAAGCACGACAACGGGGAAGAGCAACATGTTCGAACATGTAAACGGGTGATTAGTTTGTTATGTAGTGGCATAATACGTTATTAATTTTAGGAAATATAATGTGTTATACCCATGACTCAATAGCCCACCTAAATACGTCACTATTGTGAAACCACTTAGCGTAATTAAGTAAGAGACTGGACGAAGAGACACGTGTTCACAGACTTACGTGGCTGGCTCTCGGTTCTGCGGTGTCGTGATCTTTACTCTCGTTTGCAGTGATCTACTTCCGGACAAACCAAACATGTGCCAGAAGTGAAACAATTAGCCACTCTCGCACTTTTCGTCTCCCTCAGTCCCTGGTATAATTGGATTCTTTTCTGCCCGGTCACCAGTGACTGGTTTATATAATGGAAAATATCTGTAAAAGTGGGACATCCTCATATTGGCGACTTACCAAAATGGTCGTTTTCGTAAAGTTCTGGGTTCGTGTGATTAAGGCGAGCTTCAGGCACAGATCCCGGTCTATGGAAGTTTTATGAGTGCTTTGTGGTGAGGGGGCCATTGGAAGTTTTTACCCCCTTCTTCTCTAGGTGATTTAGTTAATCTTTTTATCTCCATTCGCATAAAGCCTCCTAATCGTCGCACTTTTTCTTTTCCCCGTCCTTTTAACGCGTTTCTTCGAACCAAGTACATCATTCCCCGTCGTCTGTCCAACATTAACATTTATTACATTTTAGCTATGCTATTAATTTTTGTTTAATATTTATCATTCATACTTTTAATTCTTTGAATTATTTTATTTTATTTTATTATTTCATATGTAGACCTATATGTAGATTTTTTTTAAATATATATAATTAAATCTTAACTAATATTTGCACATGCATATAATATCGCTTGAGAGCTGTGCTATTGATTCGGACGTTATACATTATAAATTGTATTATTATTATTTCATAAACTATACTTTATGAAATTATATACCGACCATACCGTTGTCAGTAGGTATATACAAACCTAACCATAGTGTGCACGCGTGCGTGCGTGCGTGCGTACATGCTTGCGTGGAATACGTGAGCCAGTGCAAATAAGCCTACCAGTGCAATATGTGAGCCCGAATACCGTGGCGTGCGAGGCAGAAGCGGTGGCTACACGCCGACTGGAAGCAGTACACGTTCACTTGTCATAGGTTCTCGGTAGGGCGACGTCCGTATTTAACCTCTCCTCTCTAGCAGGTCTACCGCAATGACGTCACGTAACCCTACTGTCTACGTAATTCTTCTATTCATACGTCACTTGAATTGGCGTCGTTTTGATCACGACAACGCTTTTGTTTGTTACCGCATGATTGATGGCATTAATTAATTTAGGGTCTACGTTTTATGTATTAAGGTTGACAGGTTTCGACGCCACGGATGCCACATGGAAGAAGGACGTTGTAACTTTAAGGTGAACTACAGTCACAATGTGGCCTAAATGTAAGCTTTGAAGACAACATTTCACTGAATATCTAGTGTGTGTGTGTGTGTGTGTGTGTGTGTGTGTGTGTGTGTGTGTGTGTGTGTGTGTGTGTGTGTGTGTGTGTGTGTGTGTGTGTGTGTGTGTGTGTGTGTGTGTGTGTGTCTGTGTGTCTGTGTGTGTGTGTGTTTTGTATGTGTGTGTTGTGTGTGTGTGTGTTGTGTGTGTGTGTGTGTGTGTGTGTGTGTGTGTGTGTGTGTGTGTGTGTGTGTGTGTGTGTGTGTGTGTGTGTGTGTGTGTGTGTGTGTGTGAGTGTGTGTGTGTGTGTGTGTGTGTGTGTGTGTGTGTGTGTGTGTGTTTTATGTGTGTGTGGTGTGTGTGTGTGTGTGTTTTATGTGTGTGTGTGTGTGTGTGTGTGTGTGTGTGTGTGTGTGTGTGTGTGTGTGTGTGTGTTTGTGTGTTTGTGTGTGTGTGTGTGTGTGTGTGTTTGTGTGTGTGTGTGTGTGTGTGTGTGTGTGTGTGTGTGTGTGTGTGTGTGTGTGTGTGTGTGTGTGTGTGTGTGTGTTGTGTGTGTGTGTGTGTTCTGTGTGTGTTTTGTGTGTGTGTGTGTGTGTGTGTGTGTGTGTGCGCGCGCGCGCACGCGCGCAACAGTGTCAAATAATACTTCTCAAAACAAAAAACACGTAAGCAATAGTGCGTTTAACACAGTATAAATTACGCATTTGACATCACCAAACACAACACTTAAATTGCCATGCCCATTCAAGACAGGCCGCTCTTTTAAAATAACAAGTAAAATAAAGTATAATAAGACCCCAACCCAGGTCTGATTAAATACCTACACGTTTAAGTGCGGTACTATTCAATAATTTCTCTTTGTATTTATGTTTTTAATGAGGATTTTTTTTTACAATAAATTAATGATCTATCAAGATAATTCCAGAGCGCAGTATACATTTTTCATATTAGTGTGAGCATAACAGTGTGTGAAATGTTTAACATTTCAGGTCGTACAGACAAATTGATACACTAAAAGGATGTCGTAGATTCTTTGGCAATTTGCTATGATATTCCTTTTATACCGGCCCAGGTAATCCCAGCACATTCCCGCTGCTGGGAAGTTCCTAATTGCACACATACGCACACATACGCACACATACGCATGCACGCACGCACGCACGAACGCACGCACGCACGCACATACACGAGGCAAGAAGATAATTTCAATAAGAGCTCTTAAACCCGATTTTATACATAACAAATAATTTTGATCCTTAACAGTGATCTTGAATACCTTGACACTGTGAACACCACGACGCATACGCGGGACATTGTCAGGGAAATAGTGTCCGCGGTAAATAAAAAAAAAGTGGCAATGGATATTTGGGTCTTGAAAAAAAAACTCGTTTAATTTAGCAACGTATTTTGTTTAAGGACGAATTTTTATTAAGAGCTCTTTATCTTAATGAAACGGTCCCCAGGACCATCCCCGGGGGACTTACTCCTACACCTTGTAGGTCCGGGGGCCGGGAACACGTCCAGACACGCCCCGCTACACGAGGCTGGCTTGTGTAGGCGGGATACCTCCCACTATCCGGCCTTGACATTCATCCCCCGGGAAATAGTTCTCACGAATATGTAGCGCCCCAAAATCAAGGAGTTTGTTCCCTGTGTTAGTGGCCTTAACAACACCGGTACAAGGTTCCTCCTTGGCCGCACCGAATATTTGGGATTTGCTCCTTCAGATCAATTGGACATCACCAGAGGTCTACGGTGGGCCCAGGTCCGCTGTATTTCATTAACATACGTACCTTTTTATCTCGCTTAGATTCGTGGGATATTCAGTTCATCTGTTGCAATGTGGTTTTAGTCTACCAATTTTGAGATGGAACAAATATTTTGTTTTTATCCCCTTGAGCTTAATTTGCGAGGATTTAAGCGCGGGATGCACATGGAAAGATGGCGTCACTCACCTAGATCTATGGTCGGCTCTCTTTGTTAAATCTTCTATTTTCTTATTAAAGCGAGGTTTTCTCCTTAACCTAAGTTACCAGAGCGGAATTTATTATTGCTATCTAGACGAACTTGGGGTTACAGCCAAGTTTTTCGCTCGCAAAATCGTATCCTGTAAATCATTGGCTGTAGCGCTGACGTATTGGTTCATCATCGTAGCTAAAATACTATTTACGAAGATTGTTAATGTCCTTTGTCACATAAAAGATTACTGCTGTTTTAGCAGAGGTAATAAATAATGGCGTTTTACAAAGTGTATTGATTAGTCTAACTAAGATATTTGTTTACTTATTTAATGTCACATAACGACGGTGCTATTGGTAAGGACACACACAGTCTAGGATGGATGGAGAGAACTTTACTGCTGACTACGTTCATGGTTGTTTTTATAATCTTCAATAACTTTCAATTAACATAAATCGTTGTGTTGCTTCTTATAAATTCTAATTTTGAAACACCTCAGCATGAGCATTAATTAAGTTCATATAAAACAATTCACGCAACAATGCACACTACCAACCATTGATTTGTCCGTGTTCTTGGACCGTCTAGATCCTGCCTTGAGCATGGGGCCAACAATAGGTCGGCATCGGCGAAAAAAACAGCGTCTAACGAACGGTTGGGCTAATTCAGTACATGATAAAAAGACTACTTCAAGAGGGACATAAATAATGTGAAGGTTTTAAATGTCCACTCAATTTTTTTCTCGGCACAACTTCAAGAAAAAGAGGTGCTTGGGCTGCACTAGTTCTCAGCCACACGCGTATAATAAGGTAATAGTTTCACAACCGACATATTTTCAACCCTGGAACTTGTAAATCCGGCAGAACAAGGAGCACGTCATTCCGGTGGCTCCATCTGCTGATAACTGCGGTACTGAAACATTTGAAGCGAGGCGCCTACTTAACATGGCATGGCGTCTACTGAAAATTAATGTCAGGCAGACGATCGGCACTCGGTAATAACAATTCCTATTTTAATAAAGTGCTCTTTAGGTAAGTAAATACCACTCAAAGCGATTCACTTTAAATTAACGTGTTGAGTAAATGCTAAAATATAAATTAATTAAACAAATAAGCTCAGATAAAACATTAAATAAAAATAAATAAATTTGCATGTGAAACAATCAGTACTATAATAGGCAGTGGTGCTAGGTATTCAATAATATTCTTTTGAAGTTTCAATTGTATTTATTTGGAACTTCAACACCATTACATATTACAGAACACTATATAGCGTATTACATTAGGTTTACTTAAAGCCACACAAGTATGTTTCAAGCAAAAAATTGTTTACTGCAATAATAAAACTATGGTATGGCAAATTGTACAAATTCGTAATGAACTATAATTATTTTATATAAATGACGTCACAACGACCAGTGTTCTTAAAAGCAATGATAAACTGTGTTTGCAGTATATCCTCAGTATAACGAACAAGCAGTGGACATTCACACAAAGCCACATTGCAGTGATACATAGAATACAAGCTCCATGTTATGCCATGGTCAACTCCCTCCAAATACTGTTCGATAAACCCAGAAGCATCCAGTACAAGTGTTTCATATGATATGATGTTTGCTATCTTGTCAGCCATTTGCAACGACAAGTAGAAAGCCTACAATTAAGAAACAGTGTAACACATTACAGCAGTGGTCATAAACGTTTTGAATGGTGTGTGTATGTGTATGTGTATGGTGTGTGCGCGTGTGCGCGTGTGCGCGTGTGCGCGTGTGCGCGTGTGCGCGTGTGCGCGTGTGCATGCGTGCGTGCGTGCGTGTGTGGTGTGTGTGTTTGTTTGTGTGTGTATGTGTGGTGTGTGTATATGGTATGTGTGTTGTGTGTGGTGGTGTGTGTGTGTGGTGTGTGTATGTGTATGTGTGTGTGTGTGTGTGCGTGTGTGCGTGTGTGCGTGTGTTGTGTATATGAGTGTGTGTTGTATGTATGTGTCCACATTGTTCCAGTGATCTAGACAGCTACTTTGAGGCAGGAGCTTCCACTTCAAGTTCCTCAAATGATGTTGCTATCTTGTCCGCCATTTGTAATAGCAACTGGTACGCCTACAAATGAGAAACAGTGAAACACATTACTGTTATTGTCATAAACATGTGTCACATGGTGTGTGTGTGTGTGTGTGTGTGTGTGCGTGTGCGTGTGCGTGTGCGTGTGTGTGTGTGTGTGTGTGTTGTGTGTGTGTGTGTGTGTGTGTGTGTGTGTGTGTGTGTGTGTGTGTGTGTGTGTGTGTGTGTTTGTGTGTGTTGTGTGTGTGTGTGTGTGTGTGTGTGTGTGTGTGTGTGTGCTGTGTGTGTCTGTGTGTGTGTGTGTGTGTGTGTGTGTGTGTGTGTGTGTGTGTGTGTGTGTGTGTGCTGTGTGTGTGTGTTTGTGTGTCTGTGTGTGTGTGTGTGTTTGTGTGTGAGTGTGTGTGTATGTTTGTGTGATGTGTTTGTGAGTTGAATGTGATGTGTATAATAAAGAAAGTATGATGTATGTTCATGTAATGTTTTTTTGGAATGTCCTTGACTTTTTGCCTTATTTCCTAGAACTTCCCAAAATGAGCACATGCCAAGAACTAGTACCAAAACCACCTGTGAATTTCCGGTATATTACGGTTATATTCCTGGAACAAGTCACATTAAGTTAAAGTTGATGAATGCATTATGTGGCACATATTGTGTGTATAGGTAACAATAAAAGTCTAGGCATTGCTGTAAATGACTTCTATAGATCTGACAGTACAGCACTTAATATACACCTGATAGTAGCACATGGGCTACTTTTATGGAACAATAGTACTGAAATTTATTTTTGACAATGCTGCGAGTCATTCCTTACATCAAATTTTCTTTAACTATGATCACGGCCATAACTGGGATTTTAAAGCTGTACCTTCTAAGTAACGTTCTTTGCTTGCCTGTAGAGCTCTTATGGCAAGAATTGATTGTTCAAGACTTAGCCTTGATTATCCAGGCTTCAATTGAAGCGGCAACACTTTTAGCCCCTCACATCTGCCTGGGGTATCAATGCTCTGCTAATGTTTCCATCAGAAAACAGCAGAGATGCTGATTTGCTCTCAGGCCAGCCATGAAATAAAAACTAAAATAAGGATATAGTTTTATAAGATAAAGTATTCTAAATTAAACTTATATTCACACAAAAATAAACAGAAATACAAATTTGCAGTTGTTTATGAAGCAGGAATTATGGCCGGATTAGCCTCGATTACCCTGAATGCATGAAGTGGCAGCATGTTTTAGCCCTTCACACGGATAACAATCAAAATCCAGCTAAGTGACCAGACTAACTTCTCGGCATAGTTACACAGCTGAGCGAGAGTCAGTCAAGAGAGACTGTGCATGACTGAGGTCTCACCTGTGTGGTCAGTTTCTCCTTGTACTTCGCCTCAAGGATGGGGTCCTCCTCCTGGAAGGGACCACTGAGGCTGCCTGCGCTCGCGATGGTGATCTTGCTTGGCTGAGAGTCCTGCGATGGGTCCTTCACCTTTTTCCCAGATACAGGAGTTTTGCTCCCCTTGCCTCCCAGCTGGCAACAGATGTGTATTTTTGTATTTTGTTTGTATTTTGTTTATATGTTTGCATTATTGTTTTTATTTAATTTTTTGTTTTTTGTTTATTATTTCCAATCAAAAAGGTCCAGAAGGCCCCGTAATGGGAAAGATAATAGAATAATAAAACAACATGATAATAAAAACTATAAGCAGATACATACATAAAAACACACAATATCAAATATACTACCCTCGGTAGTCATCATCCATAATGGATTTAAATGTTATAACATCGTAGGTCTAAATGGTTCTGATCACAAGTTGATTAAATTAAATACAATATTGTTGAAAATAATATAATCATGAAAACAATAAGAACAGTAGTTGCATAAAAAACACAAAATAATCATACAGATTTACTTTTTGAAAATATATCAAAAGTTGGACGGACAACTATGTCATTGTCTAATGCTGGTGTCAATCAATGTCTCTCAGGGCAAACAGGAAAGACCCGCTTCTACTTAAATTTACTCTGTTTCAGTTCAGTAATGGGTTTATGTGTCATTTTTAATATGCTTTTTTACATAATTTATTATTAAAATGTTATGCCCTGTTCTTATTTCCAATGAATGTCTGTGTGGGGAAGTATGAAGTCACAGAAATATATCATTTACTTAGAAGGTGGAAGTTGTATGTTACAAGAACTAGATTAACCTTAACATACAATGATAACGTTTGGTTTCTAAAACAAAATGGGAAAGGTGGAAAAGGGCTAAACACAACATCTCTTGAGTGAAAGTGATTATGATTCCATGTCTGTCAACAAGTGTATTTACACATTTATCACTAAATTTGTTGACCTACTATATTCTGGGATGACTGCACCTTACAAATGTTCAAACTGAAGGAAATCTGTTGTGATATTTGTGTTGTGTTACTTGTAATGACAGCTATCATAACAACATATGCCTAAGCACAACAATATTATTATTATTTCTAATTATTTTAATATTATTACTATAACTGTACAAGAAGTAGAGCTCATAAAATGAAAGGCAGTAAATTGTATATATATAATTGACAGATTTCCGGAATAAGTGGGAACATTACTGGAGACTAAGGGAAGAGGGAAACTGACCTCCTTCCCTTCTTTTCCCGGCTTTCCTCCCTTCGCATCTTTCACATTCTTTTTGTCCTTCGACTCCGGCTTGCCCTTGCTGCTCACTGGAGGAATCTTCTTGTCAGCCGCTGCAGTCACATGACACATCACATGACACAGATCACATCGTCACATGACACAGATCATCAAGATAAAAGGAGTTCAATTAAACAAAATCCACAGGGTCAATAAAACCATTCTCGATATCCTTATAATTAATTACAATTTTTTAAAGAAAGGACATAAAGACATAAAGTGCATATATGTGGTCTTACAGCACAGGTCTACTCCCCACCAATAATTAGTAAACAGTATAAACACATGTACCTATCATGCAGAAAATAACAATGATCAACATATATGTATATATATATATATATATATATATATATATATATATGTATATATATATATATATATGTATATTATATATATATATATATATATATATATATATATATGTATATATGTATATATGTATATATATATATATATATATATATATATATATATATACATATATATATTAATAATTGTTGATGTTTTATATATATATATATATATACACACATATATATATATATATATATATATATATTATATATATGTATACAATTTCAGTCGTGTCACATGACTTACATCATGTGACACGACCGTAAAATTCAGTCCACTGAAGAAGACTGAGAGACAGCTGAAATATACAGAAAACAAAGAAGAAACGTTTCTTGAGAGGTAAGTCATTTACTAATTAACAATGAACCAAGAAACCGGGTCATTACATTCAAATATATGTTTTTGTTTTTAACCATTATGTAAGTGTGCTCATATGAATCAACAAACAAACTTACATCCTTTGGCGGAACCTTTTCTTGCTATATCAAGAAAAGAAGGCATTTTGTAAACAATTTGATTAATTTCCACATTCTTATAGACTAACACTCAAGTAATGTAATAATGACATGTGGCAGTACAATACATTCTTAATATACTGCATAGTTTATATATTCAACAATATTTAATAATGTAGTAATAACTGTAATAGTTTTATTTTTAAAATGCAATATTATGTGAATAACATCCATATACTTGTTATCTGTGACACATTATACTATACTTTGTGAAACTAATGTGATATCATTAAGGTGAAAGCATACTATGAATTAATTGTTGCACCCACATTTGTATAGCAACAGGTTAGTGTTGCATGCAAAACATCATAAACACAATAATAAATACATGCAAACATGAACAAAGATAAAACACAGTAAGTCATTAAGTACATGATAGCTGTTCTATAAACATAGATGAGAATAAACAAATGACCATGAACACAGTTTATAAAGCTAAGTTATTTTAAACTGTTATTATATTAAAGAAAGAATGTTTGTTATTGTGGTACCTTCTTTATTGGTAAATTTATAAGTAAATAATAACCGTGCAACAGTTGTCATTTACAGACAGGTCTTTAGATGTAAGGCTAGTTCAAGATAACTTTTAAATATCTGCCAGCATAAAAACATTTTCTGCGATTAAAAACCACGTAAGACCAAACATTTGTGTTAATATTAGTAGTGATCTTTCTTAAAAAGAGGTAAAATGTTAGATAACTACCATTGTCAGATTAGTATCAGAAGTATAAACAAACAACAACTTATACCAACATTTTTAACTCGCATATCACTTTTAGTCAAGCCTAGTACAGCTGTACAGGCAGCAGAAACACACATCAAAGCACGACAAGTACAGTAACTGAACATGCAAAGAATCAAGGAACATGCGTAATGTGTATACCTAAGCCCTACAAATGTCATCGTTTGGTACATGGGTCAATATCTGACAACTGGACAAAATGGTGTCACCAACACTAATCTTTCCAAATGCACTGAATATATGTGCGTATGTACGCATGTAATTTCTATGTACAGCTGTATGTATCGTACGTACGTACGTATGTACGTATGTATGTATGTATGTATAATATGTCAAAATTATGTATTCTACATATTTTCATGTCTGTATTGTCATTGGATGTTTTTGTCATGGATATCATCACATGCAAAGACAAAATATGAATGACAATGATACTACCACACAGAACGTGTATGTAGCCAATGACATAGCGGCGAAGTTACCAATTATTCTGCACACATGTATTGATTAAGCATACAATAATAAATTCCATGGGATTGTGAGGAACTCTCCTGCTAATGTATGGGCATGATTGTGTAACTCAGGCTCCTCTGAACAAATGAAATCAGCTGCCATTTTTTCATTTGCATAATGTTGTTATATACTACCTCAGAAATTATTGGATAAAACGATATAAACGATCCCAGTCATTGACATCATAGTAATCTGTTTTTATTTAATGTACTACTAATTTTATTGATCCATTTATTATTATATTTTATTAACTAATCTATTATTTTTGCCCACAGTGACGTATCCTTTAATTTTATTTATTTTATTTCTTTATTTATCATATTTATTTTAAGTCCAGGATAGTGAAACATCACTTTTTAGCAGTAAATTCTTGAAGTATTGAACATTTTTTCCATGTAACACATATTGTAAGACAATATTTGTGTATGACATATGCAATTCAATGGAAAAACTAATGTAGATAGCTAGCTTAGATTTTGTATTACAGCCTGACCTGTTTAAGAGAATGACATCAAGATCGGATAAATGATACATTTTCCTCAAGTAATGAAATGTTTTGGTCTTGTCTACTATATTTCATCAAAAAGCATTACAATCACTCCATAAGCGTCACATTTTGTCATTACTGTCATGTTTTTGTCATTGTCACAATGACCCTATCAATTAAATCTTTGAAAATGTTTTATTATTTAAAAAAATTGTGGTATGGGTATAATTTAATAAAAAAAATAAAAGTGGACAATGATTATTGTGCTGCGTGAACTATAGAAGATACAGGAAGTATTACACTAATGACATGTCGATATCTATATATTTTTAGGCTATAAATACACCCTCACAGGCACAGAAGAAACCCTACTACATGTTGTTAAGAAAACGATTTGTTTCTGATAATAAATCATCTCAAGCAACTTTTGACCAGCAGGATATTTGAAAAATATACATTTACTGTTTTGTCACTATTATTTATTAAGCACTACTATAATATAATCTGTACTTTTACTATTGGCTAAATATTGATATTTCCCTACAATTTTATTAAAATAACTGGAAAGTGTTGACTAGGCTTGTAATGCATGAACGATATGGTGAAGTTAATAATGTGACACCAGTGTCTACCTATTCAAACAGTTTAGCCTTCTTGAATCCAAGTAATCTGGATAAGTCATGGATATAGAGAATTTTATATACAACAGATATTACACGGTAACATATGGGCAAAATGTTTTCGCTTCAATTTTTTAGGAGACAAAACTAAATTTTGACCACTTGTCAAACATTCACCCATGTGCTGTGTACAGATTCAGCTACGCTTGCAAATGTATTACATAGGTGCACAGGCTGGCGGTGCCGTGGACGATCTGAAAGTCCTGCTTGAAAAGATGTCTTTCAGGGTTCTGTGACCCTCAAATGAGATGTAGCCGTAGACCACAACAAGTGGAGCTGGAGGATTTTCGTGAATTGGAAATATTTCGTTAAATTGCAGGTTGAAAAATGTACCCCCAAATGTATGCAGTATAAGGGTGGGTGGGCAAATGTGATGATGCGATGTTTGTCAACAACAACACAATACAAAGATACTATCTTCAATGAGGATATTTGGTTTTAAAGCCCTGTGCCAGATTTGACATGCGGTAAATCAACATTCCAACTGTACAAGTCACTGGTCTTAAAAAAAAGAGTGAACGGTGCCTATCCTGGGTTGGGTGGCAACAAGATGTTGTGTGTTGTGATGGTACTGCTGACTGGAAGGACACTGTGCTTGCACCAATATGATCGTGATGTTCTGCACATCAGGGATACCATGAGTGAGTGAGACATGCGTCCAAACTATCGTTTTAACTACATTCTTTTATCCGGTCAAAACTGGGTCACAGACCAGCCGGCCAACGCCCGTGCATAAACAGGGTAGACGAGCGGACCCCGGAAGAGGCTACGCTGTCAAAATTGATGTCCTTCACTACCATCTATGTTTCTGTCGAACGTTCGCTCTCTACGCAACAAGACGGACAAGTTCCTGTGTAATCTACCAACTAAGAGAGACTACAAAGATTGCGTTGTATTCTGCTTCACATAGACATGGCTTGATGCTACCATTCCTGATTCAGCCGTGCAGCCCCCGGACTAACCATTTACAGAAGTGACCGGTCTCGCGATTAGACTGGGAAGGCTCGTGGAGAGGGTGTTTGCATCTTAGTAAATGATCGCTGCGCTATCTACTGTCAAAAACCTGGTCTGTTGACATAGAAACTCTCACAATTGTCTGTCGGACTTTCTACTTGCCAAGGGAGTTTTCAAGCATAATTCTGTCTGCTGTATATATATATATACACCCCCTCAAGCTAACAGGTGCTGCTATGATTCAACTGTCTGACATCGTCATGCAGGCAGAACATTCTCAGCCAGACTCGTTTGTTATTGTGACGGGTAATTTCAATAAAGCCAATCTGAAGAAAGAGATGCCGACGTTCATACACCAGGTGACATGTGCAACTAGGGATGACAGAACTCTCCACCACTGTCATACAACCATCAAAGGCACCCAGTGTTCCATCCCTTGTGCACCAATCGGACGCTCGGACCATGATTTACCTTGCGCCGACTTACAAACAACAACTGATGTGTGTGAACCCATCCATGAAAACTTTGACACAGTGGTCAGTGAACGCGTTGGAGACACTTTGTGGCTGTTTTGAAGTTTGAATGCACTGATTGGGGAGTGTTTAAAGAGGCCACAACCAACATTCACGAATACACAGAGACAGTCAGCGACATTACATCACCTTCTGAGAGGGCCTGTGTATTCCAATGAAAATAAT
The DNA here is from genome assembly GCA_025642075.2 of Ridgeia piscesae. Taxonomy (NCBI): domain Eukaryota; kingdom Metazoa; phylum Annelida; class Polychaeta; order Sabellida; family Siboglinidae; genus Ridgeia; species Ridgeia piscesae. Next base: position 447,204 of record JAODUO010000184.1, read on the forward strand.
AACAGACTACCCCAATGACATACCTTGGTTTAATACTTTTTATAAAACACAAGCTACAGGCGAAACAGGATGCATACAAAGACAATGACAAAGACAAATACAAGAAAGAGAGATATGCAGCGGAAAAAGCCATCAAGATTGTCAAGGCCAAATACCGGGACAAGCTTGAGGAAAATCTCACCACCAACAACTCTAAGCACATCTGGCAGGGTCTGAAGAACATAACCAAACTATAAGCCATCTCCCAAGAATACTGACACTATTGTCATCACTTACTTTGTCTACTGGAATGCCTCAGGGCTGTGTTCTGTCACCAATGCGATACTCTCTTTTTACATATGATTGTGTATCTTCTCATGAAAGTGCCCAAATACAGTACTGTACTATGTTGTAAGAACTGTACTTTGCAGCAAATCTCTTGAAATGTACGATGTTTCAACCTGTCATCTACAGGTCTTGGTCATTTACTGTTGTCACATGTGTTGATTGGAGAATGTTTAAGGAGGCCGCAACTGACATTCACGAATACACAGAGACAATATATTGTGTGAACTATATATTCAATACCCAAATACAGATGTACTGAAGTTTGCTGATAATACGGCAGAAAATAATCTGGAGCTATATGTAAACAAAACAAAAGAAATTATTGTGGATTTTAGGAAAAACAAATCTTCTCCTCTAGCTCTCGCCTCTTTTGATCGATGGCAGGACAGTTGAAATTGTCCAACATTTCAAGTTTCTCTGTAATAATCTTAAATGGGAGCTAAATATTGGTACTATTGTCAAAAGGGGGCAACAGCGACAATACTTTCTAAGAAGGTTGCGATCGTTTGGTTTGACCACACAGATCATGCTCACCTTTTACAGAGCTGCAATTGAGAGGGTCTGGACATTTTCAATCACAGTATGGTTTGGATCTATCACAGTGAATGAAAAGCTCAGATACTGAACAGAGTTGTAAAAACTCCTTCCAGTATAGTCGGCAGAGACCTTCCCATTGTTAGGAAGAGCCATTCTCATCTCTCATGATTCATCCCATCCTGCCCATGACCTATTTGATCCCCTTCCATCTAGTCGCTGGTTCAGATCCATCACAAACAGGACCAACAGGTTTAGTATATAACAGCTTTTCGCCCCAGCCACACAAGCCCTGTCAAAACAGAAGTGAATATTCTCCCATCTGCAGTACACAAATATTCCATTTTCCAATGTTTTTTAGTGGGCATACCTTACTATAATAAATTTTAATATATATTATTTTATTCCACATTTTGCATTTTGTGGTTTTATATTACTACTAGATCATATCAACTATTATTTATTGATGTTATAAAGAACAACTTTTTATTCAGACCTATTGTATGTGATTACTCTTATTTATTTATTTAATTTGAAGTACCAGTATATTTTATCATAATCATTTGGTGCATGTGAGTGTATTGTCACGTGAACATACTTGTACGACGACCCAACATTACAATGCATTCCAATGTTTTATAGTAACTGCAATGAAAACACATGGCAATAAAGCTTATCTTATCTTATCTTATCTTAATCTAGCTGTAGATTGATTCTAGATGTTTAGCCAAAAAGCAAAGTCCAAAACTGACACAGTTAAAACCTAGTCGTTGTCTTACATTTAGCATATAAGTCTAGTTGAGAGGTGAAGTTTAAAGAGGGAACCTGTCCCTACCTTGTTTCATCACTAAGCCAACCACTGATTGTAGGGTCACCTTGTCATAGGTGTGGAGATCTAGAGTGACATTTTGTACAAAAGACAAGTTAATCTTTCACCATGCTGTTGTCTTGAGACATTCATACCTAGGACTTAGCATAGACCTAGCAGGGTAGGCAGGTGACGGCGGGTGACGGCGGGTGATGGCAGGTTGTGGGAGTATCTGTGACATTTAATAAACACTACATTTAGTGACCTACAGTATGGAAAAACATTTGGCCAGATAATTATCATGTTTGATCAAATCGGTTTACTATCAGATCATGACTTGAATAAAAAAGGTTATATTTGGCAAAAAGCCCAGTGCTTTTGTCACAATGACTTGGCCTAAGGCTGGACACTTGGGAACTAGAATTAGCATAAAACATGATTCTTTGATCCCAAGGCTTAGGACTAAGCTTGACACTTGGCTTAGCCAAGACTTCAGACCTGGCATACAGACTTAGCCAAAAGCTTGGCTCTTGTTGTGTTGACACTTGTGTTGCACAGCAGAAGAGTTGACGTGACATTTTTCACGCCTAACTGAACTCTTGAAACTTTGTAAAGCTACGTAACTTTGTAAAGCTACATAGCAGTAGCAGGAGATTTGACCTTCCATACGGGATACTTGACACTTGACACTTCATACTTGATTCTTCAGTTATCCGATTCTTCCCAAACACCCTTGTGTAGCCAGATAAAACTGGACATGGGAAACTGGCAAGTTCTCTGCACATTAGTGACAGCCATGTCTGCATGACACTGTCACTTACTACACACAGTCCAATACACATGCAGTGAATCTTCATTTCCTAATGGCAGACGTTCGCAAGCAAAAACAAGCGAGTGATAATAGGGGTACTGTTTAAATTGGTGCAATTATGACGATGTGAACCAGCTTCATGCAAGTGGGTATTCAGATGTGCATGCACATTTGTGAAGTCAGAAACAAGCAGAGGGAGTGTTGCTACACGTGCCAAGCGCAGCAAGAAATGAACGAGGGAGCGATAAAACAGAACAGATGGAGAGAGGAGGCTGGTATGGTTGTGGACGTGGACTATGGATGTGGTTACCGCTTGGTGTGGTTGACATGGGCGACTCTGTCCATGACGTCACCGATCTGATTAACTGTGCTGATAAATTAAATTAAAATTTTATTAAACTAAAAAGTCAGTTTTAATCATTCTACTATATAAAATTCATATATGAATGTAAGCAGGTTTGTTTTAAAGATCAAAAGTTACTTATTTTTAGTATAAAATATACACCTAATGTGTTTTTCTCTAAATGCTTACACAATTCATTAACTGGCAGTAAAGATATTAGATGTTTCATAGAAAAAGTAAGAACATTAAAATGATATACATTAAAAAAGAATTGAACAAAATTGATTTATATTCACTCTGATTTTAACAGTGATAATATGTAATATTATGTCAAGAAAGGGTATTTTAAATGCTTAGGAAATGAATGAATGAATAAACTGTATAGATCTGCAATATAGGCACAAATATACAATGAAAACATGTTAATTAAACAGCAAACATTAGTAGCTGGAATACAATAAATTCAAATGTGAGAATATCACAATTTCTGCACGCTAAAAGCAACCGTAACAAGTTAGTTATCCGCAACATGCTAACTTGAAGAACCTCTAGTACCATCTACACGAACACCACTCATTTTCCCATATTATGTCTGAATAACAATTCCAACCATAATTTAGGAAAAACATTTAAGAGGATTTCAAAATGAAAAATAGGAAACCATTGAGCTCAATTCTGGTAGTAGAGAAAAAATGCTCTCAGTTTTTGTATAAGATTTCCAGCATATAAAACGCTGATCAATTTAAATATTGTCTGGAATTGTCATTCTGACATAATCTGTAGATATATCGAAGCAGATATATCCACACACCACATCACAAAGTGTCTTTGTAGTTTTTAGTGCATCTTTAAGAGTGACTTTCTCAACTTGGAGTGACTGACATACACATGACAAGGCAGAATCACCAGTGTTTGATCTACTTTATAGTGCCTAGAAGATTACTGTTGTACTGTCATGACGTGATGTGACCACCAGTACGTTAATGTCAAGGTATAACCACCATTATTTCATCAGCTGGTAGTGAACACACAAGGTAATTCTTACTTGAGTCGTCAGGAAGGCCTTCATCAGTGCGCTCTGGCATGCCCAGTGTGGACCGCAGCAGCATGGAGTAACCCACAATCTGGTCCACAGTGTCACACAGCAGCTCATAGCTGCAGAGAAACAACAGTGGCTCATTGGTATAGAAAAACTACAGCAGCTCACAAATACTGAGAAACAACAGCTTCTAGCTACTGAGAAACAATAGCTGCTCATTGGTACAGGGAAACAACAGCTGCTTGTTGGTATGGAGAAACAACAGCTGCTAGTAGCTTCTAGTTACTGAGAAACAATAGCTGCTCATTGGTACAGGGAAATAACAGCAGCTAGTATTTACACAGAAACAACAACAACAACCTCGTTGGTATACAGAAACAACAGCAGCCCCAAATACAGAGAAACAACAGCAGCTAGGAGTTAAAGAGAACCAACAGCTGCTCACTGGCATAATGAGATAATAACAGCCCATAAATACTGAGAAACAACATCTACCTACAGCTACAGAAGAGTAATAGCAGTATGTAGTTATATTATATTCACAGCACAATAAACACTAGCAACAGTCACGTGGAGTGACATCAACTGTCACACATCCACCAGAAGGATAACTGTCAACCCAACTCAGGTCACTCCAGATGGAAGTGCCAACTGTCCTAACCAGACTTGGGACACTCCAGGTGGAAGTGCCAACTGTCCTAACCAGACTTGGGACACTCCAGGTGGAAGTGCCAACTGTCCTAACCAGACTTGGGACACTCCAGATGGAAGTGCCAACTGTCCTAACCAGACTTGGGACACTCCAGGTGGAAGTGCCAACTGTCCTAACCAGACTTGGGACACTCCAGGTGGAAGTGCCAACTGTCCTAGCCAGACTCTGGACACTCCAGTTGGAAGGGCCAACTGTCCTAACCGGACTCGGGACACTCCAGTTGGAAGTGCCAACTGTCCTAGCCAGACTTGGGACACTCCAGTTGGAAGTGCCAACTGTCCTAACCAGACTTGGGACACTCCAGGTGGAAGTGCCAACTGTCCTAGCCAGACTCTGGACACTCCAGTTGGAAGGGCCAACTGTCCTAACCGGACTCGGGACACTCCAGTTGGAAGTGCCAACTGTCCTAGCCAGACTCAGGACACTCCAGATGGAAATGCCAACTGTCCTAACCAGACTCGGGACACTCCAGATGAAAGTACCAACTGTCCTAGCCAGACTCGGTACACTCCAGATGGAAGTGTCAACTGTCCTAACCAGACTCCGGACACTCCAGATGGAAGTGCCAACTGTCCTAACCTGACTCGGGACACTCCAGATGGAAGTGCCAACTGTCCTAACCAGACTCAGGACACTCCAGATGGAAGTGCCAACTGTCCTAACCAGACTCGGGACACTCCAGATGGAAGTGCCAACTGTCCTAACCAGACTCGGGACACTCCAGATGGAAGTGCCAACTGTCCTAACCAGACTCGGGACACTCCAGATGGAAGTGCCAACTGTCCTAACCAGACTCGGGACACTCCAGATGGAAGTGCCAACTGTCCTAACCTGACTCGGGACACTCCAGATGGAAGTGCCAACTGTCCTAACCAGACTCAGGACACTCCAGATGGAAGTGCCAACTGTCCTAACCAGACTCGGGACACTCCAGATGGTTAGGCCAACTGTCCTAGCTGGACTCGGGACACTCCAGATGGAAGTGCCAACTGTCCTAACCAGACTCGGGACACTCCAGATGGAAGTGCCAACTGTCCTGCACTCACCAGGCGCTGTGCATGCGTTGCTGTGTGACGGTGAAGGGAGTGAAGCAGAGGGCCAACTCCCGGGTGTTGAGTTTCCCCAGCAGTTCCTGCTTCTTGTCCTCCTCATCATCCTCAGGGAGAGCCAGGATCAGCTGCCGGACAGAACGGGGAAGAGCTGGTGACTGGTTGTCAACATTACTGTCTACTGACCAGGGGATCGTTTCATTGTGATAAGGAGCTAATGAAAATTTATCATTAAACGGGTTCTGTTATTCAGTAAGCCATCCAAACCTAGTTTCACGGAAAAGCCAGTTGTCATGGTTACGGTTGAAATTATACAATTGGTCATCCTTTCCCACCAGAAAAACATCCTGATTGCTTGTCTGGTTGCTGAATCCATTTTCCGACCAGTGTCCTACCATATACATGTAAAAACCCAATGTTGTGCCATTGAGAATAATTTTTCCATAAAATAACTGAAGAAAGTAACCCCATGGAACATCTTGGCGTTGACAGCTTACAGTATTTAAGATCACAATTTAGTGAAGACTGTTTTAAGGAGCAGGAGTTGGAATATGAGGTAGTAATATTGTTAGTGAAACAGGTTGTCTGCATGTTTTAAGTCTTCGTAAGCTGGTGAAAATGAAGGAATAAAAAATTGATGACCAGAATTGTAGCCTTGAATGATAAAGAAGGAAGCAATGATTTTGAACAAAATAGCAACAATAATTTAATTAATATTATTGGATGAGGTCTCTCTAAATGCTTCTCTAAGAGACAAAGCCTTCAAAAGTAATGAAAAATTATTTACAAAATATGTTTTTATGATATATAAAAATCATAATATTTTATGGTTAAAAATGTAATCCATGTTTATGGCTCAAGTATGATAATGTCACTAATGATAAGAAGATATAAAAGTTAGAGTTAGAGAGGTGGAAGATGACCTTAGTTGTTGTGAAGGTCGTACCTGTTTGAGACCGTTGACATCGAGGTCCCAGTCATCCATTGAACACTCCACGTCTAGGCTGACTACTGTCATCGTATCAATATACAGCTCCTTCAGACGTGTCACCAAGCGATGGTCATAGTGCAGCTGTCAACACAGATACAGTCATCAAACGTTCTGTCTCTATGACATTCACTAGGTGGCAGTACTGTTGTGACACAATCCACCAGATGGCGCAAGTGTTTTTCTCATAGAATCTCCATTTTGACTCTCTGACTGCAGATAATTAATTGAAACTGAACTCAAGTAACAGTTTCATAATAAAAATAAAGTTCACAAGTTCTATCTCCATGACATTCACTAAGTGGCAATACTGTTGTGACACAATCCACCAGATCACAGAAGGAATTTGTTGATAATGTCAAGATATGTGAGCCACTGGGGTGTAGTGATCACAACCCGATACATTTTATCATCAAAGTAAAGGGAGAACGGAATAGAAAATAAGGTACAGGAACAATTTTCACAAAGGAAGATATAAGGACATGAGGGAATATTTAGCAAAGATAGACTGGAATAACACACTGAAGAATAAGACAGCAACAGAATGCTGGAATATTTTAAAGAGTGAAATTGACTGCGTCGTTGACAAATTTGTTCCGTTGAAAAAACAGGGGAAACGGTCAAAGAAGAAACACTTATCGAAGGAAGCCATTAGAAAAATCAAGTACAAGCAAATGATGTGGAAGAGATATAGACATACTGGAAGTGAAGAAGACTATAGCATTTATAAAGAAGCACTTAATCAAGCTACAGCTGAAATTAGAAATTCAAAGAGAAGCTACGAACAAAAAATTGCTTTTAATATAAAACATGACAGCAAGAGTTTTTATGCGTATGTTCGAAGTAAACAGAAAGTTCAGGATAAGGTCGGTCCTCTAGAAGGTAGTGATGGAAACATAATAACAGAGGGATTCTTAATGGCAGAAAACCTAAATGAGTACTTTAGTTCGGTGTTTACCAGGGAAGATATTAGTATATTACCATTACTTGAGACTAAGTTCGAAGGGAGAGAGTTTGACTATTTAGGACAACTAATTGTAGCCCAAACAATGGTAGCTATGAAAATAAGATATATGAAGGATAATAAATCACCTGGAGTGGATGGGATTCCTCCCAAATTACTATTGGAAATTGTAGAACAAATCAGCATACCGCTTGCAACAGTGTTCAATTTGTCATTAGAGGAGGGAATAGTTCCGTTAGAATGGAAAGAAGCAAACATTATACCATTATTTAAAAAAGGTTCGAGAAAAAAGTCAGAGAACTATAGACCAGTGAGTTTAACATCGGTGATTTTCAAACTATTAGAAAGACTAATTAAAGATCACCTGGTTGATTTTCTTGTTAAAAATAAATTGATAAACCCATCTCAACATGGGTTTTTAAAAGCGAGGTCATATGTTATGTTTTTGGAAGATGTCACAAAGTGGGTAGATGAGGGATCACCAGTAGATATAATCTATTTGGATTTAAAAAAAACCTTTGACAAAGTGCCACACCAAAGACTACTACTTAAACTAAAGGCCCATGGCATAGGAAATGGTATGATCAACTGGATAGAAAAATGGCTTATTGATAGAAGACAAAGAGTAGTAGTTGATGGGGAGGTTTCAAACTGGAAAGCGGTTTTGAGTGGAGTACCGCAGGGATCAGTACTGGGACCTATTTTATTCTTAATATATATCAATGATTTGGATGATGACATAACAAGCAAGGTGTTGAAGTTTGCGGATGACACAAAAGTGTTTAGGAAAATTAAAAGTGATGCAGATAGACAGCATTTACAAGATGATCTTAATACAGTAAGTTGATAGAATGGTCTGAGAAGTGGCAAATGCTGTTTAATTTTGGAAAGTGTAAGTGCCTTCACACAGGACATGGGAATGAAGATGCACAATATACAATGGGTGATACTGTACTAAATACTACCTTAAAGGAAAAGGACTTAGGGTTAACTATTAGTGCTGACATGAAGGTATCAGAGCAGTGTGGAATTGCAGCAGCGAAGGGAAACCAAATTCTTGGACTAATTAGGCGAAATATAGTGTACAAAGAAAAAGAACTAATAATACCGCTGTATAAAACAATAGTTAGGCCTCACTTAGAATATTGTATACAAGCATGGAGGCCATATCGCAAGAAGGATATTTATATGCTAGAAAGAGTACAAAGGAGAGCAACCAAAATGATACCAAAACTCAGGAATATTAGTTATGAAATGCGTCTAAAAGAATGTGGTTTAACAACACTAGAAACCAGAAGATTGAGAGGAGATCAGATTGAGGTGTTTAAAATATTGAATGGGTATGAAAATATTGACAGAAATATTTTTTTCACAGTCAAGGAAGAGAGAAGGACTAGAGGACATGGAGTTACATTAGCAAAGAAGCAGTGTAGACTGGATATTAGAAAATTTTCATTTTCACAAAGAACAGTAAACGAATGGAACAGATTACCAGCTGATTGTGTAGGTGCTAGTAGTGTTAATATATTTAAAAATAAAATTGACATATACCTAAGACGGGCGGGGTATACTTAGATAGATAGGTTGGACTCTCGATATGCCAAATGGCTTCCTAGTCCACCTGCCATCTAGAGTTGAATCTCTAGGTGGCAATCTTGTTAAATCTTGTTAAATCAGATGTCGCTAGCGGATTTTAACTTAGAATCTGCAAATGTATACAACTATACACCAATGAACAATAGTTGCATAATAAAAAAGTAACAGGTTAAACTATAAAGTTGTGGTGTAGCAAACTAACTTCAACATTTTTTTGTATTACCACAACAGAAACAAAAGAGCAAATATTCTGGTACTGATGGAAATCAAAGCTTCAATAAGCTAACATTTAAACAACTTCAGCCAGATTTTATTAACAAAAAAAATTCCAGTAAATTAATCTGCGTTATCAAGAAGTGAACTCACATGGGGATTCTTCCTTAGGAAGATCTCCTCCTCTGTGATGTAGGTGTCGATGGGAGACCGCGGCCTCTCTGGGGTGCGGATGCCCTCCAGTAGGTCAGACAAGATAGTCATGGCAATCTGCTCTGCTTGACGGTGGGACAACATTTGCTGAAGACACAATGACATCATCAGTTCAATCATAGCATGGAAAATGACATTATCAGTTCACTATGACACGACAACATCATCAGTTTAATCACAGCATGACACGATGACATCATCACTTCAATCAGAGCACGACACAATGACATCATCACTTCAATATGACACAGTGACATCATCAGTTCAATCACAGCATGACACGATGACATCATCAGTTCAATCACAGCATGACATGATGACATCTTCAGTTCAATCACAGCATGACACGATGACATCATCAGTTCAATATGACACAGTGACATCATCAGTTCAATCACAGCATGTCATGATGACATCATCAGTTCAATCACAGCATGACATGATGACATCATCAGTTCAATCACAGCATGACATGATGACATCATCAGTTCAATCACAGCATGACATGATGACATCATCAGTTCAATCACAACATGACATGATGACATCATCAGTTCAATCACAACATGACATGATGACATCATCAGTTCAATCACAACATGACATGATGACATCATCAGTTCAATCACAACATGACATGATGACATCATCAGTTCAATCACAACATGACATGATGACATCATCAGTTCAATCACAGCATGTCATGATGACATCATCAGTTCAATCACAGCATGACACGATGACATCATCAGTTCAATCACAGCATGACATGATGACATCATCAGTTCAATCACAGCATGACATGATGACATCATCAGTTCAATCACAACATGACATGATGACATCATCAGTTCAATCACAACATGACATGATGACATCATCAGTTCAATCACAACATGACATGATGACATCATCAGTTCAATCATGACATAACATGGTAACATTATACACACAATATGTCACACATATATACACACACACCCACCCACCCACCCACCCACCCACCCACCCACACACCCACACACCCACACACCACCCACCAGCCAGCCCTCCCGCACACACACACGTATACGCACCCACACATGCACCCATGCGCATGCACACACACACACACACATGCACACATACACACACACGTATACGCACACACGCACGCACCCATGCGCATGCACACACGCACACGCACACATGCACGCATGCACGCACGCACGCACCACACACACACCACAACACCACACACACACACACACACACACACACACACACACACACACACACACACACACACACACACACACACACACACACACACACAGACACACACACACACACACACACACACACACACACACACACACACACACACACACACACACACACCAAAACACACACACACACACACACACACACACACACACACACACACACACACACACACACACACACACATACACTGCCCTCACCTCCAGAGATGACCTCTGGTTGGCGTACTTGTCCTCCTGTAGGGCGACCCCCCGCAGGGTAACTAGGAGTGGGGAGCCTGCGTTGAGCATGGGCTGAGTCTGGAAGTGCCACTGTTCTGAGAACACTCCAGCATTGGGCGACTTGAAGACAAACGGGAACTTGAGAACATCCCCGGGCAAGATCACTCCTACAGGGATAAGAGGCAGCACCATGAGAAGTGTTGACAACATTTAAAAGGACATAGTGTGCTCCTGGGATTTTATTCATAATATTATAACTAAATAAATATGTTGAAGCTATATTGCCAACCAGATAATAATATATAATAATATTTATAATTTGAAATTATGACAAGCAATATGTTCAATTGATAACTAGAATATCTTTCAAAACACAGTTTATTGGCAATATTGCCAAGGTGGACAGAGTAAATCTAAATATCCACTGACACATAATAATTTCCCTTTTTACCATATTCAATACAGCTGACTTCCTGTTACAAATTATTGCATGGCTATTTCGGGGAAGAGGAACAAACAGCTCCTTTTAACAAGATTTCCATCAAGACTGAAACCTACCAAGTGTAAGTGGGCAAGGAACAATTAATTTACTATTGTTTTCTCAAATTATTTTAGTATCTTACTTTATTATTAATTTGTTAATACATTTATTATTTTATTTTATCTACTAATTTATTGCCGATAAGTTTAGTACTTTTAGAAGCTTTATATAATTATCTATTTATTATCATTTAACATTTCGTCTTTACGTGTAAGTTTAATTAATTACGTATCATTTAGATATTTATGTTTGACAAATGTTGTATTTAATGCATCTCTGAGCGGAAGTATATTCCACGTATATATAGCGCTCCATAAAAAAATTATTATTAGATTTACCAAGTGTCCAATAAACTGTCAGGAAACTCACCAAGCCGCTTTTTAAACATATTCATGCTGCTAGAATTTTGATAGTCAGTTAAGTAAATCCAATAAATGTAATAAAATTATTACACTAAAACAAGACAGCGAAAATCTTAGAGAGAAGAGGTAAATGCAACATGATGATTGTTTGGCAGCAAGGCCTAGAAGACAGCAGGTGTCGCCTACTCACCACTGGTGGTGTTGAAGTAGAACCGTTGTATGCGAGAAGTCATGATCTCAAACGGGTTGTTCTTTTGTACTTTCTGTCAAACAATGTCACACATAAATAAGTTATGTATGCATCATTTACAATCTTAATAAAGAGTTACTTATGACCAAGACAAAATAGATGGTCATAATGCCATCATTTACAATCTCAAGAAAGAGTTATTTATGACCCAGACAAACTAGGTGGTCATGATGCCATCATTTACAATCTCAAGAATTACTTATGACCCAGACAAAATAGATGGTCATGATGCCATCATTTACAGTCTCAAGATAGATTTATTTATGACCAAGACAAAATAGATGGTCATGAATCATTATGTCATCGTTTACAATCTCAAGAAACAGTTATTTATGACCCAGACAAAGTAGGTGGTCATGATGCCATCATTTACAATCTCAAGAAAGAGTTACTTATGACCAAGACAAAGCAGGTGGTCATGACGCCTTCATTTACAATCTCAAGAAAGTTATTTACGACCCAGACAAAGTAGGTGGTCATGATGCCATCATTTACAATCTCAAGAAAGAGTTACTTATGACCCAGACAAAGTAGATGGCCATGATGCCATCATTTACAATCTTAATAAAGAGTTACTTATGACCAAGACAAAATAGATGGTCATAATGCCATCATTTACAATCTCAAGAAAGAGTTATTTATGACCCAGACAAACTAGGTGGTCACGATGCCATTATTTACAATCTCAAGAAAGAGTTACTTATGACCCAGACAAAATAGATGGTCATGATGCCATCATTTACAGTCTCAAGATAGAGTTATTCATGACCAAGACAAAATAGATGGTCATGAATAATTATGTCATCATTTACAATCTCAAGAAACAGTTATTTATGACCCAGACAAAATAGGTGGTCATGATGCCATCATTTACAATCTCAAGAAAGTTATTTACGACCCAGACAAAGTAGGTGGTCATGATGCCATAATTTACAATCTCAAGAAAGAGTTACTTATGACCCAGACAAAATAGATGGTCATGATGCCATCATTTACAGTCTCAAGAAAGAGTTATTTATGACCCAGACAAAGCAGGTGGTCATGATGCCATCATTTACAATCTCAAGAAAGAGTTATTTATGACCCAGACAAAGCAGGTGGTCATGATGCCATCATTTACAATCTCAAGAAAGAGTTACTTATGACCCAGACAAAATAGTTGACCATGATGCCATCATTTACAATCTCAAGAAAGAGTTATTTATGACCCAGACAAAGCAGGTGGTCATGATGCCATCATTTACAATCTCAAGAAAGAGTTACTTATGACCCAGACAAAATAGTTGACCATGATGCCATCATTTACAATCTCAAGAAAGAGTTACTTATGACCCAGACAAAATAGATGACCATGTTGCCCTAATTTACAATCACATGGAGAATGTACTCACCACCCATTCGAAGTAGATGGCGGTTGTTCCGTCATTGACAATCTCTAGGAAGGATGTCACTCTCTTGGTAGCGGACACCTCAAATGGAATCCTCGCCTCAATGTGCTGTGAGGGGCTTTCATCCGAGCATACATTGCCTGCCCACCGTGCGACCTGACCACTGAATAAGAGGGATGGCCCGATGACTGGCTCGGGGTGGACATCTGGGTAGTTCCTCAGAGGGTCACTGCAAGGTCAAACATAGGGTAATCCTAAATAGATATTTATGTAAGTGCATTGGAATATCTTCAAACAATAGGAGGAGGTGAAGCGACACAGAAAGAAGCCATTGGACGTTGACACCTGAGAGACGATGCACTTACAATAATCTTAAGTTAGCATATTAAGAAATGTTGGCCCCCCTCTTCCCTCAGCGGACATATATAACAAATTTTGTAAATTCAGTAACTCCACCAATAATTCAACTCCTTGTTCTTGTTCTTTGCAATGTCAAAGATAGAATTAAAAGAACATCTGTTATTTAATTTGTATTAATAGTTACATTTTTATGAAAAATAAATCCAAAATTTTCATAACATTTATAAGGTGACACAGCATCTATAGAATAACAACAACACATGTCTTCAACACTGCATAGAAAAGATCAATAAACACACCCACCAATCAACACTTCACTGATCTAGCATCTGTATTACTAGAGATATAATGTTTCCAAATTTAAAGAAATACATAACGCGGAAGTGGCTGTTAAAATTTTATAACTGCACTGAATACATGAAAGCACATTACCTTATCCATGAAAAAGTCATTTCGAGAAAAACTATTGTTATTATTGGTATCTGTATTGATAGTTAAAGGTATTGGACCATGGAAGATACTCACCTGTATACTTTTGTCAAAACAGAGTATTCTAGCTCCCATACCGCACTTAATGTAGATATATGAAGTATCCAGTGATAGGATGCCAAGTAATAATTCACTAAGCAGATTGGTTGGTATATAAGTGGTTTGACATACTGTTTTACTTTGAAAACTGTCAAAATTCATATAAAATGTTGTATTTTGAAACCTGCTGACCAAAGTTGACAATAATGTTTTAAAGACATCTCACATCGTACGGATTTATTATGTACGATATGGATTTAAGAAAATTTGGGAGGAATGCTGTGGTGCCTGGCAAAGTTAGATGTTTGTGTTTCAAATTAATTATCAATTCAATTTAAGACAACCATAACACTTTCTCAATACAATTGTACAATTGTTGCGAACAGCATTTTGATAAGTGATAATATTTTCCTTTCTAAATGTGCAAAACATTTAACATGCTTAAGGTTCAAATCTTAGCAGCCAGTCATATCAAACATATTTTTTCTAAATATCGAGGAAAACTGCTTTGACGTTGATGAAATATTCTTCCGCTGACAGGGGAGAAATAATTTTCTGAGTCACATGAACATGAGTATGAAAATAACCATTACATAGGCACAATAGGGTGAGAAAAAATTAGGAAATGTGTTGGGAAGGTATGGAGGAGTGGGACATACTCTGACGCATGACTCTCCTGGGCAGGGAGCTGGGAGGAAGCCTCATTGTCCGTCATCCGCGACAATTCTTCCTCCTCGCTGCTGGGAGCAGCATCCGCAGCACGACCCCGGATTTGCAGCTTGTTGATGCTCTGAGGTCAAAGTTCACATATGAACAGATGACACTGGAGTAGTATGTGTACATATGAGCGTGTGTGTGTATGCATGCGTGTTGTGTGTGTGTGTGGTTTGTGTGTGGATGTGGATGTGGATGTGTGTGTGTGTGTGTGTGTGTGTGTGTGTGTGTGTGTGTGTGTGTGTGTGTGTGTGTGTGTGTGTGTGTGTGTGTGTGTGTGTGTGTGTGTGTGTGTAGTGTGTGTGTATGATGGGTGTGTATGTGAGTGTGTGTGTGTGTGTTATGTGATGTGTAGTGGGTGTGTATGTGAGTGTGTGTGTGTGTGTGTGTGTGTGTTAATGTGTTGTGGTGTTGTGTGTGTGTGTGTGTGTGTGTGTGTGTGTGTGATGTGTAGTGTGTGTGTGTGTGTGTGTGTGTGTGTGTGTGTGTGTGGGTGTTTGTTTGTGTGTGTGCTGTGTGTGTGTGTGTGTGTGTGTGTGTGTGTGTGTGTGTGATGATGTGTGGTTGTGTGTATGATGGGTGTGTATGTGAGTGTGTGTGTGTGTGTGTGTTATGTGATGTGTAGTGGGTGTGTGTGTGTGTGTGTGTGTAATGTGTTGTGCGTGTTGTGTGTGTGTGTGTGTGTGTGTGTGTGTGTGTGTGTGTGTGATGTGTAGTGTGTGTGTGTGTGTGTGTGTGTGTGTGTGTGTGTGTGTATGTGGGTGTTTGTTTGTGTGTGTACATGCATGTATATATGCATGTACATGAATGCTGCATGTCTTAGTTGTTTCAGTGAGTGTATAACTGTATATGAATGAGTCTATGTACATATTCATTTACATACGTCCATACAAATGAACAATTATTGCATTACAAAATAAGACAGCTTTACATGAAAACCTATGCAGCGGTCAAGCAGGATTTCTTAACAGTTTGTTTCAATAATAATAATGTCAGGAACAATGTTATTGACAAAACAGAAAGAAAAGAGTAAAGTTAACCCGCTGGTATGGATTGAAACCACATTAAAATAAAAGCTGCAATTTATTAAATGAAAATGTGTGCATGTCCGTGAATGGAGTGTGTAGATGTATTCGCACATGCATGACGACATGACGACATGACGACATGACGACATGACGACATGACGACATGACGACATGACCACATGACCACATGACCACATGACCACATGACCACATGACCACATGACCACATGACACAGCACAATCCTGTCACATAACTGACACCACGTGACAATCTGGACAACTGTACAGACCCACTACAACAAGCCATCATTTGCCCTACACACATTAGCCCCGTACACCCGCCCCGGTCATCACATGACACTGACCGGCCAGTGAGGGTCCAGCTCCTTTATGACCCCGCCTAGCTGGTTAAGTCGCTGATGGAGGAATGTGCTGTAGTGCCACGGCTTAGAGATGGTGTCGGGAGAGTCCCGGCAGTAGACCCCTGCAACCACATGTGACATTCCACAGTTATATCCATACGCCATTTCCCTGCAAAGTAATCCCTATTAATTTATCAGTTAAAAAGAATAAATTCTTATATAGCGCAGTATCCAGTTCGCAGGATTGCTCAAAGCGCTTTTACACTTTACTTCCCTAACAGATCTGTTCAATCAGACACCATCTGAACTTCTCTGGGAAGCATCCAGCCATATGCTGCAATTACTGAGCAAAGGCTGCTCGTACACATATCCACCACTGTCTATAGCCAGGTACTGTTCAATAAAACACCGTCTCAACTTCTCTGGGAAGCATCCAGTTGTAAGTTACAATTAATGAGTGGAGGCTGCTCATACACATGTCCACCACTGCCTATAGCCAAGTACTCATTTATACAGCTGGGTGAACTGGAGCAATGTAGAGTGAAAGGTTTTAACACCGCAGCATAGGATTCAAACTCGGGTTCGCTAAGTTGTGAGTCCGAAGCTCTATCCCTGAGTCATTGTGCTCTATAAGTATTTTGTTAAATTTATTATCTTTAATTACACATCATGTCTCATTTATCCAGACTTCAATAATATACTTGTTTCACGATCTGCATGTTTTGTGTAAGAACCGTCTTGAGTACCATATATAATATGGTGCCATGCTAGGGTTATAATAATTCTTTTAAACACCCCATAATTATTTATGTAATTGTTTATATATTTTTAAGCTGTCACATATCTTGATTATTTATTATAGTCTTGTTATTGTAACATAGTATCATATTTATCATGATATACATATTTTAATTGTTTTATCATTCCATGTTCATTTTATAGTGTGTGTATGGCACTGTTTAATGCAACTATGAACAGGCTTGTACCAGAAATATGGTGCTTCAGAAATTCTAGTTATAATAATACAGTAACAATAATACTATTAAAATAGAGTTATGTGTTATGTATAAATTTGTTTTGAACAGCTTTACACAGGAGAAATCAGTTGAGTGAATGTCAAATATACTACTGCATTGCATCAATTATGACATAACATTAAATATACGCTTGTTATTTGACATTT